>JAVGVS010000100.1:1150723-1483478 GCA_032718565.1 Distichodus sexfasciatus | reverse complement strand
GTGCCATTTTTGAGCAAAAACGCGGTACCGCTGGGACACGGAGCGGGACTTTGTGCAATTTTCGAGCAAAACCTCGGAACCATTGGGAAACAATGAGTAAGCATCTCTGACATGTTTTTAAGTCTCCTTCGGCTTGACGTAGGACTGCAAACCCATACACCGAGTGTCATAGAAATTTGGCTCTGGGTGGGCAACAGCTTTGAAATTTGGCAGGTAGGTCCTTGACTCTACCCAATACTGAGGAATTACAAAATTGCACCACTTTGCCCATATTTCAACATTTCAAACATCACGTACTTCTCAGGCAAAAAAATATAATTGCACCACTCTACCACTTGGTGGTGCTAATAAGCTATTATGCGTTTTCTGTAATAATTGCACCACTCTACCACTTGGTGGAGCTAATAAGCTATTATGCGTTTTCCGTAATAACTTTTGAATCATAGCTCCGATTCTTAAAAGTCATATATTATCTTATTTCTTAGGTCAAGACGAATCTTAATAAACCCTCGCATCTATTTTTCCCATATTGGATTTTTCTTTAATCGGCATAACTAATCAAGTAGATCCTGGATTTTTATCCAATCTGCATGTAACTGGTATTATTTGAGTCCCAAGACATTCTTCTTTAATTATTAGTATATTTTTAATTCAGGTTTTCATTTCGCTGTATTCTTTTTTAAATAATTGTGCTCAGCTTCGTATAGTAATGCAATGCCACACACTGAATATCATAGAAATCTAGCTCTGAGTGAGCTACCACTAATTTACATAATATGCAATCGTATTATTTAAATCTCAGCATATTCTTCTTTAATAGTTATTTAGCACATTTTTCATTTACCTATTCATATGGCTATTTTATGCAAATCAGTACTTTGAAACAAATTCAGCAAGACATATCTTTTTAGACACTCTCTTATAGTAATTATTAAGCACATTTTCAGGTATTTCTTTATATGGCTGCAAAGCTTCACTTCAAAGTCGATATCCCACTTGTTGGCACCATAACAAACTATTTTAAAGTTAGCCGAATAAGTTTTGAACCGTAAATACGTAGAAAAAAAGATGAAAGATAACAAATCTCAACATATATATATATACTTAAATTCGTAAAAAACTGATAAAGCTGCAAACTGCATGGCCCCCGTAATCACTGCTTGCAGTTATATTTAGGGGGCCACGCAGTGGAACACTGTTACATTGTGGAACATTGTTATTGTGCGTTTTTTTTTTCTGCCTTAAAACGCATTGGGGAGAAAAAACGGTAAGACCTACAGCTTTGAAATTTGGCAGGTAGGTCCGGTACCTCACCCACTACTCAGACAAAAAAAATTGCAGCAAAATAAGCTATTTTGCAATTTTCCAAAAAAAATAGCATTTTGCCGAATATGTTGAACCGTAGCTCTGATTCTCAAAAATCTTATATAGTCTTATTCTTTCGTTTAAGACGAATTTTTTTGACCCTCGCATCTATTTCTGCTCTATTTGAATTTTCGCTAATCTTATTTCTTAGGTCAAGACTAAACTTAATAAACCCTCGTATCTATTTTTCCCATGTTGTTTTTTTTAAAAATCGGCATAACTACTCAACTAGATCCTGGATTTTTATCCAATCTGCATGTAACTGGTATTATTTGAATCCCAAAACATTCTTCTTTAATTATTATTGAGTATATTTTAAATTATTTAGGTCTTCATTTAGCTGTAATTTTTAAATAAATGTGCTTGGCTTCGTATAGTAATTCAATGCCACACACTGAATATCATAGAAATCTAGTTCTCATTGAGCTACCGCTAATTTTTATAATATGAAATCTTATTATTTAAATCTCAGCATATTCTTCTTTAGTAATTTTTTTAAAACAAATTCAGTACAAAACATTCAAAACATTTATTCGTCAAAAACTGATAAAGCTGCAAACTGCAAGGTTAAATAAATGTGCTTGGCTTCGTATAGTAATGCAATGCCAGACACTGAATACATAGAAATGAAATATAGAAATTTAGCTCCTAGTGAGCTAATTTTCATAATATGAAATGTTATTATTTAAATTTCAGCATATTCTTCTTTAATAGTTATTGAGCATTAATAGCTCTTGAGCACATTTTCATTTATCTATTCATATGGCTATATTATGCAAATTAATACTTTGAAAGAAATTCAGCAAGACATATGTTTGTACAAAGACATTTTACTATAATTTACAGTTTTTAAACAATCTCTTATAGTAATTATTAAGCACATTTTCCAGGTATATCTTCATATGGCTCCAAAGTTTCACTTCAAAGTCGAAGTTACATGAATAACATGACTCGGATAGCATCTGCTCAATTGGAATAGCATAAAGAGTCCATTTCAAAGATGATAAAGGTCCAGTTTGTTGCAGGAGGTTTTCTTAGTGTTGCAATATGTGCAAATGCAACACCTGGTAGTTCTTCTCTTACATTTTCTATTTTACAGTTAAGAGCTGTAGTCAAATAAAATGTTTAAACTACAATACACATGCTTAACAACAGTGCATTTCAAAGATGTGGAAAGTCCAGTACGTGGTAGGAGGTCCTCTTCATACGGTTTTACTGAAAGCTGTTCTGCACCAGCCGGAGAGGCTCTTATGATCTTGGTAGCTGGTGTAATGATGCCCAACATCACAATTACAATGTAATCAACATTACATGAATATTTGCCAATGATTAAAGAACTTGACAATAAAAATTTCAGACAGGTTTCTCTTCCTCGACACCCTCGCATGCAATATGAGTTAAGTGATTTTCTCCATCAAAAGTAATTTTAAATTTTCCGCCATTAATGAAATGGACGACCAAATCATGTGGATTGTCTGCCAAAAACTCAATATTGTTTTCCTTCAAATATGCCATAAGAGTAGAGTTTGATGAAAATTATGAGAGATTGATGAGAAAATTAGACATCTTTTGATTCATGTTGCAGGCTTCACACTTGTACAAAGTTGTATTTGGTTGCATATGTAACTGAGTAACACTGCACAAAGAACACTTGATGCTAAGATTGACCTCGACAGCACTAATATAGTCTATTATCGCTGTCAGATTTTCGTCCTCAATATCACTCAGTGTATCCTCAACATGTAAATCCTCTGTTTTTTCAAACACTGTTTCTTTGGTAGTGGTCAGCTGAATCTTCCCTTGGCACAAACGAGGTGACAAACAGGAAACTTTGTAAGTTGCCGTAGACTCCACAAAACCGATATTGGTTTCCCAGAGCTGAAGTACAATCTTAGCTGTGCCATCTGAAACACTGCAGCTCTGTGTTTCACGTTCGGTTCCGCGAACTGTGATCATTTTCGGAGAACCCCTCATACCCAACACTTTCACGTGTACAAGGTCCACCTTAAATTAAAACATAAAAAATAACAACACAAACAATAATAAAACTACAATATATTAGCCTAGTCCACAAAACATTATAAATTAGACTTACACGCTTTCCAGGAGACATAGACAATATTTCTTTCAAGGAGCTTTTAGAATGCTGATTTCTTGTTCTGCGAGGAAAGTCAGCTTGGATCTCAGAAATTTGAGTTTGCATACCGACCATAATATCAAAGGTAGATGCCCCTCTCAAACTTGAAAACATAAAATAATTCTAATGTAATTTCAAAAGGCAAAACAATACACTGCAGGGCCAAATAACAGCAAATTGGCTTCTGAAGCCTATGTTTCTCTAACGGCCTACAAAGGTCACAGTATCCTATTTGGCAGCATTATGACTCAGCAACATGTGAGCAAAATTTCTTTTGATTGCTGTATCCTGCCCTGTGTGCTAAACTTGGAAATGTGCACGATGTCATCCCGAAACATTTCCTTTGAATATAATTTGCATTAATATAGAATTTAACTCTTTTCAACCAGTGTGTGGTTTTTCAACCCTTGTGCACGTGCATGGTGTCATTTGACACGGGAGACGGTCATAGTGAATAATTATCAAAAACATTTGTGATTTGGTAATCAAAATGGCTGCCATATGCAAAAATAATGTTACTGTCGTTGCATATTAAAAGTTAAACTGTAATAACTCCTGAACCCAGAGGCGTATGGCTACCAAACTTGGATCAGGTATGTATCATGTCAGTTTGTGCAAGTGCTATGAGTCTGGTCAACATTGGCCACTAGTTGGCGCAATTGCAATTCCTCGAAGCTCAAATATTTACAATGCACACCTCAAGACATGGGTCTAGCTCATACTAAAATATCATGCAGATCAACAATCACTATTATTGGAAACATGGCCGAAATCTGATTTGTACAAAGTAGTAGACCAAAGTGTGTAAATGTGCTTCTCGCATGTTTCCACGTAGCATTTCACATGTATGCAAAGCTTTGTCGGTGTCTTATGTGGTAGACCAAAGTGTGTAAATGTGCTTCTCGCATGTTTCCACATAGCATTTCACGTGTATGCAAAGCTTTGTCGGTGTCTGATGGTGCCACGTACTGCATGGACCCGTTCATCGCCGCTCGTGGCTATATTTTTTATTATTATTTTTTTCTGCACCAAAACGCGTTGTGGAAAAAAAACTGTAAGACCTACAGCTTTGAAATTTGGCAGGAAGGTCCGGTATCCCACCCACTACTCAGGCAAAAAAAATTGCACCAAAATAAGCTATTTTGCAATTTTCCAAAAAAATAGCATTTTGCCGAATAAATGGTTAACCGTAGCTCTGCTCCTCAAAAATCTTATATCAACTTATTCTTTGGTTTACGATGAATTTTTCAGACCCTCGCATCTATTTCTGCCATACTTAATTGTTTGATAATTTGCATAAAATGAAATCCCATCTTTTTCGAACTCATCCCTGGGTTTTTGTCCAATCTGCATGCAACTGGTATCATTTGAATCCCAAGACACTCTTCTTTAATTATTATCGAGCACATTTTAAATTTACGTCTTCATTGTTATGTAATATGCAAATAAATGGGCTCGGCTTGGTGTAGGACTGCAAACCCATACACCGAGTGTCATAGAAATTCGGCTCTAGGTGGGCAACAGCTTTGAAATTTGGCAGGTAGGTCCTTGACTCTACCCAATACTGAGGAAAAAAAACTGCGCCACTTTGCCCATATTTCAACAGTTTAAACCTCACGAACTATTCAGGCAAAAAAAAAAAAATTGCACCACTCTACCACTTGGTGGGAAAAATTGATATAAGGGTTTATTAAGATTCGTCTTGACCTAAGAAATAAGATGGTATAAGATTTTTAAGAATCGGAGCTACGATTCAAAAGTTATTACGGAAAAGCATAATAGCTTATATTGGATTTATGTTTGAAGGAAGAAACAACAAATTAAACTTGGCCTTGGACAGTTCAGGTGTGTATGTTATTTTTGGTCTAGTTTTTGATACCCCTTTTCCTTGGTGTTAGTTCTTCTTGATTTAATACTATCAGTTGTATTCCTTGTTTTCTTCTCCTTTTGTCTACTTTAGCTTTAAGAGAAGACCGTTATTGTTTGCGGGCCGGGCCATTGCTCTGAGTCTTGTCCATGGTGGTCCCCCTCCAGGATTCATTGCACCAACACTGTACGCTCATCTACTTGGAGGCAATTCCACAGTAAAGCCTGTCTTAGAAGACATTGCTGATGCAGACCTCTTTGAAAAAGTTAAAAAGGTAAGTACATTATCAGTATTCACTCACTTGCCAATCCCTAAAACTAATGCAGTCTAATCTAACACCCCTGCAATAAATCCTTAGGTTTTTCAAGGTTTTAATGTTTGCCATTTGTTGTTTTAGAGAGTTGATTCAAAGTTATGATGTTGAGCTGTAAGTGAATTTTTGTTAAACTATACCAACTTTAGTTTCATTCTTTCTGTTGTGTAGTGTTTTTAGTTGTCTGAATGTAGGTCTTTGTAGGCCTTATACACACTATTGAACCACTGAAAGATTACCTGGCCAATGCTGGGTGTCTAAGGCCATTAGAATCCATTGATGACCGAGATCGACTGGTTGAAGATATTCTCATGTTTCAAGCGATTCACAGAGTCTGTGGAGCATTTGAACGGTTTATTACACTACTTTTCACTATTGTTTTGTTCTTTTTTTTTGTTATTTTCTATCATGTTCGTCTGTCTTAATCCAATTAAAGAACACTGTACATTTACTGTATGTTTTAATTTAGTAAAGCCACTGTCTATCCTAAATGCTGTATACTAGGCATACAATATCATGACATAATAATAATAATAATAATTATTATTATTATTATAATAATGAAAATCCAAGATTGGATTCTAACTTCTGCTGGCATGTTGGATTCTACACTGTAAACCCGGATAAGTTCTACTAACTCAAAAAAATTGAGGCAACTGATTGCCGCTATTTTTTTAAGTTTGCAAACTTAAATATCATCAGTAAGCATATAGCTACTTACTAAGTACCTTTAAATTATAAATAAACATCAATTTAAATCAAAATATATATTTAGTGTTTTGTTCATCTTTACTTTAGTGCAACTCAAAGTTTTGAGTACTGACAACTTTAATTATTTCACTAAATTAAAATATCTATCAAATATATATAAAAATTTTTAATTTATCTAAACTTAGTTTAAGGAACTTTAAGTGTTACTAAATTAACTTATATAATTTACGTAACTTAAATTGTAGTAGTAATGTTACTTAAATATATTGTGGCAATTGATTGCCTTGTTTGTTTGTTTTTTTTAAGTTTTCTGTACTCAAATATCTACATTTTATAACTTAACAGTACAAATTACACCTGGTCAAAGAAAATAAATAAAAACACCTTAATGAATACAAAACAGGATTAAGCTTTCTTGATCTGCTGTCTTCAATTTTTTTAAACTTTGTGACAGAAGAAATTGCTATTTTTGTTTTTGTTTTTTTTAGGCAGAGCACCAGTTTTATAAGAACTCTTGTTGAAATCTTGCACATATGCCTGATATCAAAGAAAACAACACAACACAGGCACACAGTGTAAAATTACTGTGCATGAATCAGCAAGTCATTCTTTAGAGCCAGCACCCTTGGCTTAAGTTTGCTATCATCAAGACCCAAAAGAACCTTCTGAATAAACTCAAATGTGTTGGCCATCTCTTTTGGATATGAGAGATCCAATGCATAGATTAAGCCAAACATCAAAAGGAAAGCATCAGAGAGTCTCTGAAGGTTTGTTATGACAACTTCATTCTCAAGGATAATCGAAATCTTCTCTGGATTGTACTGAAAAGCAATGTCTGGGAGTTCTCGGACGACTGTCAAAAGGGCAACTGATGAATCAACATCTGGCTCTTCTGAATCATCTTCAATCTGGATGTAAATAGTATTGAAACACAATTACCAAATGCTATCTTACCAGTGTGAAAAAATGCCGAAATATAATCCTAAGAAATATGCAGAATAAGTGACTTACCGTGCATGTTTTAAAGAATTTTGAGGTGTCTTCTCTCAGATACACAGGAAGTGCACAGAGCACTGTTGTTCGTCTTGTGTGTACATCATGTTGATCCTTAAAGTTCACATTGAAAACAATGTTAAACGTGGAACACACACTTTTTAGCCAGCACAAAACTAAACAATGCTAATTTGACACGGAATGAATGCCAAAAAGTTGATTAAGGCATAGATAAAACAAGTGATCACGGTAAGAGCCCTGATTCTTAAAGGGATACTTCACCCAAAAATAAAAATTGTGTCATCATTTACGTTGTCATTTAAGTTGTTTCAAATGTGTATAAATGTCTTTGTTCAGATGAACACAGAGAAAGATATTTGGAAGAATGTTTATAACCAAACTATTATTGGACCCTATTGACTACCAGCATTCTTCCAAATGTCTTCCTCTGTGTTCATCCAAACAAAGTAAGTTATACAGATTTTGAACAACGAGCAAGTAATTCATGACAGAATTTTCATTTTTCGGTGAACTATCCCTTTAAAAGGACACAAAGACACATCAGAAGTTTTTTTTAATGTATTCTAAATCAACGTTTCTCAAACCTGTCCTGGAGGACCCCCTGCCCTGCAAATTTTGTATGTCTCCCTCATCTACACACATGATTCCATTCATCAGCTTGTAGTACAGACTGCGAGAACTAAATTGGGTGCGTCTGATTAGGGAGATATACAAAATGTGCAGGGCAGGGGGTCCTCCAGGACAGGTTTGAGAACCACTGCTCTAAATTAAATACAAAGAATTCTGAAAAAGGTTTACTCATCACTTAGTACATGATAAATCCAAGTCATAGTTAGACTTATATATTTAAATCAAGTGATAATATTCAGTATATACAGTCAAAACAATATCTGTTGAAGTATTAAACAACAATAATACCACGATAATACCTGTAAGTCATGAACCCGAAGAAATTCAGCAAGTGCATCAGCAGTTTTTCCAGTCTTCGCTGCTCTCTGTTGATATAAAGTCATCAGGCGAAAACTGTGGCGGTCTAGCTCTGCGTAAAATGTGTTTGTCAAATTCTGGTTGGCAATGCGCTGAAATTCAGCACATACCTGAAACAGAAGACAAGAAAAATGCACGTCACAAACCGACTGAAAATATCAAATACATTTTTTAAACACACAATTAAAGTTAATTATACCTGTGATTCCAAACGTAGAGCTGGCCATTGTCCAAGGATCTCTTTCACTGGTGATGGACTGGTAATGATCTCATTCCTGCGTAATGCAAATGTCATCTGCATCTTCTTATCAACAACAAGATTTTTTTCAGCCTTCTGAACTTCTTCTGTAATTTCAACCCTCTGCTGCTCTAGAGTTGAAGCATCATGACCTTGGGGGAAGTCTGGTAAGTAGTTTACTTTGGCACGTCTTGCCCTTTTTATGTTCAAGTATGATGGTTCATTGTCTGGACTGCTTTTGCTTCGTTTTCCAGCATTCACTGCAACCTCCATACATCCTGCTCTCCTCAGCTTGTTTTGGTAATTTTCCATTTTAAATTTGATGCTAGTTTTCCATGCAAACCATCCGGTGTCTGAACCCAGCTCTTTCAGACATGGGTGTTTGGTGACCAGAGCTTCTGCTGCTTTTGACAGCTCTTTGTCACTTGGGTAGGCTTTAAAATTATAGATTGCAGCTGCTAATTTGTCAAGGACATCATGCTTCTGGTTAATTGCCTTGAGGCCACCCTGAAACACGTTCAGGTATGGAAACATCAGTTAGTAGCTTTTGGTGGCAACTCGTTGATGTCCACCAAAGATACAAGTTGTCCATCGAAATCTGGGTCTTCGTACTGTATGCTGAAGTTTTTAATCCAAGTCCAGTTTTTCTCTTAAAACATTTTTCAGTTCATCGGTAGATTCAGGATAGGAGGCGAGTGTGATCTTCCGAGTAGTTCTGGCATCAACAATGACACAAAGCATCAAACAGGAAGAAGCTGCCATTTTTCTATGGACTGAAGAGTAGTAATAAAAAAAATTAAATGAACAATCACATGCACAACATCTGAAAATGTGTTTTGTAACACAGATCAGAAACATTTCCCATTAAACTACCCATGTTGAACTTCAGCAATACCTTTGCAAGATGTATCTCCTGGGAGACAGCATTAACCGACCATCAATGAAGTATGCAGCAAGTGTGATCGTGTCATTCAGATCTGAAATCTGAAAAACAGAGAGTCCTCCTGGCATTGGTGACAGCTCATAACAGCGCACATGTTCAACATACCATGACTCAAATGAACTGCAGAGCAACGACACATTGTTATTGACAAGAAAGATTTCATCAATCCTCCAGAACTGAGACAATCCACCACAGGCTTCTGCAGACGCAAACATTCCTGGGGCATAGTCAGTGCCATCTACGGTGACCCTAGATGTGTGCTAGTAGTTGTCTGTCCCTGAATGAACACCTTAGCACAATCAGGCAGTGTTGAGACTAGCACTGAAGAGACACTTGAAGTATGTGTATGTGGCTTGAAATATGATGGTGAGCTCAGATGATATGCCATCATGTTCTGGTGTCTAGTTGCAAGAGTAGAAGTGACATTCTTAAAGTTTTGGGTGTCATGTACAACTCTTTTAAAGAATCTGTGCTTCCCCTCAAACCTCATTGTCCAGAGATGCACTAGTGGCCCGAAACACCTTATAAGATTCGGGTAGTGCTCCACAAAGTGATGTTTAGGGCGGAAACACGATTTAGGGAAAACCTCAGAAAATATCTGCCTGTGGTCACTGATCTTACATTGCAAATACTGGATAGTTTCCTCCAAAAATGCTGGTGATAATGACAGCTCAACAATGTCTTTTGAATCCATTAAGACAGCCCATGTCTTATCTCCCTCTGGAACTTTGGTACCTACCATCAGAGGAAACTGTCTAAGTAAGGTGGCGTTTTCATGACCATTTCCACCAACACTACCTTTTGTGAAACAGGTTTTTGGTATTGGGTGTGGTTTGTCTGTTTTGTCAGTGTGTTCATGTGGAAACAATTCAATCTTATTGTTTAGGTAGTCTAAAGTGAAGTACTTGTTGTTAACCAGCTTTTGAAGGCATAAACACAACTCAATTGGCACAATACCTTCCAAGAGGTCATGAAGGATGTCTGGAGCAAATCCGGTGACAGGGTGGAAATGTTTCAATGCTTCACGCAGCACACAGTCTCCTTTTACACCAAACTTACTGCTTTGGGTATCACTCTGCACAACATCACGAACATGAATGTCATGACTGGTCTCTGTTCTCATGGGGAAATCCCCCTGAATTACACTCATAGATTTCATCTGATCTCTAGTGGCTAAACAAAACCTACAGGCATACTCAGATCTAAATGATTCTGTGAAGCCTCCCAATCCGTGTGCTGCAAGACTGTCTGCAGACACACAAAATACAGTTCCTTTAACATTCTGCCCTAATGACTCAATAAAAACACCTTCTTCCTCAATAACGCTAATGTCTTTCAACAGTAGAGAGAACACAGCTTTATACCCACTCTTTTTAAGGTCAGCTACTTTACATAGAAGTGCCAGCTGAATTGTATGCAAGGCTGAGCGATACTTACTGGGAAGGCTGGCAAAGACCCAATAAACAGCACATAGTTTGTGGATTTTTTTTGATGTTCCAAGTGGGTTTGCTATTTCTAATTCATCAATGTATAGTTGGAGTGGCAGACTGAACTCTGCTGATGAAAGCAATGTGTTAGTTTGAAAATATGAACCATCACAGCAGGATGTATAGTGACCAGGTAAACTAAGAGACTCCTGGAGTTTGTGAAGAATATCCGTGTTTTTGAACAGCTCCTGAATCATTTTAAGAATAGGCACATGAACCCTTTTTCCCCTAACATCTCCAAGTCATACTGAACATACTTTCTGCGCTTTGAAGTAGACAAATCTGAGCCTTTTGACGTGGCTTTAACTACAACATTGCAGTCCAAAACAGCCTCAGTTAGTTCATCCAGAACAGAACTAGAAACAGCCAAGTTATGTTTCTGAAGAGTCTCTCTTAAGGTCTCTTTTACTATTGGCTTTGATAAGGAAATATCTCATTCAAGTGTTGAATGAGATATTTGTGTCCGAGCTGTGTCCGAGACATGGAGGATGCTTTGCATCTTCAAAAATAATGAGAACAAATTACATTTTAATTGACATCTCAACTTCTCAGTATCACACTGCATCTCTGCTACATCAAGGCTGTCATTACTTGGGCCAGGTTCTTTTTCTGTAGTGTCAGATGCCGTAGCATGAGAGCACTGTGGTATATCTGACTCCTGACTGACTATTAGACCATCTTTATAATCTGAGGTGGAGTGAAATTGGTGTTTCTTGCTCTTGTGTGAATTGAATGACGAGTACACATTACTTTTAAATTGGCAATTCTTGTATGGACATTCAACCACTTCATGGCTTTTTAAATGGACTCTCAGGTGCCTGAAGAGAGTAATGTCTGAGAACGGCTGCTTAAATAAACAAATTGGACAGATAAAAACTAAAGGTTCCTGATTTTGAGCCTCATAGGAGACAACTGTCTCCTATGTGATATCGATATTTCAGGGCATTAAATGAGTAAAAGGAACATGCACAGTCTTTATGTAAACATGGCAACAGACTAACTTTTGAATAATGTCTGTGCTGCAATCGAATGTGTGTGAGCAAGTGTGTTCTGGATTGAAATGAGGCTGTACACAGCTTACAGTCCCAAGCCATCCCTCTAATTCACCAAACAAAAATCTTAGACAAATTTACCTGGAAGTTGTCCCAATTTTTGTAACTGTAACTTTCAACTTGCTCAGCAGACATCCTAAAAAAATAATTTAAATGAAACCTAAACTTCAGATGCAATAAATAAACATTTAATTCAGTAGCACATTTTTTTTGTTACAAATTTTTGTAATAGAATTATATTTGCAAGAATGTGTGTCTCACCTTAGGAAGTGCAATAGGAACGTGGACTCAATAGGCCTGTGAAGTTCAAACTACTTTTATGCATCAAAAGGTCAAAGAAATGATAACACAAAGAAAACGAATTTTCATTAAATGATCTGCAGCTGACTCCACCTATACAAAAATACACACATTTTTAGAAAGGCCAAACTGTAAGACTGCATATGCACTGCATCATTTAATATCTTTTTTTTGGTAACAATCTTTCAAAACAAAAGACAACCTTATTTGGCACTTTTTAAAAAATGCTGAATTTTAACAGGCAGTGACAAACCTAAAACATATATGGCTAATTCAAATGAAATAACATTTAACTTCAAATTTACAAAACTTACATCAGTGAGGCACCTTTTTTAATGTTAGTCTAATAAGATTATATTTACAAGAACGTTCTTGTCTTACCTTAGGACCTGGATTTGCGGGAACAACGTGGACTCGACAGGCCTATTAGGTTCAGACGAATTTTATGCAGCGAATCGTCGAAGAATACTACCCGTAACACAAAGAAAACACACTGAACACGTATTTTCATTAAATAACCTGCAGCGTACTTTACGTATATACGTATATAATACACAACTTTAAAAAAAAAAAAAAAAACACAGAAAGGCCTAACATACAGACTGCATGTGCGATGCATCATTTAATATTCCCAAAAAGTATTCATCCAAACAAAAGACAACCTTATCTATCACTTAAAAAAAAAAGAATTTCAACTGGCAGTGACCTTCAGATTTACGTAAACATTTAGCGTCAACGGGGCAATTTTCATTAAACAAAATCTATGTTCGTGTAAGGATTATGTTACAAAAATGTTCGTGTCTCACCTTGTGAACTGAAATTGCAGGAACAGCGTGGACAGATGGACCGGACAGGCCTGTTAAGTTCAGACTACCTTTATGCATCAAAACGTCGAAGAAAACTATCCATAATACAAAGAAAAAAGATAGAACACGCACTTTCACCAGATAACCTGCAGATGACTACACGTATAGAAAAAATACATGACTTAATATGATTAAAAATGTTCATGTGTGCTGCATCATTTAATATCCTAATGTTAGAGAAATTTAGATATGTTTGTACACTTTTAACTGGTAGCTCTATTCTAAATATTCTGAAAAACTGTACACATTAACTGGAAAACCTAATGTACGTGGATGGTGTGAGTGTAGCCGATACCGACTATAAACAGACGGCAACAATATTCGAAACAGCTGAATACTTGCATATGTTTGTAGCCATCCAAATAGTTCGCCCTGAGAGCGCGAACTTCTGTGCATCTGTTTGAAACACGCCTGAGTGTACGTTCAGCGATGACGTCACTTTTTCGTTAAAAAAACAAAACAAACCGCCACTAGAGGGGGTATGGTTGACATTAAAATATTTGATTATGGTTGAATCTATTTTTCAAGTTCCCTAAACTCTTAACTTTAGTGTAGTTGTAAAAACTCCAAAAAAAGGTACTGTTAATTTAAATCTCTGATAGATGTTGAAAAAAACTGAAAAATATTAGTTGGCTAAACTTTTTGGCACATTTTGAGTACCAGGTACGTTCCATTATAAGTTAGTTATACTGTTTGGGTTTACAGTGTTTACAGCTTTTGTTATTGTGCCGATTTTTTTTTTCTGCCTCAAAACGCGTTGTGGAGAAAAAACGGTAAGACCTACAGCGTTGAAATTTGGCAGGTAGGTCCGGCACCCCACCCACTACTCAGGCAAAAAAAAATTGCACCAAAATAAGCTATTTTGCAATTTTCCAAAAAAAATAAGCATTTTGCCAAATAAATGTTGAACCGTAGCTCTGATTCTCAAAAATCTTATATCATCTTATCCTTTGGTTTAAGACGAATTTTTTAGACCCTCGCATCTATTTCTGCCGTATTTGATTTTTGGCTAATTTGCATAAAATGAAATCCCATCTTTTTCAAACTCGTCCCTGGATTTTTGTCCAATCTGCATGCAACTGGTATCATTTGAATCCCAAGACACTCTTCTTTAATTATTATTAAGCACATTTTTAATTTAGGTCTTCATTGTTATGTAATATGCAAATAAATGGGCTCGGCTTGGCGTAGGACTGCAAATCCATATACATATACCGATCCAAATCCATATACCGATTTTCCGTCATAATTGCACCACTCTACCACTTGGTGGCGCTAATAAGCTATTATGCGTTTTCCGTAATAACTTTTGAATCGTAGCTCTGATTCTTAAAAATCTTATACCATCTTATTTCTTAGGTCAAGACGAATCTTAATAAACCCTCGTGTCTATTTTTCCCATATTGGATTTTTCTTTAATCGGCATAACTAGTCAACTAGATCCTGGATTTTTATCCAATTTGCATGTAACTGGTATTATTTGAATTATTTGAATAATTACTAAATAATAGTAATTATTAAGACCAAATCTCCCTAAATAGACAATATATTTACTGTAGGTAGCGGAGGAAAGACGAAATTTCCAAGTAAGAAATGCATTCCTGGCCGGGCACTGCTGGTTCTGTTGTGCTGGCTCCGGGTCCATTGTGTAACTGACGCCACCAACATTAACAGGACGCTTACATTAGAGCCTCTTTTGCGTGTCTGTTTGGGTGACAGGTGTCGTGCCTAAATCGGCACCCTTGCGCGAGAAGCATCCCCGACGCGGGTGCGCGCATTTGATGACTTCCGCCTGTTAACGCAGAGTCACAAAATTCGTTCCTACACTCTGTTAACGCCAATAAGATGAGGGCAAAATTACTCATATTCGTTAAAAAAAAAAAAAAAACCTTACACAAGTAGTTCGTATAAAGGCGGGCGTGCGTCTCGCGGCAATGCGTGGAATTACCAAAATTATAGAGGGGATAGATAGGGGACAGCCTAACATATGAAAAAGACCGCAGTGTTTCAACAAAGTAACTGTATTCTAATTACCACCTATTTAAACGGTAACTGTAACGGAATACAGTTACTCATATTTTGTATTCTAAATACGTAACGCTGGTACATGTATTCCGTTACTCCCCAACACTGTGGCTATATTATGCAAATCAATACTTTGAAACAAATTCAGCAAGACATATGTTCGAATAAGGAAACTTTACTATAATTTACAGTTTTTAGACATTCTCTTATAGTAATTATTAAGCACATTTTCAGGTATTTCTTTATATGACTGCAAAGCTTCACTTCAAAGTTGATATCCCACTTATTGGCGCATTATAAACTATTTTAAAATTAGCCTAATAAGTTTTGAACCGTAAATACGTAGAAAAAAGATGAAACATATCAAATCTCAACATATGTGTACTTCAATTCATAAAAAACTAATAAAGCTGCAAACTGCATGGCCCCCGTAATAACTGCTTGCAGTTATATTTTTATTTATTTATTTATTTTTAGCTTTTAATTTTGAAATAGACTTCTTGTCTTAAAATGTGTTTTATTTTGATAGATTTAAGGAGGGGCTGAGGACCCTTGGTGTTCTGGATGCAATCAGAATGCATCCGGACAGTTTTAGATCCTTAATGTGCCATGAACCATCCCCACTCACTGCTGACCTGATGGATTGCCTTTTTCAAATCCGGCTGTCTCCAGTGGGAAGCAACAAGAGAAGTGCAGAGGAACGTGTTGTGCCTTTTTGGAGGGATTACCTGCAGGATGTGGAAGGTAAATGTGGAAGCTAGATATGGCAGTTATGTTGTTGTCGTGTTTACAAAGTGTATGAACACTTAGGTATGAGGAAATATTTAGTTTGTTTTTTCCTAACCTTTCCTGTAGCCAATTTGTACATTTTTGCCCACATAAGTGGTCTCTTTGCCGTCTTTCTTTTTAGTGGTGTCATCTATATAATCGAATTTTGTTTATATAAATATTTTGGTAGGTTATAACTTTTTCAACAATTCCATACATGTTGCCTTTTATCTATTGCTTCTCTTTCGTCTCTTTCATTCATTCCCTTCTTTTATGGCTTTCTATAAGGCACTTTTAACTTTTTGGTGTGATTGCTGTAAATTCTCATTGTTCTTTTTATTTGATTGTTTTTTGTGTGTGTTAGACCAAGTGGGATCCTGCTTTTGCAACAGGTGCAGCTGTCATCCCTCCAGTTGGCTTCTCCCCTCAACCATCTATCAATTTCCTGCATGATCAGTTTGTCAACTCCAGACGCCGTTTGCCAATGGCTAACACCTGCATCAACTGCCTTAAGTTGCCGCTGCTTGACACGTATGAGGATTTTGTGGAGAGTATGGACTTTGCTTTCAATAACACACAGGGTTTTGGTAAAGAATAATGTGGTGACCATGTGTGACCTATTGAGTATGTTTCAGCTACGAACATTTGAGTTACTGTAGTTTTGTTCCTTTGAATGGTTAGCCATCTGCAATAAAAATGCAATTGATGCAAGCTTTTCACATTGTATTAGTAATAGTTCTTAATTTTGCTGTTTATTTTTTGCTGTTGTGAGGCAAAGTGTTATATAAATGGTATATAAGTGTTATAAATGCAACCACTAAACATTCATCTGTTAACAGAACAATTCACACAAGAAACTTTGTTCACTAACAAAATTGATCAGTTCAGAAAGTAAATGCATGCCATAGTTGCCATCATCAGTCAGCGGGTCTACAGTTTCTCTAATTCTGTTTATAACAGTTTGATTTAAAATAAAGTCATTTACAGGAACAACAATATTGTTTTGAGTCTGTACCTCTGGCGGGTTGTCTTCATTGAATTCGAAGCTATCATTTTCTGCAAAAATGTCCTGAATTGCACCACCTCCACCACTGTTAAGAACCCCTCTCTGCCACAGTTGAAGAGGTGTTTGCCCTCCCTGTGTAGATAATCCATGGTTGTTCCACTGATTTCGGAATTCTTCAGCAGCCCTTTGAACTCTTGGCAAGTAGATGTAATGTAGACAAAACATATGGAGTTCATCAGTAGAGTCAAGTATGCCCTCATTTTCCATGAAGGTGAAGAGGTTACTGAATTGGAATGACACTACTCTATTTAGCTCGCTCCACAGTCGTTCTATCCTTTGGTTGTGGTCTGCGTAGAGTAATGACACTTCCTCTGTTTAAACCCCTTCTCCCCAGCATATACCGGGCAACCTCTGTGTTCTCCGTACCATGGTCACAGCGGAACTTAAGGGAAGTCCAAAGCTCTGTACACCAGTACAAAAGAGTTCTAGTACACTTGATGCTCTATTGTTATTGAGGCACTGAAGGTATATGATTGTCTGACTGAAGCCATCAACCCATCCATGAAATGCCATTCTCCATCTCACCAGTTTATGGTTTCCATCTATATGCCTAGGAAGAAGAATTAACATAGAATAACAATCACTAGGTCTCCATTTATTGTCCTGCCCGTAACAAAACATGCAAAAGTCTTTTCCTTGTCATTAATATTAATATAGGAAGGATAGTGTGTGATAATTTTTTAATTTTGGTGAGTAAAAGCTCCTTAATTACACAGTAATACTTATTTGTACTTCAACCAGGGTGTGTACAGTATTTAAAGAACCAAACTTGATGTAATATTACAGCATACCATAATTGATTGGGAGTCTGAACATTGTAAATCCTTCTGCGAATTGCACGTCGACGACAGAGAGCCCGTCCAAGTGGTTCAAGTTGTTGCAGGCAACGTCTCACACGCCATCGCTGTATTCTGATGTTGTGTGATTGAAGGCTTCCTATCACATAACTTTCTCCTGCATTTGGGGTGGTTCGAAGGATTCCACCAACAATGTCATGCAGACATTGCTGTATAGTTCAGTGGTGGAATTTGAAGTTGTTGTATATGTCTGTACAAGGTTCTCCTGCTAATTCCAAAGCATACAGCTATTCTTTGCCAATTCATTCCAAGTGACAGACAGTAGGTAATTTGTTCATGTAGTATATTATACTGAGGGCAACCAGGATGACCAGTTTTGATTGATGGCGGTACTTGTGAAGTAACCATATCCCCTTGTCTAGTTTCCATTGATCTTGAGGTTTCATAAGAATTTATGATTCTACGAAAACATGCATATAGCACATCCAGTATACCTATACTGCCTTCACTGTCACCTGTTTGTAACTGCTGGCTAATAGAGATAAAGAAAGAAATTGTATGTGTGTATCCATTAAGCTCACAGAATAATCTTTCCAAAATCATGCTGTCCTGTCCCACACTGTCAATTTCTCTTACAATGTTCTGAATACACCTCATTGTATTAGTGAAAAAAATAGTAATGTCCTCCTCATTGCCATTTACTTCCACAAACAAAAACTGACCTTGAAAAAGAAGGTAAATGAGTACAAATGTCATGGCCATCTTGCTCTTTTTCTACCAAAGATGCAGTTTTCCTTTAAAGTGCTGCTGCTTGATTTAAATATAACCTGAAGCTAAAATTTAGCCAACAGTGTTCTTAAAAGTGCAGGCTTTATTTTCAAGGCTGTAATCCCAACTACCTGTCTATAGCCAATCAGGGCATGAGAAATTTTCCTGTCTCCCTGTTTGATTAAACTAACTTCCTTTTTAATTATACTTTCTCACATGGAATAAATGCCTCTCACATCATAATTCCTTCTCATACAAACTGAGCCCAAAAAAAAAAAAGAATGGGCACAAATTCCACTAGCAAAACTGCTGCTTGTTTCCAAACAATTAAAAAGTGTAATGGGGATGTGAGGCAGTGGTAAATTTGCATCTGTACCAACCTTTTTGGAGTGTGTTGCAGGCATCAATTTCTAAATTTCTAAATTTGAAAATACTAAAAATCTTTTCTTTGTCCTTTTGCATCTCAAATAATAATGGATCAATGGAAATACAGATTGGATTTTTGGTAACATTTTTAGAAACTGTCCCAACTTTTTTTTGGAAATGGGGTTTCTATTTATTTCCCAGACTATAACAGTGTGTGTATGAGAGTTTGATTGTTCATGTAAAGCAGGTATAGTAGTGTATGTGTAAGACTATAGTAGTGTGTGTGTGTGTGTGTATGAGTGTGTGTAAGTGCGCGTGTGCGTGTGTGTGAGAGAGAGTATGATTGTTCATGTAAAGCAGGTATAGTAGTGTATGTGTAAGAGTATAGTTGTGTGTGTATGAGAGTATGATGCTGTGTGTGAGACCCAAGTATGAATTACGTCTCATACGGCCCCTCATACACAATCACACACACTTACCATTTCAAAAACACACACACATATGTAACATCTCAATGTATGACTCGACCGAAATCAGGTTGTATTGTTGACGACTACTTTGTTTGCCATTGATGTGTGTTCAATAAACGCCGTTTTATTGAATTCTGTGTCTGTGGCATCATTCAGATATTGACTGAAGCCAACGTACTATTGCTGAACCCTAACCTTTAGCACTTAATTCGTTATTATTAACTGTAAGTAAAATTATAGTTATGATACTAAACTTAATTAATCTATTAAATATTGTACATTTAATGTTAATTAAATTCACAATACTTTTAGGTGGAAGGAATATTATGAGACTGATTACTAAAAGATAAAGACACTGTGTTGTACCAACATAGTAGTGCCTGGTGCCAGGACCTACAGAAATCTCCACCAAATATTATCATACCCTTGCTGTCATGTCTCCCCCATGCCTCCCCCAGGACAGTTGGCCCCGCCGGCCACTAGTGGCCGCTAAAGACGTTGTAAATAGTTTCACTAGGGTTCAGGGTTCGTGGTGTGTGTGTATGTCCTTGTATGGTGATGTTGTGTCAGCCCCTCCTCTTGTGTCTAGTTGTCAGTAATCTATTGGTTGTTCTCCCCTTCTGTCTGTGTCGTGTTTAGTTAGGCCCTATATAAGTCCTGTCTTTCGTGTTGATTATTGTCGGTGGCAGAAAGGTGTCGCTACTCTGGCCGTTCGGCTCTAAACTCAGATGCACCGAAGAAGCTCACAGTGGATGGTGGCGGGAGTTTCGAGCATTCGAAGATTGTGCGAAGGACGTTTGTTCTGGCGATTTGAATACAAAGACTCCGGATCCAAAGACTGACTGGAAGTCACACTGAGAGTTGGTGGTGAGTCGATTGGGGAGTGGTGCGGGGGGCATCGGCCGACCACCTGTATAGGTCCGGTAGCGGTGTTTCCCCGCAGCTTCTGCATCGGCCACTCTATATCAACTCTATCAAAATGGAGGGGAGGAGTGCGGGTGGTATGGAACATAGTGAGCAAGAAGGGACTGGTAGTGATGAGAGGAGAGAAAGCGATTGGGAAGAAGTAAGGAGAGGAAATCCAGTAAAGAAAGGGACAAGTCGTAAGAGAAAGAAAAAAGGTGAGGCCAGCACAACTGGAACGGAAAGTGAAGGAAGGGGTGAGGAAGGAGAGGGTCATAAAGAAAGATTGTTTGATATAGTGGTACGATTTGAAGGAGAGGGAGGAGTTAGGAGGATGGACCCACTTAAGTTAACAAAAATAATAAGAGGACAAGTAGGAGAAGTAAAATATGCAAGAATCTTGGGAGATGGAAATTTACTTATAGGTTGTAATAGTGTGGAACAGATGGAAAAGGCAAAGAAGATGAGCTGTATTGGAAAAATTAAAGTAGACAAAGTAGTACGAGTAGGAGAAAGAAGACTGGGTGGTAGTAAGGGCGTGATATATGGAATTCCTCTTACTGTAAATATAAGAGAGCTAATTGAGAATATGAAGGTGCAAAACAAGTCAGTTAAAAATGCTGTAAGAATGACAAGGGGAGTTGGAAAAGTAGAAACAGAATCTGCGTTGATTGAGTTTGAAGCAAAGGAAGTGCCAAAAGAGGTATATTATGGATTTATGATAAAGTGTTAGGGAATATATACCTAAGCCAATGAGATGCTATAAATGCCAAGAATTTGGGCATGTGGCTAAGGTTTGTAAAGGAAAAAAAGGTGTGCCAGGTGCAGTGGAGACCATGATTATGGAAAATGTGGGGAAGAAGTGAGGCCGAAGTGTTGTAGCTGTGGAGGGAGTCACAGTGTTGCATTCTGGGGATGTGAAATGGTGAAAAAAGAAGTGAAAGTGCAGCAAATAAGAGTGAAGGAAAACATCTCTTATTTTGAGGCTGTTAAAAGGTCAGAAAAAGAAAATAAGAGTCGTGAAAGGGAATATATAGAAAGAGGGGAGGAGAAGGCCATCAAGAACGTATAGGTCAGTGGGAGGAGAAGAAGAGAATGGTGACGTTTATAGCAGGAGTAATAAATGCTACAGCTGAAATCAGATCTAAAACAGAAAGAATCCAGATTATAGTAAAAGCAGCAATACATCACCTAGATATGGCAGGTTTGAAATGGGAAGAGGTGAGGGATAAGCTAAGTGTACAGTCTAGCCAAGAGACAACATGTGTGGGCTAATTATTGTATTAATGTTGCTCCTCTAATGGAATGCAAGGAGCCTGATTTCAAATGGGCAAGAGTCCAAACAGTTTATTGCCAAGAGGAAAGAAAAACCAGATGTTCAGGAATCCTGGCTAAAGCCAAATTTGGACTTTGTTATATATGGGTATGTAGCAATTAGACAGGATAGAGTAAATGGTGGTGGAGGGGGATGTGTTACTTTTGTGATGCAAGGCGTGCAGCACAGGGTGGTAGGTATAGGGAGTGAATGTGAGTATGTAGTAGTGGAAGTACGGGGTGTGGGGAAGAAATTTGTAATTATTAATTTCTATAACCGGTGTAGAAGACTGCAATTAAGTCAGCTTGAGGAAATAGAGGGGCAAGGTAGCAGTAATGTTATATGGTGAGGGGACTTCAATGCGCATAATACATTGTGGGGAAGTGAAAAAGTGGATGTTAATGGACAAGTGATAGAAGAGTTATTAGAGGAGAAAAACTTAGTATGTTTAAATGATGGAACTAAAACAAGTATAGAGGTTAGTACAGGAAGGGAGTCTGCTCTAGATCTTACATTGGTGTCTAATAGGGTGGCAGCGATGTGTAATTGGACTGTATATAAAGAAGGAACAGTAGGAAGTGATCACTATCCAGTTTTGTGTAAAATCAATATAAATGTGTCACATATTATTATTATTATTATTATTATTATTATTATTATTATTATTACAGGTTATTGAAGGAAGAGGAGGAAGATGGGTGTTTGAAAAGGCTGACTGGGATAAATTCCAGAAAGAAAGTGACAAATATTTAAGTCAGATTGAATATGATGGTGATATAGAAATGCTTGAAAATAAAGTAAGACAGGGTATAATAACAGCGGCGGTAGAATCTGTCCCAAAAAGTCAAGGTAAAGTAAAAAGAAAGGAAGTGCCATGGTGGAACGATGAATGTAAAAAGGCAGTCCAAAACAGAAATAAAGCATTTAAAGTAATGAAAAGAACACATAATTTCATGCATATGATTCAGTATAAATGTGCACAAGCAATAGCAAGGAAAAGGGTAAGACAAGCAAAAAGACAGTGTTGGAGGAGTTACTGCAGTTCAATTGGGAACACAACTCAAGTAGGAGAAGTGTGGACAATGATTTAGGAGAGGGAGGGGTACTATGGATGCAGTGTTATGCTTGGAAGATGAGATAAGGAAAGCTCAAATAAATAAAGAGACAGTTGTAGCAGTATTCTTCGATGTGGAAAAAGCATATGACATGCTATGGAGAGAGGGGTTGATGATTAAGTTGTATAAAATGGGAATTAGAGGAAGACTTTTTAACTGGGTTAGGGATTTTTTGAAAGGCAGAACAATTCAGGTTAGGATAGGAAGAGAACTGCCTAGTAAGCATATGGCAGAAAATGGAACCCCCCAGGTGAGTGTAATAGGTCCCACGTTATTTTCAATTATGATAAACGATATATATGGTAATATACAAGTGGGTATGGGGAGATCTCTGTTTGCGGATGATGGGGCAATATGGAAAAGAGGAAGAAATGTGGAGTATATAGTTAAGAAAGTGCAAGAAGACGTCCAGCAGGTTGAGAGGTGAGGAATAAAATGGGACTTTAAATTTTCGGTTGAAAAGTATAAGGTAATGTTTTTTTACTAGGAAGAAAATTAAAGAGGGAATTAATCTAAAATTATATGGAAATAATTTGGAGAAGGTTAATAAATTTTGCTTTCTGGGAGTACATTTGGATCCAAGGTTGACCTGGGTAGAACATATAAGGAAGGTGGAGGATAAATGCAAAACAGTAATAAATACAATGAGGTGTCTAACAGGACTGGAATGGGGTGCAGATTATCAATCACTGAAATATATATATATGTAAGTTTAATAAGATCAAGGTTAGATTATGGGAAAGCTTTGAGGCTATGTTTAGGCATAGTAAAAACATCGCCAGTATGTGCACTTCAAGTGGAAGCGGGAGAAATGCCATTGAACATTCGACGTAAACAACTGCTTGTAAATTATTGGATTAATTTGAAGGGACATGGAAACAGTCATCCTACTAAGAGAGTGTTAGGAACTTGTTGGGAAAAGGAAAGGGTACAAAAGAATAGTTTTGGGTGGGTAGGAGATGAGACAGCTAGAGATTTGGGGGTGAGTGAAAAGGAGTTCTGTCCAACTGTGGTATGGCCTGATTATCCAGTGTGGAAAATGGAAACCATGGAAGTTGATTTTAAACTGCAGCAAATCAAATCAATAAACAAGAATATAGACCTGGTAGAAGAATATTATAGATATGTGGAAGATGAATATAGAGACTATAGTCAGATTTATACAGATGGATTAAAAGAACCTGAAACTGGAAGGACTGGATCAGCGATTGTTATAGGTAATCAGGGAAAGGAAGAAAGCAAACGAACATCAAATGATCTGAGTGTGTATACAGTCGAACTATATGCCATCATGATGGCATTAGAATGGATTGGAAGAGAGGAAAAAATAAGTAAAGTCTTAATTGGAAGTGATTCATTGTCAGCACTGTACAGTCTCAGGTCAGGTGTGTCCAATAGCCGTCAGGATCTGCTGTATGCAATATTGATAACATATATGAGAATAAAAGGAAAAGGTAAAGAGATTCAACTTATTTGGACTCCAGCTCACATAGGTATTTTGGGAAATGAGAGGGTGGATAAGTTAGCCAAGCAAGCCACTAAAAAGGATAATATTGAAGTAAATATAAAGATGTCAAAGGCTGAAGGGAAAAGTATAGTTTGGAAAGAAGCTGTAAAAGAATGGCAACAGCAGTGGGATAGGGAAATCAAAGGGAGACATTTGTATGGCATTCAAAATAAAGTTGGAACTGAGAGGAACTGGGGCGGGACCAGAAGAGAGGAAACAGTGATGACAAGATTAAGAATTGGACACAGTAACCTGAATGGTACATTATACATTATTGGGAAGCATCCTACTGGTTTTTGTGAGGGGTGTCAGACACTTGAAACCATAGAACATGTACTCATACACTGCAGAAGATATGAAGAACAAAGGAGGAAAATGATGGAAGAATTAAGAAAGGATGGGTTGGTTGGGGCAAAGGTGAAAAATGTATTGAAAAGTGGGGTGATTGGGCAAGGCAAGAAAAATATCAGTAATTTCTTAGTTAATACTGGATTGATGGGTAGAATATAAACTGTGTAGGGAATAATAGAGCGGGGAAACACCAAAGGAGAATCAACCAGAAGGTGGCGGTAGTGCAACGCTTACGGATGCAAGCTGCCGTTAAACTCCAAAGAAGAAGAAGAAGATTATTGTCGGTGCACCATCACTATGCCCTCACTAGTGATGGGCACATGAAGCTCCGAAGCGGGTATCAAGTATGAGGGGGCGTGGCAGACGAAGCCCCGCTTCAATTGTCTGATGTCTGCTGTTCCGTCCACAAATCGAGTTAAGTTTGTCTTGTCTTGTGTTAGTCTGTGTTAGATCTGTAGAAGATAGTTAGACTCACCATTAGTGTAGCCATAGACCTTAGCCTTAGCCATTAGCGTAGCACCCCAGCACCATTAGCATTAGCCATTAGCTTAGCTGTTAGCCAAACACCATTAGCTTTAGCCATAGTCACTTCCCCGTTGACCCTTACCCTTTAGCCTTTGCACTTAGCCATTAGCATTAGCCTTTAGCCCCCGTCCTTAGATTAGTTAGAGTTAGGTTACTTTAGTTCATGTTCCCCCGATCTGTTCCCTGTTCCTCTCTGTATCCATTTCCGTTCCCGTCCCTGTTTTAATTCCTGTCTCTGTTATAGATATAGGGTTAGGTGTAGTGAATGTTAGCCTGTCTTCGCGTCGTGTCTCGTGTACCTGTTCATTCTGTCTGGCCCCTTCTGGTTCTGTTTGCCAATTACCACAATAAATATGTACTCAAGCCAACCTTCCCGCAATCTGCGTCCACTCCATACCGCCAACGTGACACTTGCGCTTCTCAGTAATAATATTTACAATATGTTTAAAGAAATTCTGGTCACTTTCATTTGGGGCATACATGTTTAGGATGGAAACTTCTGCCTCTCCTATTGTTCCTACTATCATGACAAATCTGCCCTGTTTGTCTTCAATGACTGTTTCTAAAAAAAAAAAGGTTAGCACCCTGTTAATTAGAATCGCTACTCCCCGTTTTTTTACCAAAGGAAGCACTATACACTTGGCTCACCCATTTCCTTCTCAACTTCTTATGTTCCCCTTCGGATAAATGGGTTTCCTGCAGTAATGCAATTGAACATTGCAGTTTCTTTAGCTGATTAAGTATTTTTTTTCTTTCAAAAGGACTATTTAGCCCATGGACCTTATAGGTAGCTACAATCAGATTCGTCATGCACACACAAGTTTAGATTATCTTTCAACTGTCCATCCACACCTCAAGTTTGACATTTCGCACCCGTAAAATATCAGATAGATCCCACACTGCACGTATGCCAGAATCAAGAAAAATTAACATCAAACACAACAGAAAAAAAACAATGAACATAGAACTTCGAAAAGACAAGAGGTAACTTCCAAGCACCTAACTAACCTCCAACAAATAAAGACGGAAAGTTGTGACAATAATCTCTCCAGAACCCGCACTATGTGCTCTTGCAACCCCTTACGGTTGCCTATGTGCTGCGTAAAATAAATCAAATCAAAACAGAAGTTAAATTATTCCTTCATCCCCCAGAAGAAAACCCCTCAGTGTTTTTTATTTATTTATATTCCTATAGACTAGCCAAATGTAAATTTGTAGTCCAGCAGAAACATATACTTTTGGTAAAGAAACAGCGCAATTTATCAATTTCTTGACCTTCTACTCACGTCTCAGGGTAGTTAGTTGTTCTTGATTCACCTTGTACAAAAATCTGCAAGTCCGCATTTGACTGACGCAGTCATCCCAAGTCTCCCGGAAGTTGCGGGAGTCTCCCGCATATTGATAGCGGCTCCCTGATGCCCGCAAATTAAATAAAATATCCCGGAAACTAGAGCAAGCAAGCAAGAGCCTGCATGCAAGACAGTAGCGTGTGGGGAGGGGACCTCCCTGAAATGAGTTTTTGCAGGTTGGGGTGTCTGCTGACGGGTCCGCTCTGTTTGAATCCGATGCCACAGCAAAGGAGTTGCGCAACAGTTCCATCCGAAGCCTCTCCCGATCCTCCACCTTAACATGAATTCCAAACTTCTCGAGGGTGGGAGCCGCGTCCAGCAGGGTTGCGAATGCCTTCACACTGGATTCCAGATGAATTCTTAGCTGTGCAGGAAAAGGTGACTGAGCCTTAATTTTTTTTTTCTTTAAGTCACTTTATTACTTCCCGGACCTGCTTACATTTTGCCTGTATCTCTGACATATAGTCCTGGTCAAAAAAAACTTATGACCATGGTATGTCACTTCTCATTTTTCCAGGCTTGTTGAAGTATCATGTCTTTAACTATGTAGTCCTCAAACCTGACAATAATTGATTTTGGAGGAGCGGGTTCTTTTGATTTCATTGTTAACGACTGGTGTGCTCTTTCCACGCAGAGGTCCAGGTCATCGGCCAAGTCCAGTGAGGTGTGTAGTAATTTAGTTATAAAGTCCATCATGTCATTCTTTTCTTCCCCCTCTTCCACACCGTAGATACGTAGATTGTTGCACCTAGCTCTGGATTCAAGGTCTTAACATTTAGCCGATAATTTTACATCTCTCTGAAGAAAGTAGCGAAGAGCTCTCTCGTGACGAAGTAACTTATCCTCCATATCGCTCACTCTCTGTTCAACAGTTGTTATTTCTAATTTTGTCGTAATTAATTAAGTTTATTATCACAACTATAATTTTACTTACAGTTAATAATGAGAAGTTCTGAAGGTTAATAGTTCGGAGATAGTACATTGGCTTCAGTCAATATCTGAATGACACCACAGACACGGAATTCAATAAAACGGCGTTTATTGACAAACATCAATGGCAAGCAAACTAATCATCAATAATACAATCTGATTTGGTTGAGTCATAGACCTAGGTGTTACATTTGTGTGCGTATGTGTGTGTGTGTCTTTGAAATGGTAAGCGTGTGTGTGGCTGTGCGTGTCTGCGGCCGCGAAGGTGAGGGACGTGGTCGCGTATGTACGTGTGGATATGTCTTTGAAATGGTAAGTGTGTGATTTGCGCGTGTCTGCGTCTGCGAACGTAAGGGGCGTGGTCGCGTATGTACGTGTGGGGGAAAAGAGAGCTGCTGACCAGCGCTTTCGGTATTTATGGCCCAAAATTTACGTACCCACTAAAGATTGGAATTGAGACGATCCTTTGTTCTCTCTCGAGAAGGGGGAAAACAAAGCAGCCAAATTTTAAGATTGGAATTTTCAAAAACAATAGCTGCTCTTGGAGGGAGATTTGAATTGACCCCACTGAATACGCAAACTTTTGCTCCACACTTAGTTATAACATAGATCTAAAATCAACCTCTGATATTAAAGCAACATTTACCGTAGTAAAATATTCTTTAACCCAGAATCATTACTGTCGACTGGAAATCACTATAAACTGACCGTGTTAGTACGTGAGAAAGAGAGAAAGAAAATTAGGGGCTTGCATGCAAATGCTTGCGCGTGAGATAAAATTAAAGATCAAAGCACCACGGAGATTTCTCCGTTTAACCAGCTGGCTTAAGCCATAAGGTTACAAGGGTTATACAGTTAGACTAACTAACAGATACACTGAGAGTATTCTCATAACTTTAACTAAACACAAACACTGCCCAGATGAAAGTCTTATTTTGAGACGAGAGCACTTCGAAGGGAGCGCGGGCCGAATGTTGCTCACGGTGCCACGTCGAACAAGGTTTCTGGCGTGTTGGTGAGAGTCCAACGGTGCAGGGAGTCCGATGAGCGGAGCCTACCATTGTCCAGGCGGGAGCCTCACGAGGAGCGGCTGCCGGATCACATGTTGCATGAGTTGAAGGTCTGGACTGGAAACTTGGGGTGTTTCTCTCGGGGAATCTTGACGATTTCAGGAATGGAGAGAAATCTTGGAGGTCCGGCCGTCCACGAATCTCTAACATCAACCGCCGACTTGCAGTTGAGAACTTGGCTAGCTTAAAGGATAAAACGCGTTTGAGCTGGAGAAGTTAGTCTCGTCGCATGGGCCCGTGTGCCAAAGACTTTTGTTCTCCTAAAATTGATCTGCACATGTTTCTCTCTCTTTGTGATCTCACCTTGTTAGCGAGTTCTGAGAGCGTGGAACAATGGAGTGCACCCTCTTTTAAATGTCCCTCCTTCCAGGAAGTGGGAGGTCTGTGGGTTTAGGACCCTCCCCTTATGCTGTTGCAGTTGAGTGCCCCCATATGTGTGGCATGGTACCTACAATTGGTAATAGTTATTTAACTATAAGAATTATTGAATAATTGTTCACAATTAAGTATTATTTAATTATTAGCTTTTTTTCCACAATAAGCTAGTATTAATTCATATAAGAGAAGTTTTGAGCGTATGCAGAAAGGATCTGGCGCAAGGATTTTGCCTACCTTACTTAAGTTTGGTAGAGGCATTTGAATAGAAATTATTCAGTGCCTTCTTTATGTTGATTAGCTCAAGCTAATCATAGTCATGTCACACTGTTCTTTTCAGCAGTGTGTTGTATGGTCTTGAACAGACCTCTCCTACATCGCATAAGTTTTGTAGAGGCAGTAGAATAGAGAATATTCTGTGCTTTCATGTTGTAGTAATTAGCAGAAGCTGGTTTACAACTGTTGTCCCTTGTATCACAGTGTATTCCCATACCCTGTTGATTTGTTAGTCCTGAATTACTGAAGGTGGTGCAGAGGTACCAGAATAAATTATTCTGTACTTTGTTCCTGGTAACAATTAAGTTGGAATCATTGTGTGTCACCATACTTGGTTGTATGGTTCCAGAGGCATCCCGCACTGGGTGCTCTTGTCAGTGTTGCCACAGACAGTAACACTGCGGTTGATTAGTTTACAGCCTGAGTTCTGGTAGTTTCAAAAGGAAACTACCAGCTGTTGATACCTCATTAAATAGGGCTGTAGTCAGTGACTTTTGTGCACCACCAGATTAACGCATTTGTCCTGGACATAGGCCCCAAAATGAGTTGAGAGTCCCAGAATCCCACAGAGGAGCAGTCGCCATGACATCTCTCCTTTCCTAACTTTATTAGTCAGCTTATCCATCTTCCTGAAGAAGATAAGCACAATTTCCAACAATACTCTATGGAGGATTGTGATAGGAAAATCAGAGAGGTGGTTTCCATCATTCAGTAAGAGGGGGACATCACCCTGCCAGATGCTGTTGGCCAGATTTTCTTGCTTTATTATAGGAAGGCCAGCGTTGAGCTAAAAGAGTTGCATGAGAAAATAGAACACTTACATCATTCCCAACCGAGAATAGAGAGTGATGATTCTGAAAGGGAGTCAGATAAGGAAGTAAGTCATGTCACAGAAGCTTGAGCAGACTGTCCCTTCGGCAGGGTCCACAACAACCTGCTCGAGGACTAGAGGAGGAGGGGGCCCCACCCCATCCTGAGCCTTGCTCCACTCCCATGAATCCTAGCTCCCTCAGTTTACCTACTGTTGGAGCCAAAATTAACCCTTTTTGTGTGAGTCTTTTGTGCACCCTCTGCAGGCCTGGAGTGTAGTGTCTCCACCCCAAAGCTATAATTACCTGCCCAGAGCTGGAGCTGGCTGATTGGAGGCAACAGCTTTTTTACGTCTGTCTCTTGCCCTCACAATCTTTGGACTATTTACTTATATTTCTTGCTTTATTTTGTTACAATAAAACCTTAACCATCTGTGTTTAAACTGTAATCTTCATTGTGGACCATCTGTTTTGAGTGAAGAGAGCAAGGACAGTCAGTTATGAAACTACTCACAGTCAGTCACCTGGAACCATGGTAAAAGACCATTACACCTACCATGCCCTCCTGGCGGACATACTAGGGAGACCACAGTCACTTTTGGCCCTCAACATCACACTAGGGGAGAACCCCAGTCCTTACATGGCCACCATTCCCGGTCTGTGCTTTTGTCCTCACAATTAGAGCAGGAAGGATGTTCATCTGAGTGCCAATCTCTTGTGCCTTGCTCCACTCCTATGTACTTCTCTCCTCCCCGCTGGGGAGCAACCCACCTCTCCGCTTTTCCTTCGCCTCCATGCTGCAAAACTGAAGTTTGTTTTGTGGATTCCCGCAGAGATGCTTACCCAGAGACATATCGGTATTCACATCAAGTGCCTGCTTGGCAGGACCACACAGCTTACACTGTCTCTCCTGAAAGATCTGAAGGGTGGTCTCATAGTCAGCATGCTCAGTACTCTTTGCCATCCCTGAGGCGGGATGGCCAAGTGGCCCGTCAGCACAGTTGGTCCACTGAATCTGAGCCCAGTCTTGATGACATAGAATGTAGGCCCCATGATGGTCCTCACCTGAAGCAACTCGATGCTCTGGCTAAAGACATAGAATGCTTTGAACAAGAAAAGCATAACCACAATGTGGAAGATTATATTCACAAAGTCCGGCATTGCCTCCTGGACCTGCCTCATGCCTCCCACCGAGAGCGAGTCAAACATTTGGAAAATGACTTCCAGATCTGTTCATGTGTTAATTGAAGTACAACCCGCTCATGTACGTGATAATTTTGACAGACTCTGTGAAGCCCTCATAGAGGAGTATTCACCCTTTGCTGATGAGATGTCAGTCACCATCTCAGCTATTCAAATTAAGCATGGCCGAAATGAACATCCTCACGATTTCTCCAATCGCCTAAGACATGCTTATTTCTTAGGGAGAAATGGACCCGGGTTTGAAGATGACTGGGCGTTCAAGTCCCTGTTCTTGCATAATCTCCACCCATGTGTCCGAATGCATGTCACCCTGTATGCTCGGCAAGGTAATCCCTCCATGCGCGATATTCAAACGATGGTGCGAATGGCTTGGGAAACTGTAGTCTGTCCTGGAGACAACAAAGAAAATAATCCCAGAGTACTTGCACTCCTTGACAGCCAAGATGCACAACTAGAGTTAGAGGGCTCTGAGACTCCTGTGGCGAGCCATGCCCATGCCAGCACAGCCCAGGGACACCCATTCAAATGTAACAATGGAGCAAGAGGCTGGGGAAATAATCAGTCCAACAGGGGTGACCACTACTGACCCCAAGACTGTCCGAAAGAGGGTGGTGTCTACTATTGCCACCATGAACCAAAGTGCTCCTTCAAGAAGGGTAGAGGGAACCACAATGGGGACTGTCACAAAGAACACCCTGGGAAAAAGGAAGGAAAGAACACAATGGCTCAATCCGAAGCTGAACTGAGGTCAGAGGTGCAGCTGCTTAAAGAAGTTCTGGCCAAACTGTCCAAGAATGCGAGTCCTTCCCCCAAATGCTCTGGGAAAGACTTTGACAAGTGCTCAGGCGAGGATGACAAAGGGCCACTGATTGCATGACTAGGCCAGGACCCTTCCCCATCACCCAGAGTCTATCTCATGGGTTGGGGAAAGGAACCTGCTGGGGAAAACCTGCTGCACCTGCCCAGCACAATCTATGTCTGTCATTCCGGTCTCCCAGACTCCTCTCTTGCAATTCCTAGGTGACCTTTTTCAGAAAGGTAACGCCCGGCACATCTATATGGATGTTGCCATTGAAGATCATGTCAAGATCAATGCAGTGCTTGATACTGGGTCAGAGATTAGTCTCATATGTCCTGACACTTTCTCCAGAGACAGTCAGGCTATGCTTTCTCTGGGTAAACACCTTAAACTTGAGACCTGCAACCTCAATATTACTAGCTATACCCAAGATCAAGCACCAATCACCCAGAGAGCATGGTTAGAATTTACCTTCTATGAAATGAAGATTGTCCACCCTGTGTATGTATAAAAGTTTTACACAGAGAAGCTGCTTATTGGCCAGGACATGCTCGACAGGCTAGCCCCACTGATCGACTGCCACCGTGGACAGTTATGGGCCCAGGTCACCACTCCCAGACCGGTGTGTGAGAAACCCAATTCCCAGAGTGCATGTGATGCCATGACATCTGGAGAAGAGCCCAGAAGCGATCCAGCAACTGTTGATCTGTACTTGGAAGGCCCACCACAAATGGGCAATGTAAGTCCCACTCAGGACCTTCACGACATGTTAGGCCGTTTGTGATCGGAAGGTCACCTCAAAGAAAATGAATCCTTCCTTTGCATGCTGGGAGAGTCCCAGTTTGCATTTTATAGCCCCCTAATCGTAGGAGGCATTCTAGCAAACATTGTGACTGTTCCAGATGTTATCATTGTATGGTGGTCTGAAAAATCAGCAGTGAGTCAAACCCTCTTTGACACACTTAGCCTCAAGATTTGCCCACCATTTATACAAAAAAGCTCCAGAGTATCCACTTCTGGACTTCCACAAATCTCTATCAAGAGCACGGGAATCTGCGCTCTCTCTCTCTGCATAGGGAAGAAGCATTTATTACACTGCATGAGTGTAGTCCCTGATTTGTCCCATTCCGTCTTGGTAGGAGCCGATATCTTGGTCAAACTTGGGGTGCAACTAGACACCTTTATCGGAGTGCATAGGTTCCAGGCACAGGCTGTAAGCAAGATGCTGACAGCCGAACCCAAACACAAGTGCTCAGGGCAAACCATCTCACAGGTTGCAAATGAGCTTCACATAGTAGTCCCAGCAAAGTCTGCTGGCATTCCCATTCTCCTTGTTGTCCTGAAAGGACAAAAGCTTGATTGCCCACTAGCCTTTTTCCAACCTGCTCCTTGTTTCCTTGAACTCAACCTGACAGTGTGCGGTACACTGTGGCTTGAACTGACCCACCATTCTGCTTACCTTTTGGTCCAGAACCTGACCAATTGCACCATCCAAGTGACAGCCCACACTTTGGCTACCTGATTGACAGCACCTTCTTTGACTTTGAACTTTCCATCCCGGTGATTAGTGATCTGCCAATGACCCTACCTGAGCTTGAAGGCAAAGGGGACATGTCATTCACCCCCCTGCCAAAATGGTCTCTATGGTATCACAGGAGACTGTCACAGGACAAAGTCTGTTGGGTTGACCTCAGTAGGAGGGATGAAACGGTTGTCCATGCTGTCTCAGTCAATGACCAGAGTACACTCCCTAGTGGTGGTACGAGTGCCATAACCCCACAGGAAGCCTACATTGAATGGAAGGATGAGATACAGCAGCAGCTTGCCAAAGCTGATGCACTCACAATGGAGGCTCAACGAGAGCAGCTCTGATGTCTGTTCCATGACTTTCAACACATCTTTTCCAGAGTTGCTTATGACCGTGGCATCACCAAGCTGCACACAGTTCACATTCCCACTGACCCAAGGGCATCACCAATATTTGTGCTGCAGTACAAAATTTCACTTGCAGCATATGACTCCATCCAAGAAATTCTGGACTCACTGCTGCAAAAGAAGATTATCTGGGAGTGTAATTCCACTTACAACTCTCCCCTGTGGTCAGTGTTAAAGCCATAAAATGGCACTTTACTATCAACTACTGACAGCCTAACAAGCAAGTTCTGCTTTCCTGCTGGTCTATGATCCACCTTGATCAAGAGCTTGCTAAAGTTAATAAGGCCAAATTCTTTTCAACTGTCGATGTGTCCAATGGCTTCTGGACAATGAAAGTGGATCCAGTTGACCAATACAAACTTGCTTTCTCTTTTGGCAATCGACAATTTACCTGGAACCGTTGCCCAGTTGGGTATTTGAAGTCTGTGAAGTCTGTCATGTGAAGTCAAACATGGGAAGAGCACCTGGCTGAAATATGCCACGTGTTAAATCAGCTCTCCAGAGCAGGCACCAAACTTTCCTTGGCAAAGGGATAATTATCTCTTTTCCACGACACTGGTGCTGGTGCCAGGTGCCGGTTCTGGTGCTCGGCCGGTGCTGAACTGAGAACCAGCTGGGAACCGGCCCGCATTTACACTGACCAGGGAGCTCAGCGGGAGCCGCATGATAATACGTCACAGGTCACGCCCACTAAACAAATGCTTGTTCGTACGAAGCCTGCAACTTTTAGTTTTTCCTTTATTTCGGTTTTTACGTGCACCTTCTAATTTCTGTTGAATCTGGACGTCCATATTGTTAAAAGAGCTTTAATTTCTTCCGTGCTCCACGTTACCGGACTTTAACTCTCTGCCATTTTCTCTTCCAACGCTACCTATCACTCCACCCACCTCTTGTGACGTCATGGGTTCTCGGTTCTAGACCAGCAAAGTTTGGGGGCTGGTTTGGAGCCGGTTTTAGGGCACCAGCACCAATTTCTGTTCTGTGGAAAATCGCGGCACCGGTTCCAAAATTGGGAACCGGCAAGGAACCGGCTAGCGAACCAGAGCAGTGGAAAATGGGCTAAAGGTTCCACACAAAAGTTGAGTATGTTAGACTCTTGGTGGGGGCCAATAGCATCCAACCACAGTCCAGCAGAGTCAGAGCAGTTCAAGACATCAAAGCACTGACTAACATCCTGGAGCTGCGTGTAACAACAGGCAGGTGAACCCAAACGCAGAGTCGATAAGACCAGGTCATAGGCACAGGGGTGAATTGTCGAAAAATCGCAGGTTTATTCAGGCAGGAGTCAGTACCAAAATACACAGTCCACGAGGCAAACAATTCCGAATCGTCAGAAGCAGAGGGGTAATCCAAAAACAGAAAGCAAGGGTCAAACCGAAAACAGGCAAACACAAGAAACGCTCGGTACGTAGCACAAGGCATAACAATACTTCGCAAACAACAATAGAAACTAAGGGTCTTTAAATACTGGAAGGTCGTCCCTGATAGGCTAATATTCCGGTGACGTAGGTCTGGTGCGCAGAGGTTGTTGTGACGATCTGGAGCTGGAGTCTGATGAGGTGGACTCCTCCCTGGGTCTGGGCTGGGCTCTTACAGTACCCCCCCTCCACGGGCGGCTCCCGACGGCCGAGGCAGGCGTGCGGGAGGACGACCCCGTGGGCGAGGACCCGGACGATCCGGGTGCTGGGCGTGGAAGTCCTCAAGCAGGCTGGGGTCTAAAATATCTTTCGCCGCCACCCATGACTACTCCTCCGGACCGTATCCCTCCCAGTCCACCAGGTACTCGAGGGTGCCCCGACGACGGCGTGAATCCAGGAGCGCACGGACCCAATAGGCAGTGTCACCATCCAACTCCAGGGGCGCAGGAGGAGAAGTTGGGACTGGAGGGTGTAGAGGGCTATAGCAGACCGGCTTCAACAAGGAGACGTGGAAGGTAAGTGAGATACGGTAGGAAGGGGGCAACCATAGCCTGTAGGACACCGGGGTAATGCGTCGAACCACCTTAAACGGGCCAATGTAATGGGGGGCGAGCTTCTTGGAGGGAAGCCATAGGTGCAGGTCCCGAGTTGATAGCCACACCCGCTGGCCCGGCCGAAACACTGGGGCCGGCCATCGACGCCGATCTGCCTGGCATTTCTGCTGTTGGACGGCTCGACGGAGATGCATATGGGCGGCCTCCCATACCCTGCCGCTGTCCTTGAACCAGTCATCCACCGCCGGGACATCAGTGGGCTCGGCCTCCCAGGGGAAGAACGGGGGTTGGAAACCAAGGATGCACTGGAACGGAGACAGGGACAATGATGAGTGACGGAGGGAGTTTTGCGCATATTCAGCCCAGAGAAGGTACCTGGACCAGCTATGCTGGTTGTTGGCGCAGTAGGCCCTGAGAAAGCGACCAATCTCCTGGTTGAGCCTCTCCACCTGGCCGTTGTTTTGGGGATGATAGCCTGAGGTGAGGCTCCCCCCAGTCGTGACATAAACACCTTCCATACACGGGACGTGAACTGGGGGACCCGGTCTGAAACTATGTCTTCCGGGATCCCGGAGACGCGAAACACCTCCCGAACCAGCAAGTCGGCCATCTCCAGGGCAGTAGGGAGCTTGGGGAGAGGTATGAGCCGGCACATCTTAGAGAACCTGTCCACGATGACAGCCACGACAGTGAAACCTTCAGACTCGGGCAGGTCAGTGATGAAATCTACGGCCAGGTGGGACCTTGGACTGGGCGCAGACAGGGCAGGAGACCACGAAGTCAGTGATGTCATCTTCCATGGACGCCCACCAGAAGCGCTTCTTCAACAAGGCCAAGGTGCGGGTGACGCCAGGGTGCCCGGAACCTAAGGAGGAGTGGGCTAGCTGAAGCAGGGTACCTCGGAACTGCTGGCACAAACACTTTCTGGGGCGGGGTCTCGGCAGGAGGAGGGTCTTGTCGGTTGGCCTCCTCGATCTTGTCCATTATCTCCCACCTGATGGGGCCCACAATGCAGTCGGGAGGAAGGACGGTGGCAGGAGGCGCGGGGTGTCCCTCTCCTCTTGTTGCCGGGACAGCGCATCGGCTTTTACGTTCTTGGACCCGGGGCGGTAGGTTACCGTGAACCGAAACCTAGTGAAGAACAGGGCCCACCGAGCCTGTCGGGGGTTGAGGTGCTTTGCTTCACGAAGATACTCTAGGTTCTTGTGGTCCGTGAACACAGTGAACGGGTGAATGGCTCCCTCGAGCAGGTGTCTCCATTCCTCCAGGGCCAGCTTGATGGCCAACAACTCCCGGTCCCCCACTCCATAGTTCCTTTCAGCAGGGGACAGTTTTCGTGAGAAGAAAGCGCACGGATGGAGTTTCTGGGGGTTACCTTGCCACTGTGAGAGCACCACTCCAACTCCAGTTTCCGATGCGTCAACTTCGACCTCGAACGGTAGTTCAGGGTCTGGGTGGCAGAGGACTGGGGCCGAGCAAAAGGCTTTCTTGAGAGACTGGAAGGCCTGGGTAGCCAGTGAGTTCCACGCCAGTCGCTTGTTGCCACTCTTGAGGAGCTCGGTTAAAGGGGCCGCCTTCTCACTGAAACTCCAAATTAATCGCCAGTAATAGTTGGCAAAACCTAGAAAACGTTGGAGCTCCTTGAGGGTCTTAGGCTCAGGCCACTCCCTTATGGCTTGGGTTTTCAGCGACTCCATCGCTACTGCTCCGGCACTGAGGACGTGACCCAAAAAGTTTACTGATGGTTGGTGGAAGACGCACTTCTCCCCTTTCGCATACAGGAAGTTCTCTCGAAGGCGTTGCAAGACTCTCTTGACATGGGTGATGTGAGAGGTGAGGTCGGGAGAAAAAATGTAGATGATGACAAAATCATCCAACATGTCCTTGAAGACCTCGTCCATGAAGGACTGGAAGACAGAGGGTGCATTAGCGAGGCCATAAGGGACAACCAGATATTCAAAATGGCCTCGCGAGGTGATGAAGGCGGTCTTCCACTCGTCCCCTTCCCGGATGCAAATGTGGTTGTATGCGCTCCTGAGGTCTAGTTTCGTGAAAATGGTGGCAGCACGAAGACGTTCGAGGCTTGAAGGGATGAGTGGAAGAGGATACCGGAATTTCACTGTGACTTTGTTCAGGGCACGGTAATCAATGCAGGGACGAAGACCTCCATCCTTCTTCTCCACAAAAAAGAATCCAGAAGCGGCAGGAGACGTGGAGGGCCGGATAATTCCTTTCTCTAGGGCTTCATTAATGTAGGTGTTCATTGCCTTGGTTTCAGGTTGAGACAAAGGGTACGCACGACTTCGCGGCAACGGAGCATCTGGCAGGAGGTCGATCGTGCAGTCGCAGGAGCGGTGTGGAGGAAGGCCCGGGTCCTGGGGTGAGCGAAAGACGTCGAGGTAGTGAGTATAGGCAGACGGGATATGGGTGAGAGCAGGCTCCCTGGGGCTCTCAATAGATGTTGTTCATGCTGGAAGTGATAGGCACTGGTTGAAACACCGCAAACTCCAGGCGACTATTTCCTTATCTGCCCAGGATATCACAGGGTTGTGGAGAACCAACCAGGGGTGACCCAATATAACAGGATTATGCGGGGAGTGAAACATGAAGAAAGATAGAAATTCATGGTGTAAGGCCCCCACACTGACCTCGAGTGGGGGAGTCTGGAAGGTAATGTGGCAATTGTCCAGGGGTCTCCCATCTAAACCCCTCACAGGCAGGGGTGTGTGCAAAGGTGTGAGTTTCACTCCTAATTGTCTCGCCAGTTCCTTATTAATGAAATTTCCTGCTGCTCCAGAGTCCACTAGCGCAGAGACTGTACAAGAAAATGAGCCGAGTGAGAGGCGGATAGGAATAGTGAGCTGTTCAGCCATAAAGACAAGAGAATTATTTGTGCATACCTCTTTTTTAGGCGGACGAATAGGACAAGCTGCAATCACATGCCCGGGTTCTCCACAATAGAGACAGAGACGAGCCTGGAACCGCCTCTGTCTTTCTGAAGCCGAGAGAGGGGTGCGCCCGATTTGCATGGGCTCCGCCTCCGGCTGCTGACGGGAAGGAGGCGGAGGAGGGGGCGTGGCCACGGACGTCCGAGTCGACAGCGAAGGTGGACGGCGGCGGTGTTGGAGAAGCTGATCCACAGCTATGGCGGTCTGGATATACGTTTCTAAGTCGGTAACATCTCCGCGACATGCGAGTTCGGTTTGCAGTTCACGATTGAGTCCGCGTTGGAAGATAGTGAGGAGCGCTGGGTCGCTCCAGCCGCTCCCGGCCGCGAGCGTGCGGAACTGGAGGGCGAAATCGGCGGCCGAACCGGACCCCTGTCGGAGATCGTAGAGCTGGTCGTAGATGGATTTTCCCGATGGAGGATGGTCGAATACTTGGCGAATTGCGGAGACAAACGTTTCATGGCGGTCGAGGACGGGATTGCGGGTCGTCCAGAGTGCTGTGGCCCAGTTGCGTGCTTTGCCGGTAAGTAGACACATGATAAAATGTACCTTGTCGTGTTCGCTGCGGAATTTTGCTGGCTGGTGTTCGATGTAGAGTGAGCATTGCATCAGGAATCCCTTGCATTCGCTGGCCTCGCCTCCATACGGGCATTGCGAGTGTTAGCTCGTTAGCACTAGCGGCCGCGGCTCCGGGTGGCAGGTTCAGCGCCGCCGGCGTGAGGGACGCCATGGCTCGGGCGAGGTCAGTAATCGCTCGTGCTTGTTCCACCAGCAGCCGCTGAAACTCCGCTGGGTCCATTGTGGTGGCAAAGTATTCTGGAATTCTGAGGAATTCTTCCTGGCCTGTGACAAGCTTGTCATGAGCCACCTCGGTGGGTTGTTCCCAATGACCATAGGGTGTGATGATCCAGCATGCTCACAACTCACCCTGTGGAGGCCACCGTAGTGCTAAAGTTACCTGCAAGACACCACGGGAGGTAGCCTACTGGCCTTTCATGGCCATAGATATAGATGCATATATCCAAAGTTGCCTAGTCTGCTGCCAACCATCAACCATCCCGGCCACTGAACAGAGCCCCGTTGCAGTCCAAAGGAATTACTTTCCCTTGGTCTAACCTTCAGGTGGACTGGATTGGTCCAGTCTCCAGGTCCACACGAAGTAACAAATACCTCCTTACAGTCACTTGTGCTTTCACTAAGTGGGTGGAGTGCCTCCCAGCACCCAATGACACAGCAGAGACCACAGCGGTCTGGAAAATGTTAGGAATTGAGGCAAAATTTCACATTGCTTATCACCCCCAATCATCGGGACAAGTGGAACAGGCCAATTGGAACGGGCCAATTGTACGATCATAAGCATGTTACGCAAATATGTTCAGTCCAGTGGCAAAGATTGGGACGTCAAGCTCCCTTTGGTGCTAATGGCCATCCGATCCACCCCACATCGATCCACTGGTGTCTCACCTTTTGAGATGATGACGGGACGGCAAATGACTCTCCCATTGCATCTCCTCTACCGTCCAGAGGACATGAATATTGCTTACCAATATGTCACAGATTTGCGTATGCACCTACAGAATATCTTTTCTTGGGCTCAAGAAAACCTGGAAGCCAGTGCGAAAGGGTCAGAAGGCATATTATGACCGGAAAGCTGGTGACCAGGAGTATAATATTGGTGACAAGGTGTTGTATTTCAATTTCAGTAAACCAGTCGATATCCGAAAGAAATTCTTGCCAACCTGGTCTGGCCCTTATGAGATACACTGCAAAAAATATTGAAATCTTAACATGCCAGAAAATCTTTAAAAAAAAAAAAAGATCTTTTTTTTTTTTTTAATTTTAAGAATAACTGACTTGAATAGACTTGTATGTGTAACATAAATAATCAAATTTTAAGAAACATTGGCTACAGTTATCTTATTAAGAAAAAGGTACTGATTATAAGAACTTCTTAAAATGAAATAAGAAATTTAATTAAGAGAACAGAAAGGTTCTCATGCTCTCCACTACAAGTTAAGAAATTCATGACAACTTTGCTTATTTTAAGAATATAAAGCTAAAAACATGAAAAAAGGGCTTGTTTTAGGAGATCTTTACAAGATAAATTTTCTCACTATATTGGCAGATAATTTTGCTTGATTCTGGTACCTTTTTTTTATTATCGTTTTCTTTTTTTCATTTTTTGACACTGATTTTTTGCAGTGTAATGCCGACAGGTAATCTGGCCAAATAGGTTGCATGTACAGTACTTCAAACCCTAAGTATGCGACTAAATCCCTCCTCTCAATGTGTATGTTATAGACATATAGCATATACTGTATGTTATCCTTCCTCTGTTTCCTTTGGTGGAGTGACCACTTGAGTTGCCACTTGTGATATTTAATGTTCTTTGCAGAATGACTCTCAGAGGGATTTTTAGGACCATACCATCTTACTTAGTTTCAGTTGACATGGTTGAAAATATCATTAAGTCAGCAACTGCCACCACAGTTTAGACTTTGCAGGTGCACTTGGCCTATAGCCTCGGTAGTGCTATTCCTATATCTGTCCACCCACAAAGGATGGAAGTAGGCTTTCTTATCAATCTTCCTATTATTGAAAATCAAGACATCTATAGGCTAAAGTCTGTACTTAACATAGGGTTCTGGGAAGATAACATACAGGTTCACATTGAGACGCCATCTTTATTAGCCTATCATGAAGATGATCCCACACTATACCTCATTCCCCATTTAGGTATGTGTACAGCTACAAAGATATCTATTGAGTTTGCCTGAATAAATCTTTCATCAGGGATGCAGCAGATCATCTGTGTGGCTTGCAAACTACAGCCACAGACAAGAAAGGTAGGTTGTCCATTAGGGATGATGTTACAGAGACTAAAGTAGAAAGAGCAGGGGATAAATGGTTAATTAGTACACCCAAACAGGAAATCTCTGTGACATATGACCGTCATGACACAGCCATCAAGCTAAGGCTTAACTAACCAGACTGTTTTTGTCAAAGTTCCTCCAGGTGCTACAGTCACCCTGGATGATATTGTCTTATACCACCTTAGCTAAGAACGGTATGAGACAGAACTTGAGTTAATTGATGCTTTTAGAGGCCACAGTCTGCAACTTGACACCCTACAGCAGCAACTTCTGCTGGAAGGGACTAAAATGGTCCAGTTTAGCTTGGACCAATCTAGAATTCAAACCACCTTACTTGAATCGAGAGTCAATCTGGTCCATGGAGCATAATAAATACTGTTGCCCTTGGACTGCTCCTAATTGGTTGGGTCATCACAGCCCATGTTTGTTTGAGATTGCTTAGATACACACAGGCTCTGCACTCAAGAACTGACTCACTCACTAACATTCCAGAAAGCCTTTGCCTCAGGCCCCTCGAAATCCTTCCTTTCACCCCTTCGAGGGCCATTGTTGGGTCTGCTCAACAGTAAAGGTTCTCACCTTTCTCTGATTTTCTTCTATCTTGTTTAGTTATTAGTAGTAGAAATGTTATGTTACTTGTTACTGTATTAAGAAACCTGCCCAGGTGTTTACAGTCCAGTATGAACTGTCCAGATATACAGTTTGTTATGAACTGCCAATGCTGTCTGTGTCTAGTCAACTTTCAGGGAACTTACCATGGACTTCTGTACCACTTGACGCCCACTGTGGATCATGAATGTACTATGCTCTGAAGGCACCACTCCACTCCACCTTCAGACCAAGGGGGGAATGTAGGTACCATGCCACACATATAGGGAGCGCCCAACTGCAACAGCAACAGTGGAGGGTCCTAAACCCACAGACCTCCCACTTCCTGGAAGAAGGGACATTTAAAAGAGAGTGCGTGCCATTGTTCCGAGCTCTCAAAATAAGGTCAAAATGTAAGAAAATTAGCAATATCTTGCGTTGTCTGTCAGGATTAGATTGGGGAGCAACTAGGTCTTCCTTGAGGAATATATACTGGGCTCTTATGAGGTCAACATTTGACTATGGTTGTATTGCTTACATGTCAGCAGCCGAAACTAACCTTAAGAAATTAGACCTAGAACAAGCCTAAGAACATACTAAAGGAGTGTTGGGAACATAACAAATCAAATTTCAGGAGCTTTGGATGGATAAGAAATATAAAAGCAAGGATAGCTTGTCTTCACTCTCTTCAGTATTGTCCTACTGTCCCATACTCAGAAATACCCCCTTGGATGTTTGTAATGCCATTAATTGACTTGCAGTTACAAAAAGAAATCAAAAGGAAAAAGAAGCTAATGCCTATCTGGAGTATAGTACAAAGCTATATAGAGATGCATCTTGCAAATAAAATAATTATATACACAGATGGTTCAAAGAACCCTGAAAATGGACGCACAGGTGCTGCAGTGTACATCCCACAATGTGAGGAAATTGTTAAAAAGAGAACAACAGATCATCTCTCAGTGTAACGACAGGCAGGTGAACCCAAACGCAGAGTCGATAAAACCAGGTCGTAGGCACAGGGGTGAATTGTCGAAAAATCGCAGGTTTATTCAGGCAGGGGTCAGTACCAAAATACACAGTCCACGAGGCAAACAATTCCGAATCGTCAGAGGCAGAGGGGTAATCCAAAAACAGAAAGCAAGGGTCAAACCGAAAACAGGCAAACACAAAAAACGCTCGGTACGTAGCACAAGGCATAACAATACTTCGCAAACAACAATAGAAACTAAGGGTCTTTAAATACTGGAAGGTCGTCCCTGATAGGCTAATATTCCGGTGACGTAGGTCTGGTGCGCAGAGGTTGCTGTGACGATCTGGAGCTAGAGTCTGATGAGGTGGACTCCTCCCTGGGTCTGGGCTGGGCTCTTACACTCAGTTTATACAGTAGAACTAGTAGCCATAATATTAGGCTTACAGTGGATAGAGCAAAGGAATAAAAACAATGTAGTAGTTGCATCTGATAGCCTCTCTGCTCTTAATAGTATAAGATCTGGGAAATCATGCAGACTTGATATTTTAAATAAAGTATATCAAGCTGTACATAGGTTACATAATAAAGGTTTTAATGTATCATTTGTCTGGGTTCCTGCACATGTTGGTGTGAAAGGAAATGAAGTTGATTTGTTGGCAAAACAGTCTCTCAAATCACAAACAGTAGACTTGGAGATTGCATTAAGTAAAGCTGAAGCTAAAGCAATAATTAAAGTTCATACACAAAGGATATGGAGTATTGGAATATTAATGACACAGGAAGGCGTCTGTATAACATTCAAAGTATAGTTGGAGGGGGAAGAGATTTGGGTAGAAACCAAAGGGAAGAAATGCTCATAACCCTAGGACTCAAAAAAACACTTTATATAATAGGTAAGCATACAAATGGATTGTGTACACACTGTAATCAACTTGAATCTGTACAGCACGTGATAATGGAATGTCAGGCATATGAAGATGAAAGGAAATTATTAAGAGATGTATGTGAAAAATCTAAAGTCAAATTTCAATAGGAAAATATACTTGGAGCAGCACTTAAGAAAATATATGCACAGTTAATTGCATTCCTTAAAGAGACGGGTCTGTTTAAAAGAATATAAAGGTTTTTTTTTTTAAGTTTGTCTGCCAATCTCTTGTTCCACACTCCAGTCCAGTAGGTGGTGGTAAAGCACCTATCAGTTGGTTTGCCAACTGCCATAAACGCTTCAGAAGAAGAAGAAAAAGATGTTCCGAGCTCTCAGAACTCGGTATCAAGGTGAGATCACAAAGAGAGAGAAACATCTGCAGATCGATTTTTAGGAGAACAAAAGTCTTTGTCTGGCACACGGGCCCGTGCAACGAGACTAACTCCATCAACTCAAATGCGTTTTATTATTTTGAGCTAGCCAAGTTCTCAACTGCAAGTCGGTGGTTGATGTTAGAGACTTGTGGACGGCCGGACCTCCAAGATTTCTCTCCGTTCCTAAAATCATCAAGATTCCCTGGGAAGGAACACCCCAAGTTTCCAGTCCAGACTTCGACTCGTGCAACGCGCAGTCCGGCAGCTGCTCTTCGTGAGCCTCCTGCCTGGACGTCAGAAGGCTCTGCTCATCGGACTCCCAGCACCGCTTGACTCTCATCAACACGCCTGAAACCTCGTTCGACTCAGCGCCGCAAGCAACATTCAGCCCACGCTCCCGACGAAGTGCTCTCGTCTCAAAGTAAGACTGTTTCATCTGGGCAGTGTTTAGTTAAAGTTATGAAAATACTCTCAGTGTACTTGTTAGTTAGTCTAACTGTATAATTCTTGTTTCCTTACTGCTTAAGCCAGCTGGTTAAACGGAGAAATCTCTGTGGTGCTTTGATCTTTAATTTTACCTCACTTAGGCAGATGCGCAAGTATTCGCATGCGAGCTTCTAATTTTCTTTCTCTTTTTCTAACATACTAACATGGTCAGTTCCTAGTGATTTCCAGTTGACGGTAATGATTCTGGGTTAAAGAATATTTTACTACGGTAAATGTTGCTTTAATATCATAGGTTGATTTTAGATCTATGTTATAACTAAGTGTGGAGCGAAAGTTTGCGTATGCAGTGGGGAAAATTCAAATCTCCCTCCAAGAGAGGCTATTGTTCTTGAAAATTCCAATCTTAAAATTTGGCTGATTTGTTCTCCCCTTCTTGAGAGAGAACAGAGGATCGTATCAATTCCAATCTTTAGTGGGTATGTACATTTTGGGCCATAAATACCGAAAGTACTGATAAGCAGCTCTCTTTTCCCCCACACGTACATACGCAATCACGCCCCTCACGTTTGCAGGTGCAGACACGCACAAATCACACACTTACCATTTCAAAGCCACACCCCCCACACAGATGTAACATCTAAGTTTATGACTCAACCAAAATCAGATGGTATTATTAATGACTGCTTTGCTTGCCATTAATATTTGTCAATAAACGCCGTTTTATTGAATTCTGTGTCTGTGGTGTCATTCAGATATTGACTGAAGCCAATGTACTATTGCTGAACTATTAACCATCAGAACTTAAGTCGTTGTTATTATTGACTGTAAGTAAAATTATAGTTGTGATAATAAATTTAATTAATCTGTTAATTATAGTAAATTTAATGATAAATATAGCCGCGAGCGGCGATGAAGGGTTCCAAGCAGAAGCGGCACAAGCCACAAAGTGCATAAAGAATTGCAATGTTCCTTTATCATAAACACTTATGACATTTCTATTTCAAAAACAGGAATCCAAGTCTCTTTAAATGATTGATAAAAAAAAAGAACAAAATGTTTGCAGTTGAAATTTTGCAGATTAGCATTACAGCAACCATTATATGACTATTTCAAAACCAGGAATCCAAGTCTCATTCTCGCTTCATGAAATGGGTAAACAAAAGCAATATGTTTGCTCTTTTAATTGTTATACTTGGCATTGTAGCTCCCCTTACTGACCAATCTGCACCACATTTACACTGTATTGTACTTAATGTCATATGTAACCCTAGTTACGAACGAACTAGTTGAATAGATATATGAGAAACGGTATGAGCTTGGACCAGGAACAGAAGATATGGAACGACTGCAGCCCAGGGTTTGAATGGCAGTAAGGAGTTCTTCATACCAGAATGATTTCCAAAAAAACATGTACAGTATTTTCACACACCCTTGAACAACAACCACAGTGTATGGTTTCCCCAAAATAAATAACTAGAATAATAAAGTGCACGCAGAAAAAAAAGGTCTGTCCTCAAGGGTTCAGGGGTTAACCCTAAATTCAGTCCAAATATCGTTGTGGCCCAAGTTCTCAGTGTCAGTGTGTTCTGTCCTACCACAGCATGAAGCGAGGAAGGAAATGCAGTTCAGTTGGTTCTCTGAAGTTATACACGTCCTCGATGAATTTGTGTGATCTGGTTAGCCATCCAGTTTCCTGGAGATTCTAATCACCAAATTCTTCCTATCAAAAAAAACCCTGACCTAATAGACAGGTCAACATTCATAAAATTAGTTTGACAAAATGACCTGGTTTCATCAGGCTACTCTGCACATATCAGTTTAACAAAGCTCAAAGTTCTTCCAAACATTTTCCTTCATTAACTGTAAACACGTAAGACAACTGATAATATACAATCACACCACATTTAACAACTGCTAACTGCTAAGACTCAACATACACAATTTAAATAGAACTGTTTAACAAAACAAAACTCAAATATAATACTGAATCACCTGTGACTGAACAGAAGTAACATCTAACATCCACAAACCCACATAGTTGAAACACAAATCAGTGTTTAAACCCGGTTCACTCATTATTCACGTGCTAACTGGTTTAGCGTAAGTCAATGGAAAATTACATTGTAAAATTAGCTTAAGTGCTAACGAACTTTTCCACTCGTTAGATTCTTACGAACCCATATTCCTATTGACTTTCAAGCAATTATTTTTACTCACCGCAGAGTAGATGAAGCAAAATATCGTTTACAAAGAAGTTCACATGGAGTTTATACACAGCTTATATTAGTTTCTCCTGTTCAACAAAATGTCAGACAGCTCTGCAAACTCCATGAGAAGAAAACAGCCTCTTGCTAATCCCACACCCTTTCCACTAACAAGCAGATTAGAGATCTCTGATTGGCTACTCAGAACTGAAATAAGCCAGCTGATTGGTTCCCCATGGTGTCAATCTTAAATGCATTAACCAATGCACATGCAGCTCTAGGTAATATGGAAGAGAGTTATGCAACAACACTGAAGAAAAATAATAATTGAATAATACAAAAACTCACAAACAGATATCAATGAAATTTTGCATATGTCCAAATACTATCATATTAAATAACTGTGCCACATTTGGTGAAGATCAGAACAATTTTTTCGAAGTTATAGCAGTTTAAGCCAATTTTGCCGCTTTCACAGCAGTTTATTGGCTTGTCTTAGCCACAGCATTGTGAAATTGCAAAAAAACTTTCTGTTACAGCCTCAGGCTCACTCTGCTGATTCATGTGATATGTAATTTATGTGGATTGGCCAAAAGACCTAGGAGGAGTTCGCAAGAGTTTGTTTTTCAATCTATGCAAGTTAGCGTAAAAAGTTGTGAAAAAAATGACACAGTCCCAATGGGAAAATTGTTTGGTTGTACTTAAGGAGTGTAACACATAAAGAAGTTTTATTTTAGGCTACAGGGTTCTGGAGTTATAGGCCAAATTGTGTTTGCCTGACAGGCTGTTGGAGAAACACAGACTTCAGAAGCCAATTTCCTGTTTTTTGGCCCCGCAGTGGCTGATGTTCACGAAACTTGGCAGGTGGTATTGTCTTAGTGTTCTGCATGTGCCTTCCAAATCTGGTGCAGTTCTGACCTAGCGTTAACAATCTGCTGCCCTCTGTGCTGTTAGACCACAGTCACTTTAATCTATGTGAATGTGGCAGTCATTTTTTGAGGAAAAGTCAAAATGTTTTTGATAAATATTTGCTTTGAGACACTCCTGAATCATTTGAGACCAGTTTTGTGGAGATTGGGCGAAAAACCTAGGACTAGTTCGAAATGGTGCCATTTCCTTGTCATGTAAATTATGTGCAAACGGAAGGAGTGTGCACAAAGATATGCATATTTTAAGATTTTACTTTCTTGGCAGTAGGCAGGAGTCAAAGGATCTCGTGAATTTTCCTCACGCTTCTTGAGTTATTTGCAAAATCGCGATTGCCTTTGCTGTAGTGCCCCCCGCAGGCCAATCAAAATGAAACTTAGCATATGTGGTTAGAGTCGAGGTCTATGCATAGCTCTGTAATTTCAGCCCGATATGATGTTAAGTAGTCGAAAAAGCAACTTCAAATTCATTGGCTAATAGCTGCCATGTTTGTTAACATAACATAGAGTAGTCAATAATCCTGTATCAAGACATTGCCTAGATGAAGTATACAAAATTTCAGCCAATTCAATCATATAGGTCTTGAGATATAATTATATAGCATTTATAGCGCCCTTTATTGGTAAATTAGCGCCATTTTTTTTCTATCCTCCACAGAATCTTGTTTCCATCAATTTTCTGAAGTTTGAAGCAGGTGGGTCAAAGCATTTGGCTGTCCTCGTGCGCCTGAGTAGCAGGAGGGGAGTACTACATAATCACAAAGTTTCAAGTTTCTACGACTTACGGTTTGGGCTGCACAACGCGTTTTACAGCAGAACCTTTTTAAAAAAAAACCTGAGCAAAAACAATAGGGTTCCCGCACTGCGTGCTTGGAACCCTAATTAAATTCACAATACTTTTTAGGTGCAAGTAATTTTATGAGACTGCTTACTAAAAGATAAAGACACTGTGTGTTACCAATGTAGTAGTACCCGATGCAAAGACCTACATTCTGGTGCCCTGTGTAAGGACCAACAAGGGTATGGTTAGGGAGAGTGGCAAGTGTGTGCATGAAGGCCTTGACAGCAGAATGGAGGGAGGAAAAGTCAAGGCTGGAGTCAGGAACCAAGGGGGCGGAGTCAAGGGTGGCTTCAGGAAGCAAGGGGCGGAGTCAGGAGCCAGGTGGGTGGGGTCAAATATCAAGTGGGTGGGATCAGGGGCGGAGTCAAAAACTAAGTGGGTGAGGTCAGTGACCAAGTGGGTGGGGTCAGGGGCAGAGTCAGGGACTTCTGACTCGGGGTAGCCCAGCAGCTCTGGGATGGAGAAGCAGCTAATTTCAGCACGCTCTCCATTTTGCCACACTACCCCAGCCTCACCTCTTTGGCTTGCGTGACCTCTTGATTTGGTTGGTCCATCTGTCATGGTGCGTGCTGGCATGACATGAGGCAAGGTCACAGTGCAAGCCATTTATTCCAAAAACACAGAACATAAACTGGGAACGAGGGCCACAAACAACACAAAACTGTTTTTAGGATTCTTCAGAAAAACACACAGCACACCAACAAAGGGAGGGTAGTGTGAGGGTGGACCAACAAGAGACACTGGGAACAATGAACTTATGAAGGGGAAGGGAAACACTGAGCAAGATTAACGAGACAAGGGAAAACCAATCAGAAAAATATAACTGCAAGCAGTGATTATGGGGGCCATGCAGTTTGCAGCTTTATCAGTTTTTTATGAACTGAAGTACATATATGTTGAGATTTGATATCTTTCATCTTTTTTTCTACGTACTTACGGTTCAAAACTTATTAGGCTAACTTTAAAATAGTTTATTATGGCGCCAGTAAGTGGGATATCGACTTTGCAGTGAAGCTTTGCAGCCATATAAAGAAATACCTGAAAATTTGCTTAATAATTACTATAAGAGAGTGTCTAAAAACTGTAAATTATAGTAAAGTTTCCTTATTCAAACATAAGTCTTGCTGAATTTGTTTCAAAGTATTGATTTGCATAATATAGCCATATGAATAGGTAAATGAAAAATGTGCTCAATAACTATTAAAGAAGAATATGCTGAGATTTAAATAATACGATTTCATATTATGAAAATTAGCGGTAGCTCACTCAGAGCTAGATTTCTATGATATTCAGTGTGTGGCATTGCATTACTATATGAAGCCGAGCACATTTATTAAAAAAAATACAGCCAAATGAAAAGCTAAATTAAAAATATACTCGATAATATTTAAAGAAGAATGTCTTGGGATTTAAATAATACCAGTTACATGCAGATTGGATAAAAATCCAGGATCTAGTTGACTAGTTATGCCGATTAAAGAAAAATCCAATATGGGAAAAATAGATACGAGGGTTTATTAAGATTCGTCTTGACCTAAGAAATAAGATGGTATAAGATTTTTAAGAATCGGAAAAGTTATTACAGAAACCGCATAATAGCTTATTAGCGCCACCAAGTGTTAGAGTGGTGCAATTTTTTTTTTTTTTGCCTGAATAGTACGTGATGTTTAAACTGTTGAAATATGGGCAAAGTGGCGCAAATTTTTTTCCTCAGTATTGGGTAGAGTCAAGGACCTACCTGCCAAATTTCAAAGCTGTTGCCCACCTAGAGCCGAATTTCTATGACACTCGGTGTATGGGTTTGCAGTCCTACGCCAAGCCGAGCCCATTTATTTGCATATTACATAAAAATGAAGACCTAAATTAAAAATGTGCTCAATAATAATTAAAGAAGAGTGTCTTGGGATTCAAATGATACCAGTTGCATACAGATTGGATAAAAAAATGCAGGGACGAGTTCAAAAAAGATGAGATTTCATTTTATGCAAATTAGTGAAAAATCAAATATGACAGAAATAGATGCAAGGGTCTGAAAAATTCATCTTAAACCAAAGAACAAGATTATATAAGAATTTTGAGAATCAGAGCTACAGTTAAACATTTATTCGGCAAAATGCTAATTTTTTTGGAAAATTGCAAAATAGCTTCTTTTGGTGCATTTTTTTTTTTGCCTGAGTAGTGGGCGCGGTACCCGACCTACCTGCCAAATTTCAAAGCTGTAGGTCTTACCGCTTTTTCTCCACAACGCGTTTTAATGCCGAAAAAAAAACAAAACGGCACAATAACAATAGGGTACCACACAGTGTTCCACTGCATGGCCCCCTAATAAACAGAAAACAATAAGGACAGGGGGCTGGACTGAAGCAAACAAACCCAGCTGCAAGGATTAATACACAGTGATCAACCAATGAGAGACAATGGGCAGGTGGGACAAAGACTTTGACTGACATAGAGCATGAGACAGAACTGAACACATGAAAACTTAAACAGTGGTCGCATCTGATGGCCGCTTAAAAAAAGTCCAGGGGCTGGTATGGCTAAAGTTCGGGGGGGTCATGACAATATGATGTATTTACTCATTATTTATTTATTAATTTTTTTATGTTATATAATTTTTGTCTTTTTAAAATGTATTCATTATTTTTTTGTTTCTTTTTGTTTGTTTATTTGGTTTCTTTTTTTTATTTTGCTTGTTTGTTACTTCCTTGCAGTTGTTGTTGTTATTCTTGTCTTTGTTGCAGTTGTGTCCCCTTTTTTTCCCTCTCACATGGTGTTCACTTTCCTATCTATTCTTAATGTGCTTTCTCTAATGGAATAAATCTACAATGTGCAATAGGAGGAGACTTCCACACTCCCCCATTCGAAAACATATCTGCCCTGTCTACACAAGGCAATCAGACCATACATCCTCTTTGTCTAATGCAAGGGGAACAATGGAGGGGGGAGGAGAAAGAAAGGAGGAGAAATCTCTGCTTTTAAGTCAAGGCTTAAGACCCACCTGTTTAGTCAGTCTTTTGAATATTAAAGTCCCGCTTTTTTAGGTAAAGGTGAGATCCAGGGGTTCAAGAGCATTGATCGTTAAATGTTCATGTGCCCGGTCGGCCCAGAGGAGGATGGGGTCCCCCTCTGACTCTTGGTTCCTCTCAAGGTTTCTTCCTACTTGACGGAGTTTTTCCTTGCCACTGTCACCTCAGGCTTGCTTGTTGGGGGGTTTAGGCCAGTTATATGTAAAGTGCTTTGTGACAATGACTGTTGTTAAGAGCGCTATAGCAATAAATTTGAATTGAATTGCATTGAATTGAATTTGAGATTAAAGGTGAAAGGGGGGGATTGGTGCTGTCATCCTACCTCTTGAGCTGATCGCTCAAGTTTGCTGATGGTGGTTTGGTGTGATGCTGAGATTCCCTTTTCAGCCAGGCTGCAATAGTTACTTTAGCATTCTCTTCTTTTTTCAAAGCTGTTCCTGAGCTGATCCTGAGCTGGCGCTTGGCTGACTGGACTTTATGAAGACATCATCTGAAACTAGCTAGGTTTTTCGGACCCTATGAACTTGAACTGAATTAGCACTGTAATATTGCTTACTAATTTTAGCTTAATGTTCCTGAGAGGATCCAGCAAGTGGCCCAGTAATGACTCGGGAACATCCCTTGGACTATTTTTATATCTTTACTTCTTTAAAAATGACTAACTCTTAATCTTAAACTAATGTTTATTGAGTATTAAATGTTCATGCACCCGGTCGCGCAGAGGAGGATGGGGCTCCCTTCCAAGTCCTTGTTCCTCTCAAGGTTTCATCCCAATAGAGGGAGTTTTTCCTTGCCACTGTCGCCTCAGGCTTGCTTGTTGGAGGTTTAGGCCAGTTATATACTTTGTGACAATGACTATTGTTAAGAGTACTACTGTGTATTAAATGTCCATGTGCCCAGTCACCTAGAGGAGGTTGGGGTCCCCTTCCGAGTCTGGGTCCTCTCAAGGTTTCTTCCTTGTGCCACGAGCAGGCAGTGGCTAACAGCGCTCCAACGAATTCAGTGTTTAAACTGCAATTTTAATTTGTCTTGCTTACTTTTGGTTTTGTTTTGCGATCGAGTTACGATGCGTATCACCTACGAGCTTTCAACACCATTATTCACCAAAGCCTGTATGTGAAACTGTGTTGGGACTGAGCACCTCCCTCTGCAACTGGATACTGGATTTCCTGTCAGAGAGGATCCATATCAGCAACAACACTTCCAGCACCATCAGACAGCACAGGAGCTCCCCAGGGCTGTCACCTGGACCACTGAGACCACCTCCATCACCAAAAAGGCACAGCAGCATCTCCACTTCTTGTGATGCCTGAAATGAGCCAAGTTCCCTCCTCCAATCCTCACCGTGTTCTACAGGGGCACCATAGAGAGTGTTCTGACCAGCTGCATCTTAGTCTAGTTTGGTAACAGCACTGTTGCCAATCATAGATGGTTATAAAGGATTGTTGAAGCAGCTAGCAACATCATTGGAGCATATCTCCCCCACTTCTTCTTTGAAACATGTACAAAGTAGAAGCAGGCAGGATGGTCAAAACAGTCTGAATTACTGTTATCCCATGGTATGATCTATAGTATCCAAACAATATGATTAAATCAAGGGTATGACCGCAGTTGTGAGTGGGCCCAATTGCATTTTGAACAATACTCATGTAGAGAGAGAAAGAGATCTTTCACTAATGATTGCAACCCCTCCCCCTTTACCACTGAGTCGGGGTTTGTGCTCCTAACTATACCCCAGAGGTGCCACAAAATACAAATAGTTTGCATATTCTCACAGAGAATAATCATTTTTATATACACATGTGCAATAATATTATTACAGTAATGACAGCTAAGCATGGAAACTTAAACGTACCTCATTGGCTGCATTAAACAGAAGGGAGTTAAGTGAGAGTTAATCTCTGAAGCTGGAACTTATTAAACTTCAGCCGAAGGTACAGCTCAAGTGAAACACCTGCTGGTTTTTGCCGTGATGGTATCCACCCCTCGTGGGAGGGTGCTGCATGTATTTCAATGAACATAGCAGCTAGCCTTTATGCAGGTTCAGGTGTAAATGGCCATTGACAAACCGGAGCCAAGGCCAGGCCACAGGCAGAAAGGCTAAACCAACCACCTGCGAGTTGCCTAGGTACCACCATATTGACATTGTCTCTGTGCCCCGAACCAAAAATAGTTCACATAAAATGTGAAAGCCGTCCTTTTCTAATCTAATTTCTATTAAATTAGAGCAGCCAATGCAGAATATATGTAGCACTAAGCTGAAAGTAGGATTACTAAATATTAGATCATTATTTACTAAGGCACTTATTATTAGTGAAATGATTTCAGACCACGTCCTAAACGCACTCTGTTTAACTGAGACATGGGTAAGACCCAACGAGTATTTGGCCTTAAATGATGCGACCCCTCCAGGATATAGTTATGAGCATAAAATCCGATTTAGTGGTAAAGGGGGAGGTGTTGCAACTATCTACAAAAGATCTCTTTCAATAACACAGAAGTCAGGACCTAAATTTACATTTAAATCATTCGAAGTATTATTCCTTAGAATTGCAGACATATCTGCAAAACCTAATTCTTTGTCACTCCCTCTCGTTACGATTTACCATCCACCAGGTCCTTATTCTGAATTCCTAACTGTCCATCCATCCATCCATTCATTTCCTACCGCTGTTCGGGATCGGGTCGCGGGGGCAGCAAACTAAGCATGGAAACCCAGACTTCCCTCTCACCCGCCACTTCATCCAGCTCTTCTGGGGGAATCCCAAGGCGTTCCCAGGCCAGCCGAGAGATATAATCTCTCCAGCATGTCCTGGGTCTTCCCCAAGGCCTCCTCCCAGTGGGACAAGCCCAAAACACCTCACCAGGGAGGCGTCCAGTAGGCATCCTGACCAGATGCCCGAGCCACCTCATCTGGCTCCTCTCGATGCGGAGGAGCAGCAGCTCTACTCCAAGTCCCCCCCGAATGACTGAGCTTCTCATCCTATCTCTAAGGGAGAGCCCAGCCACCCTGCAGAGGACACTCATTTCGGCCGCTTGTATTTGTGATCTCGTTCTTTCGGTCACTACCCACAACTCAGGACCTTAGGTGAGAGTAGGAACGTAGATCGACTGGTAAATCGAGATCTTTGCCTTTTGACTCAGCTTCTTCTTTACCATAACAGGCCGGTGCAGTGTCCACATCACTGCTGATGCCTCACCAATCCATCTATCGATCTCCCGCTCCATCTATCCCTCACTCGTGAACAAGACCCCGAGATACTTAAACTCCTCCACCTGGGGAAGGACCCCTCCCCGACCCAGAGAGAGCACTTTACCCTTTTCCAGCTGAGGACCATGGCCTCGGATTTGGAAGTGCTGCTCTTCATCCCAACTGCTTCACACTCGGCTGTGAACTGCTCCAGTGAGAGCTGAAGGTCTTGATCCAATGAAGCCAACAGAACCACATCATCTGCAGAAAGCAGAGATCTGATCCTGAGGTCACCAAACCGGACACCCTCAATGCCCTGGCTGCGCCTAGAAATTCAGTCCATAAAAGTTATGAACAGAATTGGTGACAAAGGGCAGCCCTGGCGGAGCCCAACCCTCACTGGGAACGAGTCCAACTTACTGCCACCAATGCAGACCAAGCTCTGACACTGATTGTACAGGGACCAAACAGCCCTTATAAGGCGGCCTGGCACCACGTACTCCCGGAGCACTCCCCACAGGACTCCCTGAGGGACACGGTCGAATGCCTCTCTCCAAGTCCACAAAACACATGTAGACTGGTTGGGCAAACTCCCATGCACCCTCGAAGACTCTGCTGAGAGTATAGAGCTGGTCCACTGTTCCACAGCCAGGATGAAAACCACACTGCTCCTCCTGAATCCAAGGCTCAACAATCCAGTGGACCATCCTTTCCAGTACCTCTGAATAGACCTTACCAGGGAGGCTGAGGAGTGTTATCCCCCTATAGTTGGAACACACCCTCCGGTCCCCCTTCTTAAAGAGGGGGACCACCACCCCGGTCTGCCAATCCACAGGCACTGTCCCCGATGTCCATGCGATGCTACAGATGCGTGTCAGCTAGGACAGCCCTACAGCATCGAGAGCCTTAAGAAACTCTGGGCGGATCTCATCCACCCCCGGGGCTCGGTCACCGAGAAGCTTTTTAACCACCTCAGAAACCTCTGCCCCAGAGACAGGAGAGTCCGCCCCAAGTTCCCAGACTCTGCTTCCACACTGGAAGGCATGTCGGTAGGATTGAGGAGGTCTTCGAAGTATTCCCCCCACCGACCCATGACCCATCTCTAGTTGAGATCAGCAGCACCCCATCCCCACCATAAACAGTGTTGATGCTGCACTGCTTTCCCACCCTGAGCCACCGGATGGTGGAGCAGAATCTTTTCGAAGCCATCTGGAAGTCGTTCTCCATGGCCTCACCGAACTCCTTCCACACCCAAGTTTTTGCCTCAGCTACCGCCAAAGCCGCATTCCGCTTGGCCTGCCGGTACCCATCAGCTGCTTCTGAAGTCCCACAAGCCAAAAAGGCCTGATAGGACTCCTTTGTCAGCTTGATGGCATCCCTCCCCGCTGGTGTCCACCAGCGGGTTTGGGGATTACCACCACGACAGGCACCGACCACTTTATGGCCACAGCTCCAGTCAGCGGAACATGGCCCATTCAGACTCAATGTCCCCCGCCTCCCTTGGAACATGGGAGAAGCTCTGCCGGAGGTAGGAGTTAAAGCTCCTTCTGACACGGGATTCCGCCAGACATTCCCAGCAGACCCTCACTACATGCTTGGGCCTGCCAGGCCTGACCGGCTTCCTCCCCCACCAGCAGAGCCAACCCACCACCAGGTGGTGATCAGTTGACAGCTCCGCCCCTCTCTTCATCCGAGTGTCCAACACATACGGCTGCAAGTCCGACGACACGACCACAAAGTTGATCATCGAACTGCGACCTAGGGTGTCCTGGTGCCAAGTGCACATATGGACACCCTTGTGTTTGAACATGGTGTTCATTATGGACAATCCGCGACGAGCACAGAAGTCCAATAACAAAACACCGCTCGGGTTCACATCGGGTTCCTCCCAATCATGCCACCCTGGCTCTCACTGTCATTGCGCACATGGGCATTAAAGTCCCCCAGCAGAACAAGGGAGTCTCCAGAAGGAGTGCTCTCCAACACCCCTTCCACAGTCTCCAAACAGGGTGGGTATTCTGAACTGCTATTTGGTGCATAAGTGCAAACAACAGACAGCACCCGTCCCCCCACCCGGAGGTGAAGGGAGGCTACCCTCTCATCCACTGGGGTAAACCCCAATGTACAGGCGACCAACCGGGGGCAATAAGTATGCCCACTCCTTCTCGGCGCCTCTCCCCATGACCAACTCCAGAGTGGAAAAGGGTCCAACCCCTCTCAAGGAAACCAAGGTCCCTGCCTTCGGCCACTGCCCAACTCACACAGCACCGAATTCCTAACTGAATTTGCAGAATTTCTGTCAGACCTGGTTATTTCAACTGAAAGAGCAATAATTGTGGGGGACTTTAATATTCATGTAGATAATGAATAAGATCCTCTGACAGCAGCTTTTACAGTTCTACTAGATTCCATGGGCACTGTTCAAAATGTAACTGGGCTCACTCACAACTGTGGTCATACCCTTGATTTAATCCTATCATTTGGTCTTAATGTAGATAATATAACAGTATTGCCTCAGATGAGTATTATTTCTGACCAGTATCTCATTACATTTGATTTTAACTTCAGTCAAAACACAAATACTACAACTCTCTTCTGCTACAAGCGTACAATCACTTCAGATACAGCTAGTAACTTTATTGATAATCTCCCCGATCTGTCGTTCCTGACAGTGGAAATGTCTAATCTTGCTGAATTTGAGAGTAATATGGATTATCTAACATCTACGCTTCGTTCCACCTTAGATAAAATTGCTCCATTAAAAATTAAAAAGGTCAGAGAAAACAAAACATCCCCTTGGTATAATGACCACCTACGTAGCCTAAAACAAGGGACACGGAAACTAGAACGTAAGTGGCGGCAAACTAGATTAGTGATCTTTGAACTAGCATGGAAAGACGTTATGGGAAGCTATAAAAAGGCTCTTAGAGTTGCGAAATCAGAATACCTATCATTGCTAATTGAAAATAACAAAAATAATCCTAGGTTTCTATTTAACATGGTATCCAAGCTGACTAATAGTCAAATTTATGATTTTATGATTTATCTCCAAAATAACAGAAAAAGATGTTGCCAGCCAACTAACCTTGTTCTTGCAGGAAAACCAGATTTATTAAATATATTAGTCTGGATTTAGAATAAACCATAGCACAGAGACTGCTCTGCTAAAAGTAGTGAATGATCTCCTCTTATCTGCTGATCAGGGCTATGCCTCGCTCGTAGTGCTGCTTGATCTTAGTGGTGCTTTTGATACTGTTGATCATGCTATTCTCCTAGATAGACTTGAATGTGTTGTTGGTATCAGGGGAGTGGCCCTCTCTTGGTTTAGATCCTACCTTTCAGACCACTATCAGTATGTGAATATAAATGGTGATTCCTCAGAGCATGTCAGGGTGAAACATGGAGTACCACAAAGATCAGTTTTGGGTCCCTTGCTGTTTTCGCTGTACATGCTACATTTAGGCTCAGTCATTCGTAAGCATGGAATTAGTTTTCATCGATCTGCGGACAATACACACTGCAAAAAATGAAATCTTAACAAGCCAGAAAATCTTAAAAAGAAAAAATAGATCTTGTTTTTTAAACTTTAAGAATAACTGACTTGACTAGACCTGTATGTGTGAGATAAATAATCTAATTGTAAGAAAAATTGGCTACAATTATCTGTAGGTACCATGCCATCCACTAGGTGGTGCTGCCACCAGAGCTGCACATAGAGTCCTACCCGGAAGAGGCGGGCACTTCCCATACCTGACAACCCAGGTTATAAAAACCCGCACACTGCAAAAAATCAGTGTCAGAAAATAATAAAAAGAATAGCATAATAAGACAAAAGGTACCATAATCAAGCAAAATTATCTGCCAATATAGTGAGAAAATTTATCTTGTTCAGATCTCCTAAAACAAGAAAAAAAACCTTTCCATTTTTCTATGTTTTTAGCTTTAATATTCTTTAAATAAGCAAAGTTGTCATGAATTTCTTATCTCATAGTGGAGAGCATGAGAACCTTTCAGTTCTCTTAATCAAATTTCTTATTTCATTTTAAGAAGTTCTTATAATCACTACATTTTTCTTAATAAGATAATTGTAGCCAATGTTTCTTAAAATTAGATTATTTATCTTACACATAAAAGTCTAGTCAAGTCAGTTATCATTTAAATAAAAAAAAAACAAAAAAACAACATGTACTTTTTCTTTTTAAGATTTTCTGGCTTGTTAAGATTTCATTTTTTGCAGTGCAGCGTTTGAAAATTCTCTCTCTCTGGACCTGCCCTCACGGGCTGTGGTCTGACTAAAGAGATAACTCTCTCTCTCGACTGGCCCTCGCGGGCTGTGGTCTGACTAAAGAGATAAACTTGGCTGAACCTACACGCATGGGGGAAGGGCCATTTTCATTTCCTTTGTTTCAAGACAGAGAACAAGGAGGTACTTTATTTTCTTAGTAACACTAAGGAATTTAGTAAATCAATCTTGCAAGCTGCCATTTTCGATGTGGCCAGACCCGTTATGTATAAGACAGAAACCGGGACGAACCGAAATACCCTGGAAGCAGGATTCCCACAGCCAGGATGCCAAATTCCCTGTAACAATTCCCTCTGACTCCATGCGGTAATGGCAAGACCCTCGCTTCCAGAAGATGAATTCCTCGAGCGATCGCCAGTCATGCATGGACAGCAAATTCCCTCCCAACTTCCCAGAAGTGCGAGGATGCACTGCAAAAAATGAAATCTTAACAAGCCAGAAAATCTTAAAAAGAAAAAATAGATCTTGTTTGTTATTTTAAGAATAACTGACTTGACTAGACTTGTATGTGCAAGATAAATAATCTAATTTTAAGAAACGCTGACTACAATTATCTTATTAAGAAAAATGTATCGATTATAAGAACTTCTTAGAATGAAATAAGAAATTTAATTAAGAGAACTGAAAGGTTCTCATGCTCTCCACTACGAGTTAAGAAATTCATGACAACTTTGTCTTATTTTAAGAATATTAAAGCTAAAACATGGAAAATTGAAAAAAAAATTTTTCTTGTTTTAGAAGATCTTAACAAGATAAATTTTCTCACTATATTGGCAGATAATTTTGCTTGATTCTGGAACCTTTTTTCTTATCATCCTTTTCTTTTTCTTATTTTCTGACACTGATTTTTTGCAGTGTGGAGGATGAGCGTAACAAAGCTACAGGACTGTGAGGACACAAAAGCAGTACCCACGAACACGTGAGACCGAACTGAACCTCTCAGTTTAGTAACTTAGCATAAATTCACTCATAATTCAACATCTGGGCAAAGTTTCATTGTTTAGCATTATTTAAACTGTATCTTAGAAGAATATGGTTCATGTGCTTAACAATAGGCTGTTCATTTTGCGCGCATCTCATCTCTCTTTCCTAATTCTCTCTTTTACTATCTCAGAACCATGAGAAACACCAATCCAATTCAACTCGCCGTCGCGTACATTCCAAACATTTAGCTGAAGGCTAAATTCCACGGCAGCGTTTCGCCTTTGTCTCTAGGACAAAGCTCAGCTGATCTTGTCAACCATACGCGCTGGCTTCACCATTGACGTGGTATCGACGCCATTGTTCTTTGTCTTAAAAGAGATAAGGAGCAACCTCCCCCCATTCAAACTGCGCGCGCTTACACTGCTTTGTTCCACAGATCAAAGAATCTCGCGCACGTAGATACACACACATACCTGCACGCACACACACACACACTACCCCTCTCTTTCTATGTAAATATACTGTTTGTTGTTGATTGCTTTCTAGTTGTTCTAGAATTAGTGTGAATAAATGTTTCATTTATTTCACCCAGTTGTTGTGATTTCATTAATAGGATTAAATTGCTGGAACCTATATTAAAAATTGGCATAATTGTTAAAACCACCTTCATAACCCAAATCATTAATATTACTATCTTTAGTCGGAACTAAAGAGTGTAATGCTTTCGATTTGATAAAAATTTAATTTATGAGACTGATAAATTTTATATAACTTTGATAAACTATTGTAAGACATTGGGCAAACCTTACATATCTTATTAAGAAAAAAATATTGATTATAAGAACTTTTTAACATGAAATAAGAAATTTATCAAGAGAACTGAAAGGTTCTCATGCTCTCCACTACAAGTTAAGAAATTCATAACAACTTTGTTTATTTTAAGTATACAATGTATTATTAAAGCTAAAAACATGGAAAAATGGAAAGAGACCTTTACAAAATAAATTTTCTCACTATATTGGCAGATAATTTTGCTTGATTCTGGTACCTTCTTTCTTATTATGCTTTTCTTTTTCTTATGTTCTGACACTAATTTTTTGAAGTGTAAAAGATCTCTATTGAAACCCAAAGTCTAAAGTTAGGGGCCACCAAAGACTAAGTTCCCTAGTAATAAATCGTTGTTTTTTGTGTTTCTGTGTTTCTGTGTTAATAAAAGTTTTTTATGGCAATTTACCATGAAAAAAAAAACAGATTTTTGCCATATTTTTCATTTTATGAAAATATACCTGTAAAATACAGCAAATCTGGATTAGTAAATTTATGTTCTGTAAAATTATGATAAAAATCTGTAATTTTACATTATAAAAATCTACTGTTTTTTTACATGGCTGTGCTGTTTTTAAATTATTTACAATGTAAAATTATGATACATTGCTGTTAAAAAAACACAACATAGTAGTTTGCCTTTTCTAACAACATGCACATGCCGTGTCATATAATACAGAGCATTATGGCATTAAAAACTTGCATTTGCTGTAAATCCAAGGTAACCATCATATTCTAAAATCTCAAAAAACTATTGTATGAGATAGAAATGTCCAATAAAATTGCTACCATCTGATTACTATCTGATCACTTGATAAGGCACTTGCTGAAAGTTAAAATTTTTTTTTTGATCTATAGATTTTTTTCTGATGATTTTACAGTAAAAACTATAAAACGTACTCGGTTACTAATGTAACCTTGGTTCCCTGAGATATGGGAACGAGTACTGCGTCGTAAGACGCTATGGGAAAACTCTCTTTTTCCTCTTCGACTGAAGCCTTGTTTCAATCACACAGTGCAACTGCACGCTGATGGGTTCGTAAAAGTTAACAGAACGAACCAATCGCTTGACGGCGGTAATGAGTCGGCCAATTGCCGCGCCGCTTTACCGGGTGCCGGCATTTGCATGGGGCGGCTCCAACCGGCTCTATAAATGCGGCCATTTCGCCGTCAGGTTCAGATTTTTCTTCGAGTGAAGCATATCTGAGGCGTGCAGAACATGGCACGGCAAGGAACGCAGTACTCGTTCCCATATCTCAGGGAACCAAGGTTATGTTAGTAACCGAGTACATTCCCTTTCAATATTTCACTCGTACTGCGTCGTAAGACGCTATGGGAACCAGTACAATCCCGCTGTGCCATGGTGGGGAGCGACTCAAACATGACCCCCGTGGGAAGTCCCAGGGGAGTACAAAAAATTACACCAAGCACAGGGAGAGCCAAGGGGTCCCCCGTGGCTCGGGCGTCGCCCCAACGGTGCCCGTACGGGCCCGGGAAGTAGGGACTTGGACTACACTGGTCAAGCGACCCTGAAAACAAACCAAGTCGGTCTAAAAGACGGACTTAAGCTGAAAGTACTCTGGACTGGAGAGCCGGGATGCCCAGGTTGTAGAACCTGATGAATGTGGACGGTGAGGACCAGCCTGCCGCCGCACAAATTTCCACAATGGAAACCCTGCTGGACCATGCCCAGGAAGAGGCCATGCCCCTGGTGGAGTGGGCTCTGACTCCAAAGGGGCACTGCAACCCCGAGGAGGAGTAAGCCAATGCAATGGCTTCCACCATTCACCTGGAGCCTCTGCTTTGTAACCGGGCGACTTTTAGCGTGGCTACCGAAGCCAACAAAAAGCTGTTCTGAACTACTGAATGAGGCAGAACACTCAACATACACCCTTAGAGTCCTGACAGGGCAGAGCAGGAACAAGTCCTGGTCGTCCGTCAAGGCAGACAGGGCAGAGAGTACAATGACCTGGGCTCTGAACGAGGTTGAGAGCACCTTAGGCACATAACCCAGTCTCGGCTTCAGGGCGACTCTGGAGTCGTTAGGCCCGAATTCCACACAAGATGGGTTGACAGAAAGAGCCTGCAAGTCACCTACACACTTGACCGAAGCCAATGCTAAGAGCAAGGCGGTCTTAAGCAAGAGTGCCTTCAAGCTCGAGGAGTGTAGCAGTTCGAACGGTCCCTTCATGGCCCGTAGTACGGTAGACAAGTCGCAAGCGGGAACTGCGAGAGGGCGCGGGGGTTCAGTCGCCTGGCGCGTCTCAAAAACTTAATAACCACACTGTGCCTGCCGACTGAGCGGCCTCCAATAGGGGCGTGGAAGGCCGCTATCGCTGAGGTGTAAACCTTGATGGTCAAAGGAGAATGCTGCTTGTCCAGCAACTCCTGCAGGAATGACAGAACCACTGACACCTCAGAGGAGGCTGGACACACACCAGGCCGAGAAGATGGACCACTTCAAAGCATAGAGGTGCCGGGTGGACGGGACTCTAGCTTCAATCATAGTGTTCAAGACATGCTCTGGGAGGTCCAGAGACACCCATTGAGTGGCCAGATGTGAAGGGCCCACAACTCGGGCTACGGGTGCCACGGCGAGCCGTTCGCTTGAGAGAGGAGTTCCTGCCTCAAGGGAATTGGCCACGGGGCTGCCTCCAGCAGCTGGAATAACTCTGACACCCACGGCTGGTTCCTCCAGAAGGGGGGCACCAGGAGAAGCCTGCGTCTGCATTCCCTGACTCGTCTGAGTACCTGTGATAACAGAGGGACCGGAGGGAACGCCACTCGTGGGCCAGAGCATCCGTGCTTCTCGTGAAGTAGAGCGGGCAATGAGAGTTGCCTTCGGAGGCAAAGAGGTCGACTCGAGCCTTGCTGAAGATGTCCCAAATTTTCTGAACCACCAGGGGGTGGAGCATCCATTCTTCCGAAGAGATGTTGCTCCTTGACAACATGTCTGCCCTTGCACATGCAAAGCCCTTAGTGAGCGCAGGTTGTCCTGGGCCCAAACCAGAAGGCGTTTTGCAAGCGTGTAAAGGCGCTTTGAGATGATGCCGCCCTGGTGAATCACATATGACACCACGGACCGGTTGTCTGAGCGCACCAACACGTGGTGTCCCCTTAACACTGGCAGGAAGACTTGACAGGCATGACACACTGCGAGCATCTCCAGGCAGTTGATGTGCAGCCTCGTCTCTTCCCTGGACCAGAGACCAGAGGCAGGCTTGCCCTCGCACAGCACTCCCCAACCTGAGTTGGAAGCGTCTGTCGAGACAACCTTCCCTCTGTGCGCCGTGTCTAAGTGCACCCCTTGGGCTAGCCAGAGGGGGTCCCTCCAACGGCTCAGGGCTGTGACACAGGCCCGAGTTACCATCATGCGGCAGCGACTGTGGCGCCATGCCACACCCGGAACCCCGCGCTTCAGCCAAAACTGGATGGGGCGCATATGAAGCAGGCCCAACCGAAGGACTGGCAAAGCTGCTGCCATGAGGCCTAACATTTTCTGAAAGGCCTTGGGTGGGTGCGAGGTGCCTTCCACAAGGAGGCTGCACGGCTCTGAATTGACCTGGCTCGCTCCGCCGAGAGGTTTGTTCAAGCGCAGTTCAAGCGCAGTCGATCACTATCCCCAGGAACAAGACCCGTTGGCTGGGAGATAGAGCGCTCTTGGCGAAATTGACCCTGAGCCCCAGACAGTCCAAGTGGCTGAGGAGAAGGTCCGATGCAATAATGAGACCGCCTCCGACAGGGCCAAAATGAGCCGGTCGTTGAGGTAGTTGAGGACGCAGACTCCCATCTGTCTCAGAGGGGAGAGCGCCGCATCCATGCATCGCGAAAAGTGCGGGGAGCCAGAGATAAACCAAACGGCAGGACCTGTACTGGTATGCCACTCCCTCGAAAGCAAATCTTAAGAAGTGCCCGTGATCGGGAGCAATCTGGATGTGAAAGTAAGCGCCCTTCAGATCCAGATGCATGAACCAGTCCTCGGGGCAAATCTGCGCGAGTATCTGCTTCACCGTGGCCATCCTTAACGGCCGTTTTACTAGGGCGTGATTCAGGAGTCTGAGGTCCAGAATAGGTCGCAGGCCGCCGTCTTTTTTTTTTTGGGGGGGACGAGGAAGTAGCGGCTGCAAAAGCCTGACTCGCTCTGGGCTGGAGGAACAATCTCTATGGCTCCTTTCTCCAGCAGATTCACCACCTCGGCGCGGAGAACCGGTGTGTTCTCACTGCGCACTACATTGGGGACCACGCCGCAAAAGCGGGGAGGCCTGCGAGTGGGTCTTTTTGTGAAGAGGTGTGTTTGTTGTCTCTATGTCTGCCATCACAGTGGTCGGACTGCTGGGCACTAGGGGCCAGGTGGGACCCAAAGACACACTTTCCTCTGCACCCGGCGGCAAGCGGGGTGACAAGAGGCTGGCAAGAAGCCGCTTGCGGGGTGATCCTGCCGCGGCGGGACTCAAACCCTCCTCTTCCTGCCTGGGTGCTCAGGAGGACTTCTTCGTCGCAGGATCCGTGGCGATCTTAGGCCGGGGACCCATGTGCTGAGGGAAGGGGAACCGTCTCGCAGAACGCGAACATCCTCTTTCCTGACGCTCTCTTGGTTGTGGATCGGGAGCGGGGGGGGGGAGCAGCGGGCTGCCGAGTCGGCTCAGGCCTGGGGCGACTGGTGGCAGACGACATGCTGGAACGCTTCGGGAGGAAGTGTCGCATTGGCTGGGACGACTTCCGCGCCTCAGTGAAGCGTTTGCCAACCCCTCGACCGCTGGACCGAAGAGGCCACCTGCTGAGATGGGAGCATCGAGGAACAGGACCTTGTCTGACTCCATTATCTCCGTTAGCGTGAGCCACAGGTGCCGCTCCAGCACGACCAGGCTGGCCATGGACCGCCCATTGGCTTGGGCTGTGGCCTTAGTGGTGCGAAGAGCCAGGTCCGTCGCACTTCGCAGGTCGTTCCGGGAAGTAGCGTCGAAACCGGTGCCCCCAGTGGTGAGCATCTTTGCTGGGAAGACCTGCAGGACAGTCATGGAGTGCAGGGCTGAAGCTGCTTGGCCGGCGGCAGCGTAGGTGCGGCCGGCGCGCTGAGGTTGCTCTGCAGGGCTTGGAAGGGTGGCTGGCTTTGGCCTTCCATCCGATGGCCGAAGGCGGGCAGAGATGCGCGGCCACGGACTTATTCAGAGGAGGCAGGTTCATTTAGCCTTTCTTCTCGCCGCCATCTATGGAGGAGAGCACAGAAGAGGAGGAAGAGTGAACTCGCAAAAAGTAGGGAGCACGCCACGCCTTGGTGAGCTCGTCATAGACCTTGGGGAAGAATGGGGCCAGCTGGCACCCCGTCCAACCGGCTCCGCGAGGGCTCCTCGGGGGGAGACCACTCGAGGCCAAGCTGAGAGACAGCATCCGTCAGGACCCGGATGAGCTCCTCATCGGTCCTGCTTCTAACGCCGTGAGTAAATGACGGCGGTCAGAGAGCGGGGTCCAACTCGGAGCCCGCAAACTCAGCCGCGTCAGAGGCTGCCAGAGAGATGCCGTCGTCGTCTTCATCAGTCCTGCCGAACAACACCAGGTCGCTTGCAGCCGCAGAGGGACGCTTTGCGAGTGCAAAGCAGAAATGCTGAGAGCCTTGCAGTGCTGGCAATCAGCGGCGCTAAAAGCGGCGTCTGCGTGGGACTTGCCCAGACAGAGCACACACTCAGCACAGCCATCGTCGGAGCGCAAGGCTCGTTGCACAAAGTGCAGCGACGGCGTGAGATTGAAAAATGCCATTATGCTCTTTTGAGAGAATAATAACTCTTTTAGAATATCGCCGGAAGCGGCAGGGAAAACGGCGGATCGGAGCTTGCCGGTCTCCAGCTGCAGAGCTTGATCGACGGCGAATTCAACGGCGTTCAAGTCGAGAGTTCAGCGAGGAACGGAGTCCAAGCCTGAAGAGAAGAAAAATCTGAACTTGACGGCGAAATGGCCGCATTTATAGAGCCGGTTGGAGCCGCCCCATGCAAATGCCGGCACCCGGTAAAGAGGCACGGCAATTGGCCGACTCATTACCGCCGTCAAGCGATTGGTTCGTTCTGTTAACTTTTACGAACCAATCAGCGTGCAGATTGAAACAAGGCTTCAGTCGAAGAGGAAAAAGAGAGTTTTCCCATAGCGTCTTACGACGCAGTACGAGTGAAATATCAAAAGGGAACTAAAAAAGTAACATCTATTAATATTTTAATTAAAATCTTGTCAAAATGAGTAGTGTAACATGAGTTTTGGAACAGTGGATCTAATTTCAATTTCTTATTAAATAACTAAACAAACTACAGGACACCAATTAACATTAGAAAATGTGACATTTATTTTTAACAGTCAAGCTTTGACAAAAAAGTCAAAATAATAATGTTGAACAGATTATTAGAACTATAAGTAGTCAATGGTATTAACTATAGGTGTTTATCCAGTAGCTGGTCTTCACCGTCATGACATTAAGCTTGTTCACATCTTCAGCCAATGTAAAAAATAAAAATTTAAAAACCTTTTATATGCGTATAAAGTTACGAGTATTTAAAAAACGAGTATTAAAGTCGTTGAGCTGCACTGTTGGTTTTATATCACCCAATGAAGCACATAATAGGAATATTAAACTAACTTAACGGAATCGTGATATTTTCGGTTCTCCAGAATGTCAAATGAGCAGCACATAATCACAATAGAGAGGTTTTCTTTGCGTTCGTCGGAATTTCGGCAGAAATTGACATCAAGAAGACGTTTTATGCAGCGTTTATTTAATGCGTGTGGATGCTCAGATTCCCTCTAATGAGCAGAAAAACGGTCAGCGTTCAGTCTACGCTTACCAGACCTCACGAATGCCAGAAAACAGTACTAGCTAGCTAGCATTGCTGCTGCAAAAGCTGTGAATGTTACGCTAATAAAATAAAGCTTCAGTACAACATTACTGCTAACCAGGTTAGATAACAGCAATCGCCTTGTGGGGAACGTTGTTTTTTCCGCGCACCGCTGGCGTTCAGTCACATGCACAGACAAACTTCTTCTACTATAGTTATTTGTATGTCAAACTAAGAACTAAGGGCTTCTGTGTGGTGATTGGACAAGATTTCCCGCGGAGCTTTGCGACTGTTCAGCCAGTCACTAGCCAATGTTAAGTCGTCTGAATCTGCGCGCCATGAGGAGCCTCGCTGCGACTTGTACGTCTTGATTCAGGAATCTGGCTGCAGAGGAGTTTGTGTCTACGCTTACTATCAGCATTCACAATCGAGGAAAGGTAATGTTCTGCTTCAGTGTACTTTTTATGCACAGTCTTTTAGTGGGAACACACCAATTGCTTTGTAATCACGTCGTGATTATTTGTATCATGCTAACGTTAGCAGCATCTTAAACAACAGCAGGGCAATGCAGTCTTGGATCGAAGTTAGTTTATTACAGCTAAAGACCTTAGCCAATTAAATTTTTTTCTCAATATAGTAAGAATTGATAGTCGGGGCTAAGTGAACGCATGGATTGTGAAATAGAAACGTGAACTCCTTTATTTGTAATGGTTAGCATTTTATAAATTCAGCAGCTAAACTAGCAGCATGAACTTGCTAACATACAGCATATTAAACTTCAACATACTAGCTAAGTATCACTGTCTGGTTTAAATATGAAATGTTGGATTTCTTTAACAAAAATGTCAATCGTTTGAAATACTCCTAAAGCATTATCCCTTTTTGTGATGTTCTCGTTTTGTCATATTTTATTAAAATCCAGTCATCAAGGATGGGTTTAGCTGTATTCTCCATCTTGTCTTAAGAGAATTACTTAAAAAAAAAAAAAGTCTTTGGTAATCATGTATTTTTGCTTAACATTAGAAAATTGAATAACTAAGGTAATGCAAGTAGGAAGGCTCAGAAATATGTTTGGAAGGTTTTTTGTTGTGTTATTGTGTTATATATCTATCAAGGAACTTGACCCGCATTCACTAAGCTGTTGAATATCAGTGTTTGAGTTACAGAATAGCTACAACTAAATAATCAGTCATTCAAACATTCAGTCAAAATCTAGGTACAGATACTAATAAACAATAATAACAATGACAATGATACAAGACAGACTATGTACTATAATAATGTTCATGCTAAAAACAAATCATGGTGCATGGTGCATGGTAGAAATATACAGTGTGCATATTTTCATGACTGGCTACTCTCTGCTCTAATATACAATGTCTGGTTATATTTTTTCACAGATTGCCAGTGTCTTTATAGTGGCTTAAAATGTTATGGAAGAAAGTGGCCTGAATTTTCCAAGACCAAGACTTAAGGAGGCTTCACCTTTATACCAACCCTCTTAAAATGGACATATTTCTGAAAGTTGCTGAAAAACTACAAATAGATTATCTGCTCATGGTGAGTAAATTAAGTCTAACAGAGACAGAAGAGCACAGTAACAGTAAACAACTACATCTTTAAGATATTTGATAGGCTTGCATAGAATGTCTTGCAACTTTTTAAGTTGTTGAACATCCCTTCCATTTTACTGGCACAATGTGGTCTGAATTTCAGAAGGCAAGCAAGCAGTAAAACATTCCTACGTAACAAGCTAGTAGTGATAGCAGTTTGCAATTGTAGATTTAAAAAAATCCATGTCCATGATGTATCTCTCCAACATATTCTGATTCACACTTAAGCTACAGCAGCATTTGGCTTAATACTGTGCAATGAATGGCAGTGGGATGCAAAGGATGTAGAAAATGGTTTTAAGAATGTGGCTCAGAACTGATGTTTCAAAATTTAGTTTTGATCTTGTTTTTGTGTTTTAATGCCATACATAGCTACATCATGACGCATTCGGACCCCTTTCATGTAATTTTAATTTTTTAAAAATTAGTTTAAATGTCATTTTAAAAACTGAAATTTTACATTTATGTAAGTATTCAGACCAGCAATTCAGTGCTACATGAAAGCTCCTTTATCAGCAGTTGCATCTCAGACTTGGAACCGTCTTCTCTAAACTTCTAAGCTAAATTTATTTTGTCATTACTTTATTGATTATTTAATTTACAATGTATTAAGGTATGTACTTAAATGAATACTATACTGTGCTAACATGGCTTGAAATGTTGCCATCACTCGTGGCTTGACTGCTATGAAAAAACACCACCATGTCTTTTTTTTGTTTGTATGTTTACAACAAAAAATGCTAAGCACCATGTAAGACAAGAGGTGATTTGTCTTGTCATACTTCATTCACATCTTCATGTTTATATTCTCAATGTTCATTGTTTCTGTGAAGATTTATACTTCTTTGCTATGTTTTACTGGTAGTGTTCTGTATTATAACAATGAGATACTGTAGATAAATAATGAGGTAACTGTTTTTAAAAAGACTTTAAATAGTAAAGTATATGTAAATTTATATGATTTAGCTTTGTTTTAAGAGTAGAAATCTGTGTCTTCACTATTATATACGATAGATAAATAGAACATTTTTGTTTAAAAGCAGTACTATACTGTAGTTTAACAAATGTCAAACATTAAATTGTGGAAATCCAAGTTCATTTCACAGCATTTTGTTATTTTTATACCTTTTTAAAGATGTTTTATGATGGTGTAAATCTGTAAATCTACCAAAATTGTAAAATCACAGCACAAAATACAGAGAATGGCTGTAATTTTTACAGCAGTTTACTGTCAAATAATATTTGGTATTTAACCGTAATTTAACGGTAACTGTTTGGCAACTTTGCTGCCAGACTTTTTACCCTTTTTCTATGATATATTTTCTTACAGTGTGTTAGTTAATGTTAGTTACACTATAATGGAGGGGAAAACGTCTTTCAATACGTCATTTGTTATTTTGATTGATAGTGAGTAATGTTCTTTTGTACTTTTGATTTGAAGAATATCTGTACGTGCACCTGTGCCCTTGTAGTCTAGCGACGATTGTGTTGGCTCTATGTACTGTAATTCTAGTTATGTTAACATGCAATTAGCATTAGCAATTAGCACGCTAGAAAGAGCATAAGAGTTCCAAGAGCACCCTCGAATTGTGAAAAAACGCAAAGTTGTGATGTGAAGAAAATGCATATAAATGCCTATTTTTACAGTCTAAATCTAGGGCTGGGCGATATGGAAAAAATCTTATTTTGATATTTTTTTTTCCATATCAGCCGATATCGATATATATCACGATATAAGTCAAATCACTGTCAAGCCACCTTTTTATTTCTGAGATGTGAAGACATCATAACATTATTTTTAGTTAAATATTATTTATTTTGTCAGACGTTGAACATGAAGTCAGCACATTTCTGATAAAAACTGACTTGTGCCTGTAGAAATGTTTAGGCTTTGTAGCTTTAAGTTTCAGCTTTTAAAAGGGCTGAAACTGTAGACGTAACTACTAGAAATAGTAGTAACATTGTCTGTTTTATTGCTGAGTTGCAGAGTTTTTATTTTGCATTCTATGGCTCAAAATTCTAACACCTCTTTGTCCATTTGGTATCCATCAGAATATAGATTTCTTTATTTGATAAATAAATGCTCTATATTTCTTCTTTCCTATTGAATATGCTATAACATTATTAAATTGAAATTGAAATCAATTGAAAATAAGTAAATACTTACGTTTTGGGTCCTTTTGAACCAATTTGGCCTATAAAATGAGCTGCTTTTAGCTTTTCTGGAAGAGAACTACATTTACCACAATCCCCTGCGGCCCCTCGGAGCCGCATGACTATAAAGCGTTATGCACGCCTTTCGGAATAAACGATGGGAAATCTAAGGGAAAATCTCAATAAATGGCTGTATTGTGAGTAGAACGCTAGTTGTTGTGGTTATTTATCAGCTAAAATATGTCTGTAATAAAGGGGATTGTTAGAGCCATGTCGTGTGTATGAATGTGCGAACATTTAGATTTAATGTTTTGTAGCTGTTTGCAGTACAAAATAGAGAAATGTTTCTGGAACCTTCCATAACTTTCCATGTACAGTGTTACGTAATAGAATTCTATTAATACGTATGCATGTTAAACGTACTAGTATGTAACAATAGAAGTAATACGTGCCTTACGTGTCGTAATCTGAGGTATATATAAGATGCAAGAACGTAAAAGAACTAGTATCACATTGTACATCACGTAGTATCGAATGTGTTGGAACTGAGAACCCAGAAGCATTACAGTTTTTTGACCATCACGTAACATCACGTAAAGTATCTTTGTAGTCTTAGGGATTCATCTCTTGCCTGTAAAACTTTGAATTGTAGTAAAGAAAAGACGATGAAAGACATCTCAAGACTCAAGACTCTTTTTTGGATACGTGTCACGTGCAAAGAAAGTTCTGAGTTCCAGGCAAATGAGACAGCGTGAACTGCTATAGCATAAAGTCAAAAAACTTTTGCTGTCAAGAAAGAAAACGGAAACCACCAGCGAAGTTCAAAAAATCCGAAAGCTTACAGAGGCATCTTGCGACAGCTGCGTCAAGCTTCCCCCGAAGAAGAAGTCCGAAGAGGATCTGAAGAATCAACGTCCGAAGAAGTCTGAATGTGCGAGATCAGATAATTTCTCTTCTTTTGCGTTAGATGGCTGGCTAGCTTGTCAACGAAGTAAATCTGAAGAAAAGTGAAAGTAAACGTCCACAGAGCTTCCAGTTTAGTAAGCAAATTAAGGCTTAAGAGAAACGATTCTGCACATTAAGAAACTCCTTTCACAAGCGGTGAATTAGTCGAAAGAGTGCTGTGTAACATTAGAGGAAACATCACAAGCAGTGTGTGGAGATTCGCAACGAACTGGAAGCAGAGATGGTAGGTGCGCTTGTAGACCAGAAGAGGGCGCCAGAGACCGAAGAAGAGGCATCGGAAGAGTCAAAGTTAAAGAATAGTCGCAGGGGGAAGCTGTCGCATCTCACAAAGGAGAAAAGTAATCTAGATGAATTGATGCAAGATGAACTCAATATTGATATTGTAGAGAAAGTTTTGCTAAAGTTCAAAAGATACTTTGAAGAATACACACATGCTACTGAAAAGTTGTGGAAGCTGTGGAGTGAAGATAAAAAAAGGATGATCAAGAAACATATGAAAGCAGACAGACAGGATTAAAGTTGTTCATACAATGAGCAGAAGAATAGATTGTTCACGTAAAAGGCGACCTCAAAAGAAAGAAGATGTCGGTCCCTTAGATAGTAATTCTAATGTCAGGTCTGTCGCAAGTTATAAAAGTTATAAAAGCCGTTCAAGCCGAGCAGGGAGTCGTGCAAGTCGTACATCGCAACTATCCCGTACTAGCTCAGTTAGGATGAGGCTCCAAGCAGATCATGAAGCATTGTTAGCTAGAGCAGCGATTATTCAGGAGGAAGTAGAACTGGAGCAGGAAGAAGCTCGGTTGAGGGCGCAAAGTGAACGAGACAAAGCTCGCTTGAAGGCAAACAGGGAGCAGGAAGAAGCTCGTTTGAAGCAGGAAGAAGCTCGCTTGAAGGCAGACAGAGAGCAAGAAAGAAGCAGTTGCAAATACAGGCTGAGCTTGCCACATCAAACGCTAGATTAAAGGTCTATAAAGGGTGTGAGGGTGGACATGAGTTATCAGACGACTCCTCTGGAACATCTAGAACCAAGCCAAAACCTTTAGCTAGCATAAAGAAAGAATAAAGTGATAACAGCAAGCATTTTGAACCTAACAAGTTGCCCAAAATCCGTTCGAAGCTAATTGCGAATCCCTTAAGCAGACAGTTTAGTTTCGAACCTAACAAGTTGCCCGAAATTAGTTCGAAGCCAACTGCAAATCTCTTAAGCAGACAGTTTAGTTTGCCTGTAAGAGAAATTTAGCAGCCAGATCCTACTAAAGACCTGCGTCACATACTGCAGCGTCAGACCGAAGTGGCTGAGCATCAGAATAATACCACTGGGATGCTCATCAAACAACAAAGTCTGATTCAACTGCCTCGTAGAGAAATCTTCGTGTTTACAGGTGATCCTCTTAACTACAGATCTTTCATAAAAGCCTTCGAACACGTCATCGAAAGCAAAATTGACGATCAACAAGCCTGGTTGTATTACTTAAAACAGTTTACAAGAAGGCAGCCACAAGAACTTGTTAGTACCTGTGAGAACATGCACCCAGACCAAGCATATGAACAAGCTAAAAAACTGCTTGAACATCAATTTGGCGATAGACGAAAAATAAGTAGTGCCTGCATCGAAAAGGCAATAGAGTGGCCACAGATAAAATCAGAAGATAAAAGGGGATTAGACGCTTTTGCTTTGTTCCTGACTGGATGTTGTAATGCAGTGGATGACGTAAACTACATCGCAGAACTGAACACCAAAACCAACATGAAGTGCATCATATCCAAATTCCATACAAAATGAGGGAGATGTTGAGATATTCTGCTCAACATATTCAAGACAAGAAACAAAGACAAGTCACATTTTCTGACATGGTGGACTTCATTTGTCAACAAGCTAAAGCACTTAATGACCCATTGTTTGGGGATATCCAAGACTCTATCCCAGGTAGACAAGAAAGCGCAAAGAAATTTGGCTTTAGGAAAAGTGACCCCAAAAGAAGCAGCTTTGCAGTGAACACGTCTGCTACAGATAAATGCGCCATAAAGGGTCAATCAGAAAAGAAAGCCATAGTTACAGCCGTTAAGTCAGCTACTGCTTTTCGAAGCCCCTGTTTGTATTGTAAGAAAAATCGCGCATTAAATATGTCGCAAAATTAGGGAACTGTCTTGGAAGGAAAGAATTGAATTCCTGAAAACACGTGCGCTCTGTTTTGGGTGTCTTGCTAACAGACATCTGTCCAGGGACTGTGCTAAGAAAGCCACGTGCACAGAGTGTCTACTTAAACATCCCGATATCCTTCATACGGCAAAGACAGAAACTACGACAGAAAATACCAGTGAAAATACCACTGTAGGCGACAGCGCACAGGGCACAGCTATAATAACACATGCATTCTTAACAGCAGGGCCTGAAGGGGAGGAGCATAATGGAGCCGTGCTCGTATAGTGGTGAGTATCCGTGCCTGTCACAAGGGAGACCGGGGTTCGATTCTCCAACGGGGAGCCACAGGAGGGGTAGTTTGGACCGCTGAGGTCCAGACGAAGACAAACACCATACAAAGACCCATCACCAAGTTGTGCCTGCTAGAAGAACAAAGAAAAGGACATAACTTGATAGTAGAATGTTCATGGCTCTGAATTTAAGTTGGTAATTGATACGCTAATGCCTAGTCAATTAGGGACCGGGATGTTAGAGCCATTTTGTGTGTATGAATGTGTATAATTTTGATGATTCAAGCAGGCAAGGGTCAAAACTGAGACAGGCAAACAAAAGGAACGCTTGGTATGTAGCACTAGGCATCACAATACTTCGCAAGGGATGGAGGTACGTGGAAGGCCTTAAATACAGGTTCTGGGAATGTGATTGGCTAGAATTCTGGTGACGTAGATCTGGTAAAATTGGGGGTTGTTGTGAAGGTCCGGAACTGGAGTCGAATGAGGCGGACTCCTCCCTTGGTCTGGGCTGGGACGTTACACCAAGCCAGCAGGCTGACACTTCTGATGAGTGTCACACTTGACAGAAATGATGTGTTTTCAACAGGAAAAAATGTCTCTTGAAACCCTTAAAGTTGTGGCTGAATATTGCTAGATTTTTTTATGAGGCTATAGTGATATATTTTGTCAGCATATTAAAGGATGGTAATATTTTGTTTTATTGTTGTTCTTAGCTCTTATAGTATGTTCACAGCATGTTTTTGGAACTATTTTCATAACAGCTTTTGTCTTATTCAGTGTTCAGTAAGGATGACAAAGTGAATAATTAACACCAAATGGCATTCTAGCCATTATTATTGATGTTTTATGTGAGTGTTACTATTTTTAGTATCAACAAAATATATTGCACTTTAAGAAAGCAATCTAATTAAATAAATGCTTGTTGAGAATTTGAATTCTGTGTGCTTTATTTTAGGGTAATTTCTTTGTCTCATTTTAAGACAGAAAAACTAATAATGACAACTCTTGAATTGAGAAGAATCTTCATGTTTAGTAGCTCTGGTTTTAAGATTGTGTCACTCAAAATAAGAAAGAAGGAAACAGTCATCGAAGAATTGACAAGCTAGTTTTGAGGTTATTTTACTTAGTGCTTGGAATTAGAGTTTTACAACTTATTTCAAGACAATTTGCACTTTTCTAATGCCAAGATATTTTTTTCCTATTTCAAGAAATCTTACCAAGTGTAAATATCTTACTGCACTGGCAGATAATTTCACTTGTTTCTAGTTTTTAGCATCTCAAATAAAATGTTTTATTTCTTATATTTATATAGTCAATTTTTGCAGTGCACAGTTATATATATATATCGGCTAAACCGGAAGACAGACAGCAACTTCAGAAAATGGAAGAATGCTTAATTGACATAAAAAAGTGGATGTCAGACAACTTCCTCCAGCTAACTCTGGACACGACTCTGGTGGCACTAACGGCGTCAGAAGTCAGCTATCTGACATCGCGGTCAATCTTGATGGATTATCCATTGTACCAAGTACTGTTGTTAAAAACCTTGGTGTTACTTTAGACTCCAATCTTTCATTTGATGTACATGCTTCTAACATTAGTCGCACTGCCTTCTTTCAACTCCATAATATTGCCAAACTAAGAAATGTGCAACACTGTAAAACAAAAAAAAGTGTTCAGTCAACAAAAAAATTCAAGGCAACATGCTTCAATAGAATTTTGAGTTAAGTCAACTCACATACAAAAGTTAAAAAATATAGACAGAGACCCAGCTAACTTTCATGTTTGAGTTAAGTCAACACAATAATATAAGTTAGATTAACCTATGTACAAAGTTTCAATTAACTTGGATTGTTAAATTGTCATCATTATTATATAAGTTTGACTAAAACAGGTATGAAAGTTTAATCAACTTTGATTGTGGATTTGTATCAAGTTAAATTTAAACCAATAAACCTGCCTTGTTTGGCTGACATTTTAAGTTAAGCAAACATTTTCTTCTACTTTTTTAAGCAAGATTCAACCTTAATGCCTTGTTTAGAGTTGTTTAAACTGTTACCTTACCAGAAGAAAACAAGTTTAATATATGCATAAAAAGAACAGAAAATTTCAACCAAGTAAAACAGATTTATTATTTTTTTCAAAACAAGATATTCAGTAAAAATGCAGCAGTATATAGACCAATATATTAAACCACTTTAAGAACAACTCAAGGTGTCGATTTTACTGAATAGGATTCATATATAAATATATGCAATATATGCACACCTCAAGACTGAGGTAACTGAGAATAAAGTGTATTACAAGCTCATATGTGTCAAATAAAAGGCACCAAAGCAGTTTATAATACTGCAATATGCCTCAGAATAAACCCCACTATAGAAGTACAAAGAATAAAGTGCACATTGCAAATTCACCAACAATAATAACAATAATTAACTGACCAGGAACAGGTCGACAGTACAGTAGAAGTTATAGATAGCGTTGTGGCTAACATCAGGGTGTCTACAGGGGTGCCCAATCTTGCCCTTAGGGTCATAGTAATATCAAACATCAGAAACACTGCAGATTGTCTTGCTAGTGTATGACAGTCTTGTGTGGACAAAAGTGTAAGAAATCTAGATTAGATGAAGAGCTTTGTCTTTACAGACTGCACCTTGGAAGAATACTGTGTGCAGACACTTCTGCTTATTCAACAGGTAAAAACATAGTTTCATTCAACTGATAACTATTTGTCACGGTCCCGGCCATCTTGTGCCAGCGTGAACCCAGGATAAGTGTCTGTTTGTTTGTTTCCTGTCTCCTGGGTTCACTTCGGGTGTGGTATGTGTGTGTTTGCTCCTCTTGTCTCTTCGGGTTAGCCTTAGCTGTCTGTGTTAGCTTGCTCCTCACTTCCGGGTTTTGAGTCTACACTTTGTGTGCCCTCCCGAGTAGTTCACTTTCTGTTTAGAGTGCACCTACTTCCTGGTATGTTGTATGCACTGCGTGTTCCCTGCCTAGTAGGTTAGGATCTGTGTAGAACACCCCCTCGCTTATTATTGAGTTCAGCTGTGTCTCGTTCTGCCTTGAGTTCTGGGATTGGTGAGAGCACTCGTTTGCTAAGTTCTGTGGTCTTATTTAAGTCAGTTCAACCCGAGTGTCTCTGAGTCTGTCTCCCTCATACCTGTGTGTGGTTGTTCCTGTCGTGATGTCTTTTTGGATTATCCTCAACCTTCCTGCCCTTCTCTCTCACCTGGACCTTGGACCCTGGACCCTTCCTCCTCCTCTCCCCTTTTGAACATTGGACCCCGTTTGGATTCTGGTTTGGTTTTCGTTCTCATTTTGGCTTCCCCTTTTGTCTCCCTTCGCTCACGTCCCTCTCCTGTGTTTTCTCCCTAGGCTTGTGTCTCCCAGTGTGTGTTTTTCCCCGGCTGGCCAAACGGCTTTGGAGGCTTAGAGTCTGGGCCACAGTTCGTATTGCCTCCCGAGTCGTCAAGCGTGAGGAAGCCGCTTGTTCCTGATTCCTCGGGGAGGCTCCACTCCAGTACACCCAACGCCTACAACTGGGGGCACGGGCCTCACCATTCATTTGTTACTTTGTCTTTGTTTTTGGTGTTTTTTGGACTGTTCCCCTTTTGTGTTCACCTGCCCTAATAAACTCCTTCACGTTCGCCTGCAACAGTGTCCTCATTCCCTTCCCTTCTCTACAACCGCACGCCTCATGACACTATTCCCCATATTTAGCATGCATTCTCCTGTCCAAGTAAAGGAGAAAAGCTTATGAAAAAAAAAATTGTTCATAGTTGATACAGACAATTCAAACAATGTTTTCATGGTGGAAAAGCTTGAAATAATTGATACTGATTTTGTCATATTGCCCTGCCCTTATCAAATGTGATTCGATATTTAATTCATGCACTATTTTTATTTCATTTAACATTTCTCCATATTCAGGCAAGTAAATGCCTTAATTGGTCAGGATGAAATATTTTAATTATGGGTTTTTAAAAAATACGTGTGCACTTGCAACCACTTGTTATTGGACCGTCGGATTTTGTGATCTTGTGGGATTGTGCGTCGTGTGTGCGAGTTGCAGTACCGATAAAAAGTACGCGCGCACGTATAGTCAGCACTACCTGACGTAACGTTAAGCATATCGCCGCCCTAAGTGGGCAAGAGCAGCCTACTGCAAACGTTTTGCGAGGGAACACAAACGCATTGGTTTTTCAAAAACAAAAAAAGTCCTACACTGACTGTTTAAGAGGCTCTATGCTGTTTCATAGCATTACATCTTAACAGATTTAATGGAATGTTATAATTCTGTTTCATAAAATGGTCTTTGTGCATAACACCATCAAGAGAAGCACGGCGTCGCCCGACTCATTAACTAGCTTCTGCGTCTGGCTTTTCTTCTTCCCTCTTACTCACATTCAGCGCCCTCCAAATTTCAAGCAAACTAATGGAAACTGGGCAGATGAAAAAACAGACCAGCAATGCCAACCTTTAGTTCCCTCCAATTTACCAGTTTTTACTGATCACATACCGGATGCAACATAAAACTAAACTTCATTTTAAACAGACAGTAACACTACTTAATGTTAGTGTCATGTAATCTCGCTAACAATAACTTAATGTGCAAAGAATGCTAACGAACCTTGCCCAAATATCATATAAAATTCAAAAGAGCCAAAAGTTACTTACTTTGGTCCGAACTCCCACTCAAGACTAAAATCCAAGATGGCTGATCCAAGGATCCAACTGCGCAGGCACACTGAACATAATTACACTAAATAAAAATAGTAAATTGAGCGAACACACAAAGTTAAGTTTTCCTGCGAGATTTCCTGCGAGAGGTGTAGAGTTAATTTTTTTTAACTAGTTGAACTCAAAACAGTTGTTTTGTTCACATGACGTTGCAATTGTAGTTCAGTAGACAATAGGCAAGTTGGATTTTTTTTACAGTGTATCCTTGCAAGATGCAGAGAAACTGGTTCATGCATTTATTACCTCCAGGCTTGATTAGTAGGGATGTAACGGTATCAAAACTTCACGGTACGGTAATACCTCGGTATGAATGGCACGGTACGGTATTTATTGAATCATTTACAGGAAAAACAAAACTAATGAAGAGACACGAAAAAAGTGCCAGAAGTGTTTATTAAACAGTTTACATGAACACTGAACATATCAATGGCATACAAGTTAGCCATCTATCTGTAAACTTTGAAACAGGAACTTCAATTTTTCAATTTTAATAACAAAAAATTATTTAGCCATGTAAAAAAATAAAGTTTCAATTTAGTATTCTTAAAAACTCAGAACAAATAAAAATAGCAGCCTACTTATTGCAGCTGGCCCATGTGCTGAATGAGTATTTGAGAACACACCTCATTCACTCACACACTCACTTATTCAGACAGAGACAGGTTTTTTTAATATGAAAATTAGCATATCAACATTATCTGGTAAAAGCTGATCTCACATTTACAATGTCCCCTGCAACAGAAACCCTCTACTCTGGGACTGAGGTTGCTGGGACAGAGAGAGATATGACTTTGGCCAAGGTTGACAGCATTGGCACCAGCATTGTCTTTCCACCACTCGAAGAGGACAAGCTTTCATGAGGAGATAGAGGTCTCTTTATGTGCATGAAGTCATCGTCTGCATCAATCTGGAGCAGTGCGCCTGTGTTCTGCTGTCCCCTTGACTAAAAGAATCCCCAAGGAGATCTTCAAGAGCAGTCTTTTTGGATGGAGGAGAGACACCTCCCACAGCATGTGCTTTTTGTGGCAGGTCAGTTTTTGAGTGTCCAGCTACATGTTCATGGCTGCCTGGTGCTGCACCTTCCTCTTCACTAGGTTCTGCAGAAGAAGCAGAGTTACAAAAATTTTTAAATGTTAGACACGCACACACAATTTTTTGTAAATATTGGGGAACTCTAAAAGTCACACACACAAAGTATTTTAAACAAATACCTGGTTCTGCATCTGTGCGTTGCTTTTTAACTTGAGCTCTGCTGGAAAATTTCATCCCTTTCGCTGTTATTCAGATGGGGGAGGGCCCGGAACCGGAGGTCCAACGCACTGCTCTCATACAGAAACTCTGCTTGCTCCCCTTGGTAACGGTCTGCCAAATCATTCAGTATTGCTGCCTTCATTTGAGAGACGGTGTTTGAGTCTACAACGCACGGTGCCATGCTCACTTGAATTGGCGTGTTTGAGAGTCATGATAAGAGAGATTGTTGGTCGAGATTCGTCGCACAGCACAGTGGTTGCTTTTTTCAAGGGTGTGAGAAGTTTAACGATGTCCTCAGCATTCATGGCGTCAGCCGCGCTTCAGAGTGTCTATTTCACGCGGCATTGTGCCCGACTTCAGAACTCCAGTAGGGCTGCAGCAATTGCCTGTTGTTGCTCCAGGTAGCTACTAATCATGTCAAGTGAGCTTGTTCCACTCTGAAGTTACTACATCCATTATCAGTTTATGTACTGGCAGGTTTAACATTTGCTGCTTGGAGGTCAGCACAGCTGTTGCAGTTGAACTGCGGTGAAAAAATCGCCAAGCACACTTCTCACTCTGGGTTGAAGCAGACGACTGACACGGTTTACCTTCAAACCTGCCTGGGACGCAAGGTTTAAGGTGTGAGCAAAACACTTTACATGTGGGGACAGACCAGCCTCTTTCACCACTACAACCATGTTTTGCGTTGTCGAAAACTACAGCCGGTTCTGGCGATTGTTGTTGTAAATCATGTCAAGCTCCCACTCTTGAAACAGCAGATTTTTAACACCTTGCCTATAGTTGTGTCCAGGTGACTCAAAGAGTACCCGTGGTTCGTAGGATTAAAAGCTTTATCTCCCATTCACTTGTCATAGCATGTGCTGTGAGGTAACATAGCTCTGAGAAGCTCGTGAAGTCCACCCATCTTGTGGTGATTGAGATGCACTCTGGCTTGTTTGAGGCTCTGTGTAACTTTCGCTTTGTCTCTCTTTGTAAAGAGCTGGTAAAAGAAGTTTGACTAAAGTGTGGTCAACACGATTTTAAGTACTTTGGCTCCAGCATGTTTACTAACCTCTTAAACCTTCATTATCCACCACCTAAAAGGGCTGTAGAATCTTTGGCTATATATTCACCAATGCATCTTAGGATTTCTTGTGCTCTACTGTTGTGGGGGAGTGAGGCTGTAAACGCTTTTATAGTCTTTTTTGGTCCACTGATTTTGCTCCTCGTATCTCAATGCAACTTTTCGGGTGATGATTTAACAAATGGCTCCTCATGTTAGTCGTATTCCCCGACTTGTATTTGACAGTGCCTGCATACCGTATTTTCTTTGTCTGTCACCTTTTCTTCCTTCTCGTTTCTTTTCAGAGAGAAACCGAAATGCTTCCACACATCCGATTTAAAACCCGCTTTAGGTTCGACTCCATTTCCATCTCTTTTCTTTCGCCGCTACTAGCAGCACCCGCCATTTCCAGACATTGACCTGTAGCGACAACAGACCGCAAAGGATGATGGCCACGCCTGGGCTGATGGGAATTGTAGTTCCCGCTACCTCCCGTTCGCTCCATTCGCCTGAGCAAACTTTTCTCAGAAGACCTATCGTTTTATCGAAATATGCAATTAATGTAGTATTGAAAAAATTGGGTTATTATGTATTTACACGGTATTTACAATACCGCTACATCCCTATTGATTAGTGTAATGTCTTATTCTCTGGTTGTCCAAATAGGTCGTTAAATGGCTGCCAGTTAAATTTCGTGTTGACTAAAAATACTCCTCTTGACTTATAAAGCTCTAAATGGTCTTGCACCGCAGTATGTGAGTGACCTCATTTGCAACTACAATCCGATGTGTACACTTCAATTGCAAGACGCAGGTCTTTTAGTAATATCTAGAATAAAGAATGTTAATGCAACCATAAGAGGTCACAAGCCACTGGATTCCAAAGCCAGTCCTAAGTCCGGATAAATGCAGAGGGTTGTGCCAGGAAGGGCATCTGACGAAACCTAAGCCAAATCAAATATGCAAATCACAAACAGGGATTACACGGATCGTCGAGGCCCGGTTAACAGAATTCATCAATTAGCGGTGCTGTTGACTCACAGGGTGCCGTGGGGAAATTGGGCTACTGTTGAAGTGAAGGAGGAGAGGAGGAAGGCGGTGCATAGGCAGCAGAGTAGAGAAGAGGAAAGGCAAGAGGTGGAACTGGAAAGTAGGGACTTTGAATGCTGGCAGTATGACAGGTAAAGCTAGAGAGCTACTGGTGGACATGTGATGCAGAGAAGGAAGGTGATATACTGTGTGTTCAGGAGACCAGGAAAAGGTTAGAAGCTTAGGAGAAGGGTTTAAGTTGTTCCTACAATGGTGGAGATGGAAAGAGAAATGGAGAGGAGTTATCTCTGAAGGAGGAGTTTGTTAGGGAACGCCCTGGAAGTGAACAGAGTGTCAGATAGGCTGATGAGTCTGAAGCCAGGTTGAAGGAATAATGATCAATGTTGTTAGTGGTTATGCCCCACAGGTAGGATATTGAGAGTGTTAATTGGTGCAGACTTTAATGGACATGTTGGTGAAGGGAACAGAGGTGATAAGGTAGTGATGGGTAGGTTTGGTATCCAGGATAGGAACAAAGAGGGACAGATGGTGGTAGGCTTTGTGAAAAGGATGGAAATGGCTGTTGTAAATACTTTCTTCCAGAAGAGGCAGGAACATAGGGTGACTTATAAGAGTGGAGGGAGGAGCACACAGGTGGGATCAGCATCTTATGTAGATGTTGTAATTTGAAGGAGATTAGTGACTGCAAGGTAGTGGTAGGTGAGAGGTAGCTTGAGACAGCATAGGATGGCGTCTGTAAGAATGAAACTTGATGGTGAGAGGGAAGATGAAGAGAACAGAGGTGGAGCAGAGGGACTAGGTAGGAAACTGAAAAAAGAAGAGTGTTATGAAGTTTTCAGGGAGGAGTTGGAGACAGGCTCTTTGGTGGTTGGTGAGGTGCTCCCAGATGATTGGACAGATATAGCTGATATGATCAGAGACAGTAGGAGGGTACTTGTGTGTCATCTGGAAGGAGTAAAGTAGATAAGGAGACTGGTGGTGGAACAAAAAGTCCAGGGACATATAAAGAGAGAAAAAGAAGTTAGCTAAGAAGAAGTGGGACACTGAAAGGACTGAGAAGAGTAGACAGGAGTACAGAGAGATGCAGCATATGGTGAAGGTAGGTGGCAAAGGCCAAACAGGGCGATAATGACCATGCTAGGGGTTGACAGTAAGGAGGAGAGAATGATTTCTAGGCAGGTTGGCAAGGCAGAGAGATAGAGATGGGAAGGATGTGCAGGTTAGGGGTGATTACGATAGGGATGGAAATGTGGATTGACAGGTGCTAATTGTGTGACGGGAAGATGGAAAGAGTACTTTGAAGAGCTAATGAATGAGGAAAATGAGAGAGAGAGCAGAGTAGAAGAGGTGACTGTTATGGATCAGGAAGTAGCTGAGATTAGTATGATGAAGTGAGAAAGCTTTGAAGAGAATGAAGAGGGGAAAGTTCTGGGATGACATACCTGTGGAGGTATGGAAGTGTCTAGGAGAGGTGGCAGGGTGAGTTTTTGACTAGGTTGTTCAGCAAAGATCTTTGACGCAGTGAGAAGATGCCTGAGGAATGGAGGAAAAGTGTTCTGGTGCCAATTTTTAAGAACAAAGGAGACATACAGGATTGTGGCAACTACAGAGGAATAAAGCTAATGAGTCATACAATGAAACTTTTTGGGAAAGAAAAGGGAAGCTAGGCTTAGGTCAGAAGCAGCATCTGTGAGCAGCAGTATGGTTTCATGCCAAGAAAGAGTACTATAGATGCTATTTTTGCTTTAAGGATGCTGATAGAGAAGTACAGAGAAGGTCAGAGGGAGCTGCATTGTGTCTTTGTAGATTTAGAGAAAGCATATGACAGGGTGCCAAGGAGAGGAAAGAGCTGTGGTGGCTGCATGTGAGCCTGGAGGGCAGAGAAGTATGTTAGGAGTGGTGCAGGACATGTATGAGAACTGTGAGACAGCAGTGAGATGTGCTGTAGGAGTGACAGTGACGACGGCTCTAAGCCCCTTCTTGTTTGCTTTGGTGATGGACAGGCCGACAGATGATGTTAGACAGGAATCTCCATGGACTATGATGTTTGCAGATGACGTGATCTGCAGTGAGAGCAGGGCACAGGTAGAGGAAAGTCTAGAGAGGTGGAGATATGTGCTGGAGAAGAGAGAAATGAAGATTAGTCGCAGCAAGACAAAGTACATGTGTGTAAATGAGAGGGGCACAAGTGAACAGTGAAGTTACAGGAGTAGAAGTAAAGAAGTTAGAGGGACTTCAGGTACCTAGGCTCCACGTCCAAAGCAACGTGAGAGGAAAAAGAGGTGAAGAAGCTGCAGGCAAGCAGGTTGGAATGGGTGGAGAAAAAGTGTCAGGTGTGATGTGCACAAAAAGGGTTTCAGCACAAACGAAGGAAAGGTACAAGACAGTAGTGAGACCAGCCATGTTGTATGGTTTGGAGACAGTGCCATTGGAGGAAAAAGACAGGAGGCAGAACTGGAGGTGGCAGAGCTCAAGATGTTGAGGTTCTCTTTGGGGGTGACGAGGATGGATAGGATCATGGAATGAGCCTATCAGAGGGACAGCTCATGTTAGATATTTTGGAGATAAAGTCAGAGAGGCCAGGCTGAGGTGGTTTGGACATGTCCAGAGGAGAGACAATGAGTACATAGATAGAAGGATGCTGAGGTTGGAGCCACCAGGCAGGAGGCTGAGAGGAAGACCAAAAAAGGAGATTTATGGATGTGGTGAAAAGAGGACATGAAGTTAGTTGGTGGACAGAGGGCAGACGACGAGAGGATAGGACTCAATGGAGACAGATGATTTGGTTGGGTGGTGACCCTGGAAGGGAAAAGCTGAGGGAAGGAAGGAAGAAGAAGAAGAAAGAACGCTACTGCTGGGGGAAGTGCATTTGTTTGGCAAAGCACCACAGTTGTGGGTATTAAACTTCCTACTAGTGTTTGGAGCTCAGAAACAATCTCTGTTTTTATGTCAACGATTAAGGCTTACCTGTTTAGTCAATCTTTTGGATATTAAAGTCCCTTTTTCTTAGATAAAGGCGAGATCTGGGGGTTCATGGTCATTTGAGATTAAAGGTGAAAGGGGGGATTGGTGTTGTTTTACTCACTCTTGCTGATCGCTCAAGTTTGCAGATGGTGGTTTGGTGAGATGCTGAGACCCCTGGAAGCCCTCAGGTCTGTTTTACCAAGGCAACTTGCAGGCGGGCAGTTTAGCCTTTCTGCCTGTGGTCTGGCCTTGGCTCTGGTTTGTCAATGGTTTGTCTATACCTGAACCTGCATAAAGGCTAGCTGCTATGAAACTATTGAAACACAGGCAGCACCCTCCCCTGGCTGTATGGGTGGCTACCATCCTACCAGAAGACCAGGCTTTCTCTAAAGTGGATCAGTTATCTCCAAAACATACACTATTTTCACATTCATAACTACAAGTGACAAACAGTGAATCAGCTGCACATGAGCAGGTCAAAAAGGAGAAAAAAAGTCAATTAAATCCCCAACTTCTACACCCTTCCACAGCTCTCCTCCATTTTTACCCTCCCGCTCTGCTGGTGCAGGCTGATGATGTCAGAGCATGATAAAAACAAAAAAGCCACATGAATTCGATCTGAGCTGCTTCACATTCAGGTCACATGGACGGAATTGATACGATGAGATTTAGCACCATATAAGGAAAGACACAAATCTGATTTGAAAAGATCAGATTTGCGGTCCACACAGCCCTGAAAAGATCAGATCTGTGTCACATTAAGTGTCACTTCAGCATGGCAGTGTGAACGTAGCTCTAACTTGCATTTAACTTTCCTGTCACCGTTCATCTTTCTATGTCATCTTTGGTTTTTCTGTAAAAACTGTCTGTAGCGTGCAGTCAATCACAAAACCAGGAGCCATCGGCCAATAGATTCAAAGAGGCAGAAACTGCCTATACCTCATTCCTAAACTGCCAAAACTCCACTCTTCAAACCTACAGACAGAAATCTCACTCTCGAAAGCAAAAAGCCACTCGTCGTAATCTACTTTACGCTCGAGGACATTTAACACATCGAGAGGAAAAAAGACATTCAAGAGGGGAAAAATACAGTTTGCGTACAATATTATCACAACTGTGCACTCAATTCTTAACTTTGTGCTCTCGAGTTTCACATGTGCGCACTTTGAAATTTACGCCCATGAAATTTTTGCGGCAAGTCATTTTGCAAGCACCAGCTAATATAAAGCTAAATATTTATAATAGCTTGCAAGCAGTGTTAGCTTACATCCTGCTTGACTAATTTAACCAGTGTAGCTAAATAATAAACAGGTGGTAATGGAATGCAAATTTCAAAAGCGCATATGTGAAACTCAAGAGTACGTGTTAGAATCGGTGTGTGCAGTTGTGATAATATTCCAATAGAACTGTGATGTCAGTTTTTAAAGGCTTTAAAATAGTGGGTAAACGAAACAAACATATAGGCAGGCGCATATCACCATCACTGTTAGAATCATCTAACAATTTCCAACAACAAATTCTCCTAAACATAACCCACCCAACACCAAACACAAATAAATGAAGAGCAAAAACACTGCGCATGACTACGTGGAAGAACTACGGCTGTTGTATCTATACTACTATGACTAACCACCAGACAGCAACTGACTCTGAACGGATCTGGCTACAGGCCGCAGCTCTATGTGAACAGTCACATCCGCTTTTTAGTGCTGGATGCGGCCACGTCTGACTCAGTTTGCCGATGGCGGAATAAGAAACATTGACGAATCAAAGCAGATGGGGCCAGAATCGCCGAACGAGAGCTTTTTATGCGGAGCGCGTGAAACCCAATGGTCCTTGGGGAGAAAGAGTTGTGAGCCAACTTGTGGTTTGAGGACGCACTCTAACGGGCGAAGACGCCAGAAAAATCCCTAAAGTAAGTCACATATTGTGGTCAAACCTCATTTGAACCTTCAAATAAGCTTATTTTTGATTGTAAAGGACCCCACTATAAGCAGTTAGCCAGTGAAGTTAATTGGTTGTATGTTGAGATGCTACCAGAGTATAACATGTTTCTAATTTCTAGCTTATTAGGCCAGCAACTAGATCGATAATGCTAACTACCGCCGCAAATACCGGTGGCCTGCTGGATAAAATATTTTTTAAAATGTCATCAGACCTTGAAATACACTTTCTTTATTTATGTAGATTAAATCACAGGTTAGAGTTGATAAAATTATTTCCATCAACATCTGACGTTTAACAGCATGTCTATCTCCAAAGGTTCTACAGAGTAAAGAAAGCCTGTATCGGTAAGTCTCATTCAATAGACTATTTACCCTTGTAGTCACAATTCTGCATACCTGTTAATTATACATTATAACACAACAGGTTCCCTTGATGCGCAGTTTCAGTCTTACATTTCAGTAACGGACGTATTGTTTTCCATCTTCCTGAAAAAATGTAATACAATAATAATTATAAAGAGAGCTTATGTGGCTTGAGAATTGTGACCTGCATTCTGAGGGGAAAAATTATATACATTTACATTTTTCTAGTGCACCCCTAAAATTTATGTGTCATGGCTTGTCTATGTTGGGATTTTTCAACATTATTTTATCGCATTTTATTTTGTCATAATTTATTTTTTAGAGATGATGAAAAGGAGGTAACCTCCATTACTCCATTAACAAGCTCTGGGGTAAGACGACAGGCTCGCATTTCTCTAGAAAAACGACTACGTGAAATTTCAGAAGGACAACAGTTAGAATCACAACTAACTCACAGAGTTGATACACATTCCACCACCACCGATGTGATATATAATCACTCAAGCTTAGGTCACATAGATGAACATATAGATGCCCTTTGCAAGGGTGATATTGAAGTGGCAGAGAGACAGAATCTTTCAGAGTCTGACTCTGAATCACAGTCTCAATTTGCTGAAAGGCAGATCAGCCTTGTCGAAAGCTTAGCCAATTGGTCTGTACAGTACGGTGTTTCACTAGTGGCCCTCACCGTCCTCCTTAGTTTGTTGAGAGCCTATAATCCAGAATTGCTAAAGGATGCACGGACCATTCTTAAAACAAAAACTGAATATAACCAACAAAAGTGTGGTGGTTTGTATCATAATCGAGGTATCCTGATAGCATTGCATACTACCCTATCCCAGCTAGTTCAGAATGTTGTGGAAGGCTTTACTTTTACATTACAGATCAATATTGATGGCTTGCCCTTGTTCAGGAGTACAAATACACAGTTATGGCCCATTTTAGGTCTTTTGTTAAGTGTCCAAATGAAGAAATTCACAGTTATTGGTCTGTTTTTGGTAATTAAATCAAATGCGCCTTGATGAGTTTTTTGAGATTTACCCATGAGTTAAAGCAGCTGCAGGAAGGATTTTACTTTAGAGGAAAAAAAAAGTTTTCATTGAACTGGATTCTGTGGTATGTGACATCTCTAAGTAGATCTTTTGTAAAAACACAAAGGCTATTACCCATATCATGGATGTGACAAGTGCTGATGTATAAATGTAGGATTATAGGATTATAGGTCTGTGGTCGTTCTCCAAGATGTTTGAATAAATTTACTGCAATGAGTTCCCTTCCAAAAACTGTGTGCAAGTGTACCAGAAGAATTGATGCTGTTTTGAAGGCAACGGTGTCACAATTCAAATATTGATTTGATTTAGATTTTCTCTTTTTTGTTCATTCACTGCATTTTTGTTGATTGGGATGAAGTAATAAATGATTGAAGTAATTTCTATTTTTGAAAATATTCTTGTTTACAGCATTTTTTACACCTGCCTATACTTTTTGTATTGTAGTACTGTATATGTATTTGTGTGTATACATATAAATACATATATATATATATATATATATATATATATATATATATATATATATATATATATATATATTTCTTTTAGCTAAATCAAGTATTAGATATGTCTCTCCAAAAAAGAAAAACAGGAACCGCTCTGTCTCTAGTAGTATATTAGTGAATGTGTCAGTGTTTTCACTGGCATTTGTATTATCTCCTCGCTTCTGTTTTTCTTCACATTTGTGTTTTCCTCCTCCCTTTTCTTTTTTCTCGCTCTACAGCACCTAGCAGCTCATAATACTGTACTTAATGCAACAATTAACGTGAATCGTTTCACACATAGTACACACACACAAACAGAACTCTCAAATAGTTCGGCCACAAGAGACACACACAGATTTGATCAGGCTGTTAATTAAGTAATACATAGCCATACATGTATATATAGTACTGTGCAAATAAGTTTTAGGCAGGTGGAAAATGCCAAAACAAAGAATGCTTTCAGAAATATAAATAATGATTGTTTATTTTGCACAATTTACAAATGCAAAGTGAATTCAATTAAAAGAAAATCTAAATCAAATCATTTGGTGTTACTACCTTTTGCCTTCAAACCAGCATCAATTTATAGGTACACTTGCACAAAGTTAGATTTTGTAGGATTATAGTCATTATATTATTTTGTAGGATTATAGGATTATAGATCTGTGGTTAGTTCTCCAACATGTTTGGAACAACCCACCAGCTGAGTTCCTTCAAAACCTGTGAAAGTGTACCTAGAAGAATTGATGCTGTTTTGAAGGCAAAGGGTGGTCACACCAAATATTGATTTGATTTAGATTTCTCATTTGCTCATTCACTGTTGATTTGATGAAAATAAATGATTAACACTTCCATTTTTGAAAGCATTCTTTGTTTATAGCATTGTTTCACACTCTGCCTAAAACTTTTGCACAGTACTGTACAAATCAAGCAGAACTTTCAATCAACATCATATTGTATTGTAGATGATAATCAAGTGAATGTCGTCTTTTAGGAGCTGTTTAGGAAGAACCAGTGTTATGCCACAGCAGCAGATAGTGAAATTGAATCATACGCCATCCGCTGAAACCAACCTGGCCTTCTGGATCGAGGAGGTGGACGGAAAGAAAGGGCAAGAGGCGAAGAACAATGAACTACTGTAAATTTCAAATACAAGAAGCAATTTCGCTATAAGTAAAGATTATTTTTAAAAATGACACTTAAAGAAAAGACTCCACAAACTTGCAACTACATAACTACAACTATCTTTTTATTTTTATAGATTTTACAAAGAATCAACAATCAAGAACCCTAAACTGTATTCATTGCTTGCTATGACACTAACAAAAACTATATTTTTACTTTATCTTAAATCATATCGGCTGGTTTTTGATTGACTGTTGGGATCCTGAAAAAAGACATGATACAGTTAGCTATCCTTCTGTTGCTTACAGACCATCTCCATTACTTGCTTTATTTTCAAAGATACACACATTCATGTGGATTTTTCAGTTTTCTCTCTCTCTCAACACTGCATAATGTTCAATCCACAAAACACAAGATAATGCAAATTATTACTAAATAAATACTGTACATCAACATTTCAACAAATGGAGCCTTCCATGAGAACATGGAACTAAGAATTATTAGGTGTCACATCTGCGCCTCCCTGACGCCTGTGCTCGCCAGAGTATATTAAACCTGACGCTGATGTGTAGTGTGTCGGGTTGCTCGCGTGGGAACGGTGTGTCTGCCCCTTTAAGGATTCCACGCTAGTCACTTCCGGGTTGGTTGCGTCATGGTGATGGTTTCCCTTTCCCAATGTGTTTCACCAGTTTGGTATTTACATGACAATGCTCATTGGTTTGTTTTCTGTTAATTACTCATGCCTTGTGGCTATTTAACCAGACCAATCCGGCTGTTCTTTGTTTGCTCACCCTCATGTGTGCCTCACTTTCACCACAGACTCCAGCTTGCCCAGAGACTCCAGCTAACAAGCTGCCTAGCTGCCGCTAAGCTACTGGCTAACCACTAGCCGCCTGCTAACACGGCCTGCATGGACTTCTGCCTTTCGCGTCCGGCTTTGGACTGACTCTCCCGCTGGCTGGAGCAGCCCTACTGTCTGTGATTCCGCACCACTGAGTGTATTCCACCAATTGTTTATCACGTCATTGTAAATAAAGCACGTTGCATCAAGAATCCTGTATCTGTGTCTACCTCCACAGCACGCCGGCATGACAGACGAATGAACCGTCCCAATAGACGTTAGAGCGGAAATCCCCTGTTGTAAGACGAGCTCGCTTATAAGCCAGCCCATCACCTCACTCAGCAGCAAGGGCAAATTGATCATCTGACCCGGGTCCTGCAGGAATGTTTGCTGTTGGGTCTTGGCGCAGGGTGCCACTATGTTGGTACACAGTGTCTTTATCTTTTAGTAATCAGTCTCATAAAAATTACTATTATCTAAAATATTGTGAATTTAATTAACATTAAATTTACAATAATTAATAGATTAATTAAGTTTATTATCACAACTATAATTTTACTTACAGTTAATAATAATAATAAATTTAAGTTCTGAAGGTTAATAGTTCAGCAAGAGCACATTGGCTTCAGTCAATATTCGAATGACACCACAGACACAGAAGTCAATAACAACGGGCGCTATTGACAAACATCACGGCAAGCAAAGCAGTCATCAACAATACAATCTGATTTCGCTGAATCATAGATTCTAGGTATTGCACATGTATACACGCAGGTCTTTGGAGATGGGTGCGCGTGTGTGTGTGTGTGTGAAGTTGCGTGTCTGCGTGCAGGTGAAGGTGAGGGGCGTGGTCGCGTATGTATGTGTGAATGTATCTTTGAAATGTGCGTGTGTATTGTCTGCGCTCAAGTAATGTGAGGTGCGTGGGCTGCGTGATGTACGTGGGGGAAAAGAGCTGCTTTATCAGCGCTATCTGTATTTATGGTCCAAAATTTACATACCCACTAAAGATTAGAATTGATACGGTCCTTTGTTCTCTCTTGAAAAGGGGGAGAACAAAGCAGCCAAATTTTAAGATTGGAATCTCAAGAACAATAGAAAATCTCGGAATTCATCCCACTGTATACGCAATCCGCCTCCACACTTCGTTATAACGATCTAAAATCAACCTCTGCTATTAAAGTAACATTCACCGTAGTAAAATATTCTTTAACCCAGAATCATTACCGTGAACTGGAAATCACTATAAAATGACTGTGTTAGTACATGAGAAAGAGAGAGAACAGAGTCACATGCAAATAATTAAGATCCGCACGCAGTAAGATAAAAATTAAAGATCGCAAACACCACGGAGATTTTCTCCGCTAACCAGCTGGACTTGCTGGTAAGGTAACATACAGTAAGGATTATACAGTTAGGCTAACTAACAGATACACTGAGAGTATTCTCCTAACTTTAACTAAACACAAACACTGCCCAGATGAAACAGTCTTACTTTGAGACGAGAGCACTTCGAGAGAGCGCGCGGCCGAATGTTGCTCGAGCGCGGCATCGAATCAAGTTTTCTGGCGCAAGGGTGAGAGTCCAACGGTGCAGGGACTGGCGAGCGGAGCTCTTCCGACGCCCAGGCGGGGACCTCAAGAAGGGCAACTGCCGGATCGCACGTTGCACGAGTCGAAGTCTGAACTGGAAACTTGGGATGTTCCGGGAATCTGATTTATTTCAGGAACGGAGAGAAATCTGGAGGTCCCGTCATTCCACGACCCTAACATCAACACTTGCAGTTGGAGAACTTGGCTAGCTTAAAAATAAAACGCTGCTTTTGGAGCAGGAGAAGTTAGTCTCGCCACACGGGCCTCTTGTGCCAGACAAAGACTCCTGTTCTCCTGGAATTGTTCTTGCAGATGTTTCTCTCTTTGTGATCTCACCTTGATGGCGAGTTCTGAGAGCACGGAACAATGGAGTGCACTCTCTTTTAAATGTCCCTCCTTCCAGGAAGTGGGAGGTCTGTGGGTTTAGGACCCTCCCCTTATGCTGTTGCAGTTGAGCACCCCCTATATGTGTGGCATGGTACCTACACTGCCCTTCCTCCAAGCCCAAGCAGCGCCACCGCCTGCCACCGCGATGCCCGTGGTCCCGCTGGTCCCGCGCCGTGCCCACGCCTCTCTCCCCGAACGCTACACCGGGGACACAGATGGCTGCCGCAAATTCATCATGGCAAGCAAGCTTTACTTCGCCGAGTTCCTCAACCTGACTGGATGGGAAAAGGTATCCTACATGCTCCAGTGGCTGATGGGCTGGGCTCAAGAATGGGCTACAGCCCTTTGGGATGCGGATTACCCCTGGTTCCTGGAGCAATTCTGAGCTGTGTTCCACCACCCGGACGAGGGGAAAGCTGAAGCACTTACATTCTCTCTTGGACTCCTACTCAGGGCCACCTCGCAGCGGACTACACTGGCCCAGTTCCAGATATTGGCTGCCTTCTTCTGCATTGGCTGGGATGAGACAGGACTGCGGGCCGTCTACAGGAAGGGTCTAAACCAGGACCTCAAGATGGAGCCAGCATGCCATCTGGCTGGACCAGCACCTGCACAGCAAGAAGGGAAACGCACTGGCACCCCGGACGGTGCCGCTTTCAGACAAGTTCTCCTGGCCCCAGCACTGAGTGAAACCCAGCCCAGAACCCACGGAGCTGGGGTCCTCGTGAGATCTGTCCCTCTCGAGGAAAAGGGGTGCCCGGCTGGCTGGAGTGGCCTGTGTATGTACCAGTGGGAAATGACATTACACCACTACCTGCCCGTTGAAATGGCCCCAACCTCAAGCGGTACCGAACCACACTCTCAGCACTAACCAGTTTGTTTCCAGTTCCGTTTATGTGTATGACTCACCTGTTTCTGTTTTATTAGATTCTGGATCTGCTGGTAATTTTGTGTCCACTACCCTGGTGTCCTCCCTCTCTGTTCCTGTGGTCGACATTGCCAGCCCCATCGCTGTTAAAGCCATAGATGGCCACCCTAATTCCACTCCTGTATCTTGTCTCACCACACCGTTTCACTTATATACAGTCCCTGACAAAAGTCTTGTCGCTTATCCATTTTGTAGAAACATCTGCTTTTGACCTGACTTTTAATTAGGGGGCCATGCAGTGATACTCCCTTATTGTTATTATGCTAATTTTTAAAATTTTTTTTTTCTGCCTTTAAAATGCTAGGAGAAAAAAACAGTAAGATTCCATAGCTCTGAAATTTGGCAGGTAGGTTCTGGCAATTTCACCCACTACCTGTGCTAAAAAAATTGCACTAAAATAAGCTATTTTGCAATTTTCCTAAAAATTAGCACTTTTGCTGAATAAATGGTTAACCGAGCTCTGATTCTCTGTTCTTTTGGTTTAATACGACTTTTTAAACCTCTGATCTATTTCTGCCATGTTTAATTTTTTCACTAATTGTACAAAATGAAATCTCATCTTTTTCTCGAATCCTATCCCTGGATGTTTGTCCAATCTGCATGCAACTGTATCATTTGAATCCCAAGACACTTTCTTTAATTATTGTCACACATTTTAATTTAGGGTTCTATTTTATGTAATATGCAAATAAATGCTCGGGCTTGGCATCGGACTGCAACACCACAATAATCGAAAGTGTCATAGAAATCCGCCTACGGGGCAGCAGCTTTGAAATTTGGCAGGTAGGTTCTTGACTTCTACGCAATACTGATCCAAAAAATTTGTGCCACTTGCCGATATTCCATTACTTCAAACATCATTTACTACTTTAGGCAAAAAATAATTGCACGACTCTACCACTTGGTGGCGCTTAATAAGCTATTATGCTTCTCAGGAACTTTTGAATCGTAGCTCCCATTCTAAAAAATCTTTTATTTTATTTCTTAGGTCAAGACTAAACTTAATAACCTCAGCATCTATTTTCCCATATTGATTTTTCTTTAATCGGGCATAACTAGTCACCCAGATCCTGGATTTTTTATCCAATCTGCATGTAACTGGTATTATTTGAATCCCAAGACATTCCTTTTATCGAAAGTATATTTTTAATTTAGGTTTTCATTTGGCTGTATTTTTTAAATAAATGTGCTTGGTCAGATAGTAATGCAATGCCACACACTGAATATCATAGAAATCTAGCTCTGAGTGAGCTACTGCTAATTTTCATAATATGAAATCGTATTATTTAAATCTCAGCATATTCTTTCTTTATTGGTTATTGACACATTTTTTCATTTACCTATTCATGGCTATATTATGCAAATCAATACTTTGAAACAAATTCAGCAAGACATATGTTTGAATAAGCAAACTTTACTATAATTAACAGTTTTAGACACTCTCTTATAGTAATTATTAAGCACATTTTCAGGTATTTCTTTATATGGCTGCAAAAGTCGTTTCAAAGTCGTATATATCCCCTTATTACGCCTATAACAAACTTATTTTAAAGTTAGCCTAATAAGTTTTGAACCGTAAATACGTGAGAAAAAAAGATGAAAATATCAAATTCAACATACATGTACTTCAATTCATAAAAAATCTGATAAAGCTGCAAACTGCATGGCCCCCGTGAATCACTGCTTGCAGTTATATTTAATCAATTGGTTTCAGAAATAGCTCATATGAAAGCTAAAACCCTCCCAAATGATGTTTCAAGCACTAAAATAAATTTCACCTTGAAAAAAAGATTTTATTATTTAATGAAGACAGAAAGGTCAAATTTTGGTAAGACAAACGTTTTGTCACCTACAGAAAGTAATGTGAAAATTGAACAAATAATTTACTTCAAATACAAAAATATGTTACATAACATCAGCAAATTAAGTAGTGGTGCTGTGAGATCCAAATGTAATATCTTTCATCCTACCCCAGACTTGCTCAATGATGTTCATGTCTGCGATCATTGCCAATCCTGGAGCATCTTGATCTTCTTCGCCTTGAGAAACTTTGATGTAGAGATGGAAGTATGTGATGGAGCACCATCCTGCTGCAGAATTTGACCATTTTAATGTTGGGGAACATAAGAGGTAGCTAAGATTTCTTGATATTTTAGACTATTGATGTTGCCTTCCACCGTGCAGATCTCTCACACACCCCCATACTGGATGTAACCCCAGACCATGATTTTTCCGCCACCAAATTTCAATGTTATCTGGGTGAATCTTGGATCCATGTGGGCTCCAGTAGGTCTCCTGCAATATTTGTGGCGACTGTGATGTAATGCAACAGAAGATTCATCTGAAAAATCTACCTTCTGCCACTTTTCCAGCATCCATCCTTATGCCAGGCTGTGGGCCTTAGCAAATGCCACACGGTTTTTAATTGTCTTTTGTTTTGTGCTGGTTTCCTGGCACTGATTCGACCATGGAGGCCATTTCGACAAACTGTTCTGATTGACACAGGGACTTCAGGTGACCAGGTCTCGTGGAGCTCTCACAGTGGAAAATGGGCTGGCCTTGGATTTTCAAGCCAACAAACGGTCCTCCTGAGCAGTTGTCTTACAGTGTCTGCTTGACCTGGGCTTGTCAAAAACGTCTTCAGTCTCTTCATGTCTTTTTCTTATCCTCTGTACTTGACACTGAGACACACTGAAGGCATCTGCCATATCAGCAGTGGATCTGGTCTTCAGCCTCTTAATAATCAACACTTTAGTCTCCGCGAATCTTTTAGGCATGTTGTCAGAGGTCAAGTTGCAGTTGATGTGGAGGTCTAGTGTGTTGGGGTTCGTTTTATACACACCTGAGACTTAATTGATCCATTATTAGTCACAGGTGAAGCTGTAATCTAGGATTGGGTACATCATATGACAAGGCTAATAAAACTTTTGTCTTGCCAAAATTTGACCTTTCTGTCTTCATTAAATGATAAATCTTTTTTCAGTGAAACAAATTTATTTTAGTGCATTAAACATCATTTGGGAGGGTTTTAGCTTTCATATGAGCTATTTCTGAAACCAATTGGTTAATTAAAAGTCAGGTTAATAGTAGATGTTTCTACAAAATGGATAAGCAACAAGACTTTTGTCAGGGACTGTACCTCCACACCACTCCTAACACATCCAACTCTTGGTTCTAGACCTTGGCACACAGACATCGTCCTGGGCTTGCCTTGGCTCCGCACCCATAACCCCCCCCGCATTGATTGGTCTACAGCATGCATCCGCCTTGTAACCTGCTTGCATCCCCAATATCATTATTATTCAGCCACATGGCCATTCAGGCCACTTCTATTGAAAAAGTCCCAATGCCCATGCACCCATTAGCTTACTGGCAGAGGTAGAAACCAGCATATCTTGGGCCACACGCCTCCCCGCCTCATCTAATTATGGGACTGAAAGTGGCTGACTTGTTGCCTGGCACTGCACACCTCGGGTTCGGGTCTATCCATTGTCAGAGGTTAAACCAATGCAATGGAAGATTATAGGTCGCGGGCGCGCCAGGCATGGGGACCATTAGCAGGTCCATGTCTCCTGTTTCGCTGGCTTTTCTTTATCGCTAGCTAGAAGGATGGCAGTGACCGCCTGCATTGACTACTGAGGCCAAATGCGGTCAAGGTGATGCACCAAGATCCCGTCAGCCTATCCTCAGCCAGTGAGCAGCTCCACAGGGCCAGGCTTTTTACAAAGCTTGACCTCCGGAGTGCTTATAACTTAATCCTCGATTCAAGCAGGACATGAGTGAAATGTGCCTTTAAAGCACCACCACTGGCCACTACCAATATAATATTATGCTCACCAAGTGGTAAATGCGCGCTATTCTTCTAGGCCTTCATGAACATGTTCCATTTACATGCTGCACCACTACATCATGGTGTACTTCAATGACATCTGGTGTGTGCTCTCCCGACCACCATGTACAGCAGCATGTCCAGGCAGTCAATTCAATTCAGTTCAATTCAAATTTATTTATATAGCGCTATTAACAACAGTCATTGTCTGCATACTGTAGGGGGGTACCATTGAGGTGGAGGACGGGCCGGACCTGGGTGTCTATTGTCATATGTAGTTTGGGAGTTGACTGAATGTTGGGGAGGGTGTAGTATTTCTCTGTCAGGTTCTGGTGGGCCTCGAGATCTGTGGGGGCTGGTGGCCATGCCATGGGCTCCTGCTCCTGACGGGGCCTCTGCCCACCGCCCCTGGGTAGTTTCTTGGACAAACGGGTGCTCTATGGGGTCAGCGGGAGCTGGCTCCACAGGGGGCACCTTGCCTCCTCCTGGTTCTTTCCTCCCCAACCCAACTGCCCCCCTCCCGCCTCCATCACACCAACATACACGCAGGGGCTTTGAGATGCGGGTGCGTTGCTGGGATACAGGGAGATTTTTCTCCCCCTGGGTCTCCCCCCGGGCAAGGGACTACCTGCATTCAATCATACATCACACCCTAGACACTCTCATTACTTACTGTCACATGACACATACATATAGGTTTTGGGGTGGGCACACACTGAATGGCGGCCCAGAGGGCGGTCTGATTACCCAGTCCTACCTCTGGCGCCAGTGCCTACTTCTCAATTTTAAGCTGCACGTAGACATTGAGGGCTCGGGGGAGGGGCCAAGCTGACACGAACTGGCGGAGGGTGGTTGGTGTCTTGTTCTCCCCTGTTTTAAAAGCACTGTAGAACAACATACACACCAACACTACATCTGAGCGGGCGGGGTGGGAGGTGCACAGGGTCTTATCACCCTTGTTCCTTGTTCGTCCAGGCCGGGGCTACAAGATGAGCTGGCCGTCCGTCGGGTCTGGGCTGGTGGTGATCGCGCCAATACGGGACTGGGGGTGGCCTTCTGCTCCATGCCAGAGCGAAAGGGGTTCAGCTCCAGGGTCTGGCGCCAATTGCCCCCTTGGGGGTAGCGGTGTCCGGATCTAGGAGCTTAGAGTATATATGGGGAGTGTGATTGTGGGTATCATGTCGATTTTTGTATGTCTACATGTGGGGTGACTGTATATTTGTTTGTGTGCTTGAGGAGGGGAACGTGATGTTTGCAGATAGGGTGCGCTTGTTGTCTTTGTCCATATGTCAGGTCAGGCCTGGTGACTCCACTCAGTCAACATCTCAGGCTTCCCTGCCCTGCCACCACACCCTGCCAGTGGAGGGTGCCCCTGGCTGGTGTGTTGGCGACCTCGCTTCTGGGGCTGGTTGGCGGGGCTTGGCTCTTCCTGGTTTCTGCTGGCCCCGGCTGGGGGGGTGGGGGCCCTTGGATTCGGCCAAGGACCGGACTGCCCTTGGCGGGGCGGCCGCCATGAGCCTGGCGGATTCCGTCGCCACAGCCCCTTGGGCGTTTCATGCTTGGCGGGTTGCTGGATGACCACTCTGGGCTCTCTCTGCCTTTTTCTGGGAGGGCACCTCAGACTTCTGGGTGGTGTTTTCTGGGACTCCCGGCCCTGGGGCTCCCTGGAGGTCTGGGGCCCAGGTCCCTCCATGTCTGCTCCATAATTATGAGTCGGGACTGGAGGTTCCCCACACGCACTACTAAACATTTCTATGGAGGAACTTATGAATTCAAGGCCATTGACACACAGGTGTGGGACACAAGCATCCACATTGTGTAAAAACAGGTGTCACAGATACACACTGTCTTGATCTGCTGTCCCTTCAAAATATATTCTCCTGTAATATTTAGGCGCGCTTGCTCAGTAACATTTAGTATTTACTGCGATTCATGCAGATGTTGATTGTTGCTGCAATTTCTCTGCTGTTGTGTGTCCTGTGTTCTATTTTTGTCAGCAGGTATGGAAGCAGAATATCCTTTTTTTTTTTCTCCTCCTTCTTTTCCTTTTTCTTCTTTTCCTCTTTCTTCTTCTTCTTTTCTCTCCCTCTGTTGCCTCTCTTTATCAACCTTATTTATCCTGTTTAAGCATTTTTAATTAATTGGAAAAATAAATAAATGAATAAAGTTGACCTCCGACAGGGTGGTGGTGGCGGATCAACAAAAACAAACAAACAAAAAGCACAAAGCACTTTACATATAACCGGCCTAAACCCCCCCAACAAGCAAGCCTGAGGCAACAGTGGCAAGGAAAAACTCCGTCTGTAGTAATCAGGAAGAAACCTTGAGAGGAACTAAGACTCGGAGAGGTGACCCCATCCTGACTGGGTGCACAAACATTTAATGTACAACAAGCAATAGATCAAGATGAGTTGTTAGTTATTTAAAGAAGCAAAGATACAAAAATAGTCCAAGGGATATTTTGAATCCCGGTTGTTGATGGGCCACTTGCAGGACCCTCTCAGCAAAATTAAGCTGAAATTAGTTCAGTATTGTGCTGCTAAGTCAGTAGATGTCCATAGGGTCCAATCCCAGTTGGTTTCATGATGATGTCCCCATGGAGTCCTGGTGCGGGTTCAGTGGTCAAGATCAGCTCGGGAGGGTTGACAAGGTCAAGGCCAGCTCAGGATCGCCTAGGACTCTGGTGAGTTCAGTTGATCAGCTAGCTTGGGTAGGGCTCTAGGATGGTCAGTGTCAGTCAGTGCCCTGCAAAGAGTCCCGTGAGGGTTTACGGGGCCAAGCGCCATCCCGGATCAGCCTGGGAACAGCTCAGAAAAAGAAGAAGAGAGGAGAGTTAAGTGCCCTAACCTAACCTCCGGCAATGCTAGAGTAACTATGGCAGCCTAGCTAAGAAGGGAGAGCTGGAAGGTAACACAGACATGAAAATTTCCAGGGTCTCGCATCACACCAAACCACCGCCTGCAACTTGAGCGATCAGCAAGAGTGGTAGGATGACAGCACCAATCCCCCTTTTCACCTTTTAATCTCAAAATGACCATGAACCCCCAGATCTCACCTTTTAACTAAAAAAAACAGGATTTTTAATAACCTAAAGACTGACTAAACGCAGTAAGTCTTTGCCTTACTTAAAAGCAGAGATTATTTCTGAGCTCGGAACATTAACGGGTAGTTTATTCCACAATTGTGGCACTTTATGAGAAAATGCTCTTCCCCCCACGGTAACGTTCTTTATTCTAGGTATTACTAAAAGATCTAAGCGTTTTGCGATCGATGCGTACGCGCCGGATTGTAAGTGCAAATGAGGTCACTCACATACTGTGGTGCAAGACCATTTAGAGCTTTATAGGTCAAGAGAAGTACTTTATAGTCGACACCTAAATTTTACTGGTAGCCAGTGGAGGAGGATAGACTGGGGTGATCATATGTTTTAGTTTTAGTAAGGACTCTGGCTGCTGCATTCTGGACCAGCTGGAGTTTATTTAACAACCTATTTGGACAACCGGAGAATAAGACACATTACAGTAATTCCAGTCTTGAGGTAATAAATGTATGAACTAGTTTCTGCATCTTGAAAGGATAGCACGCTTAGTTTAGCAATATTACGGAGGCAGAAAGCAATAAGGTGCAACTAATGTTAGAAGCATGTACATCAAAATGAAAGATTGGAGTCTAAAGTAACACCAAGGTTTTAACAACAGTACGGTACAATGGATAATCCATCAAGACTGACCGTGATGTCAGATAGCTGATTCTGTGATGTTAGTGCCAGTAAGAAGGACCTCAGTCTTAATCCAGATTTAGTTGGAGGAAGTTGTCTGACATCCACTTTTTATGTCACATAAGCATTTTCCATTTTCTGAAATTGCTGTCTGTCTTCTTCTGTTTACGGTATATAACTGTGTATCGCCTGCAAACAATGGAAACTAATTCCATGCTGACGTAATGACTGAGCCTAAAGGTAGCATGCCATGTACAGCTTAAAAACAGCAAGGACCTAAAACTGATCCTTGTGGTACTCCATATTTCACCCTGACATATTTCAGAGGAATCACCATTTACATTCACATACTGGATAGCGGTCTGAAAGGTAGGTGATCTGAACCAAGAGGGCCACTCCTGATACCAACAACATGTTCAAGTCTATATCTAGGAGAATGGCATGATCAACAGTATCAAAAGCAGCACTAAGATCAAGCAGCACTAGGAGCGAGGCATAGTTCTGATCAGCAGATAAGGCTAAGATAAGAGAAGATCATTCACTACCTTCAGCAGAGCAATGTGCTGTAGGGTTACCTTGGGTAAACCCAGACTGAAACATTTCATAAATATGGTTTTTCCTGCAAGAACGAGGTTAGTTGACTGGCAACAACTTTTTCTATTATTTTTGGAGATAAAATGGGAGATTAGATATTGGTCTATAGTTTAACAATACCAGGATCCAGGTTGGGCTTCTTCTGTAGCAAAGGTTTAATCACTGCTAATTTAAGAGATTTGGGTAAATAACCAATGCTAATAGAGGAGTTAACTATTGCTAGTAGAGGTTTAATCGATTACTGAATCATCTCTTTGAGTAGCCTTGTTGGAACAGGATCTAACATGCAAGTAGATGAATTTGAGGAAAGGATTAAAGACGTTAGATCTGACTGGTCTACCGGAGTAAATGATTCAAATAAGATGGTTGCAGGTATTAGCATTTGCCTTGTCAAGGCCAGCCACTGTAGTTACTTGAGTTACTTTTACAATATTACTCTGTCTAATTAAACAAATCTTTGGCCAAAAGTTCATAAATTCGCCACTAGAAAACAATGTTGGTACAGTTTGAGTATAGTGGTCTGGCTATTAGTCAGCTTGGATACCATATGTTAACAGAAACCTAGGATTATTTTTGTTATTTTCAATTAGCAATGATAGGTATTCTGATTTCACAGCTCTAAGAGCCTTTTTATAGCTTCCCTATAGCTCTTTTCCATGCTAGTTCAAAGACCACTAATCTAGTTTGCCGCCACTACGCTCTAGTTTCGTCTTGTTTTAGGCTACGAGGTGGTCATTATACCAAGGGATGTTTTGTTTTCTCTGACCTTTTAATTTTTAACGGAGCAATTTTATTCAAGGTGGAACGGTTTAGCCGTATTACTCTCAAGTTCAGCAAGATTAGACATTTCCACTGTCAGGAACGACAGATCGTGGAGATTATCACTAAAGTTACTAGCTGTATCTGAAGTGATTGTACGCTTGGAGCAGAAGCGAGTTGTAGTATTTGTGGTTTGACTAAAGTGAAAATCAAATGTAATGAGATGGTGGTCAGAAATAATACTCGTCAGAGGCGTACTGTTACATTATCTACATTAATAATTCGAATGATTTAAATGTAAATTTAGGTCCTGACTTCTGTGTTATTGAAAGAGATCTTTCATAGATCGTTGCAACCCCTCCCCCTTTACCACTGAGTCGGGGTTTATGCTCATAACTATATCCTGGAGGAGTCGCATCATTTAAGGCTAAATATTCATTGGGTCTTACCCATGTCTCAGTTAAACAGAGCGCGTTTAGGACGTGGTCTGAAATCATTTCACTAATAATAAATGCCTTAGTAGTTAATGATCTAATATTTAGTAGTCTTACTTTCAGCTTAGTGCTACAGATATTCTGCATTGGCTGCTCTAATTTAATAGAAATTAGATTTGAAAAGGACGCCTTTCGCATTTTACACGAACTATTTTTGCTTCGGGGCACAGAGACAATGTCAATATGGTGATACCTAGGTGGCGGCTCGAGGCAACTCGCAGGCAGTCGGTTTAGCCTTTCTGCCTGCGGCCTGGCCTTGGCTCCGGTTTGTCAATGGCCACCTACACCTGAACCTGCATAAAGGCTAGTAGCTATGTTCATTGAAATACGGGCAGCACCCTCCCACGAGGGGTGGATACCGTCCCGGCTCAAAAGACCAGGCTTTCCCTCGAAAGTGGACCAGTTATCTACAAAACCTATGCTATTTTTGGAGCACCACTTTGACGGCCAGCAGTTCAGGGACCAGAGCCTGCTGTAGGACGGTGGAGGACGGTGACGTCATCAGCATCGCAGAGCACGACGTCCGCGCGGCGCTGAGGAGGGTGAACACCAGAAAGGCGGCGGGTCCAGACGGCATCTCCGGGCGCCTGCTGCGCTGCTGCGCTGACCAACTGTCAGGTGTGTTCACCGCCATCTTCAACGAGTCTCTGGCGAAGTCCGTGGTCCCCACCTGCTTCAAGAAATCCACCATCGTCCCCGTGCCCAAGAACAACAAACCTTCATGCCTGAATGACTACCGCCCTGTTGCACTGACATCGGTAGTTATGAAGGTGTTTGAAAGACTGATCAAGCACATCATCTCCTCCTCCATCCCAAGCACCATGGACCCGCTCCAGTTTGCCTACCGCTCTAACCGATCTACAGAGGATGCCATCTCCCACGTCCTGCACACCTCCCTCAGCCATGTGGACAAGAAACAGGGTAACTATGTGAGATTGCTGTTTATTGACTTCAGCTCAGCATTCAACACAATAGTGCCCTATAGACTGTTTTACAAACTGAGAGACCTAGGACTCAACACCCGCTTGTGCATGTGGGTGCTGGACTTTCTCACAGGCAGATCTCAGGTGGTGCGGGCAGGCAGGTCTGTCTCCAACAGCATCACCACCAACACAGGGGCTCCTCAGGGGTGTGTACTTTCTCCGCTGTTGTACTCACTATACACTTCGGACTGTGTGGCCACTCATGACTCCAACAACATTGTTAAGTTTGCGGACGACACAGTGGTGTTGGGGTTAATCTCCAACAACGACGAGACGGCCTACGTGGACGAGGTGGAGAACCTGGCGCACTGGTGCCAGGAAAACTGCCTCCAGCTGAACGTCAGCAAGACGAAAGAGCTGGTGGTGGACTTCAGCCGGGGACAGCGCAACTACAGACCCCTCTCCATCAACGGTGCTCCGGTGGAGAAGGTGTCCTCGTTCAAGTACCTTGGTGTTCACATCTCTGAGGACCTGACATGGGCTGGACATATCAATGTTCAGGTCAAGAAGGCAAAGCAGCGTCTTTATCACCTTCGGAAGCTGAGAAAGTTTCGGGTTTCCCCTGCTGTTCTTAAAGCTTTCTACTCTGGTGCTGTGGAGAGCATCATTACCCAGAACATTTTGTCCTGGTACGGGAACAGCTGTGTTCAGGACCAGAAAGCCCTCCAGAGAGTGATCCGGGCAGCGGAGCGCTGCTGCACGTCACCTCTCCCTTCCCTGCAGGACACTTACTCCAAGAGATGTAAGACCAGGGCAATCAAGGTTTTAAAAGACTCAGCCCACCCAGGAAACAGGCTTTTTCATCTTCTGCCATCAGGCAGAAGGTTCCGCACCATCATGGCCAAAACAGAGAGACTCAGGAGGAGTTTCTATCCTCAGGCCATCCGTTTCCTTAACCAGGACATGCCTTTCTAGGTCTCAGTTCTTTATATGCTGCTAATACATACCTCGCTGTTACAATAACTTATACTGTACATGTCCATGCTATTACATGCTGCTATTACATACCTCATATCGTTGTTACGATAACTATACTGTAAATTTGTCCATGTTATTATATGCTGCCAATACATACCTCTTATAAAAAAATAAGTGTTACGATAACTTATACTGGTTGCCACTTCAATGTACAATGCTGCAGCTGCACTTGGCACTTTAAAAAAATCATCTCTTTGCACCTGTCCTGCCCTAGCACATTTACATTTACAATTTTTACAATGTTTACATTCTCAGGTTTGCACATTTAACTTTATTTAACTTTATGTTCCTTATGTTCCTTATTGTATAATGTATAGTTTTATTTTTGTCCTGTTACCCCAGCCTCCGTATTTAAGTCAGTATTTATGTTTGTAAGTTTGTATTGCGTCTCTATCTTCCTTGTCTATTGCACAGTTAAAGAGCGGATCAGGATACATTTCACTGCTTGTTGTACCTGTATAACTTGCACGTGACAAATAAAGAATCTTGAATCTTGAATCTTGAATCATGGAGAGTGGTGCTCGGGAGTAGCCTTTGCCGAAGCTCGGGTTCTCCGTCTATGTCGCCGAACCGCCACCCATTGGTTCTGCTGCGGGAACCCTAATGCCGGAGTTTTTGGGCCTGAATGCTCTAAATCTGAACCTGAAGCCCCCAGACTCCCTGACTGCGAACCTGCAGCTAAAAGGCTACCTGGCGACTGTGCTAACGTCTGGAGGCGCGCCTCTAGTTCTATAATCTTCTCCATCAGAGCTTCTACCATCTTACACCTTTTACAGATAAAGTTATCACTACTTACCCTATCACTGCTGACAGAGGAGCTAAGGCTAAACATTCTACACTCACTACAGAAAACAACATCACCGTTAGGCATCTTATTTAAAAGAACAGATATCACTTACGTTGTTATTAGTTGAGCAGGCTCGCTGAGAAGTTGCTGTCGGTTTTTGCGTCTCAGTCCTGCCGCGGTTGGAGATAAACTATATTTTAGGTTTTAGCCACTAGTTATATTACTTAAATCGCTTAGCATAAGGAAAGATATAAAAAGAAAATTAAGATTAAGGCGCTGTGCATTTTGGGCGGAGGAAGCCCTATATGCTTGGCGGTTCCTCGCGAAAAAATTTTAAATGACACGCCAAGCAGTGTCTAATCAGTCATTAGTCCTTTTATATAAAAAGTTCGTAGTAAGAAATTGACAAAATATATACAATTTGAGTACAAAAGGGGAAAAAAGGACTGAGAGACTCTGATTTGCACCGGTAAGAGACGCCGACTTGCACCGGGGAAAGCAGGAAGTGACGTGACGTAAGAACCGAGAACAGCCTCCATCGTTTGCTCCAACACAGCCTCTACACCAAAGCCGAGAAGTGCGAGTTTCACCAAAGTGAGATAGCATTTCTTGGCTACACCATTGGGCATGGATGAGAAAAAGGTGGCAGCAGTTACTGAGTGGCCTGAGCCCACCACGGTCAAGGAGTTGCAGCGGTTTTTGGGGTTTGCCAACTTCTACCAGTGCTTTATCTGGGGCTTCAGTCTTGTGGCCGCCCCCTCATGGCCCTGCTCAAAGGTAAACCCAAAAAACTCACCATGACCGACCAGGCCTGTACGGCTTTGGCTAAATTGAAAGCACTTTTTACGCAAGCCCCGTGCTTCGCCTCCCCATCCATCAAAGCCCTTTGTAGTGGAGGTAGATGCCTCTGAGGTGGGTCTGGGGGGGTCTTGTGACAAAGATCGGGAACCCCGGAAAAGCTCCATCCTTGTGCCTTCTTTTCCAGAAAGTTAACAGAGGCAGAGTGGAATTACGATATTGGTAATCGTGAACTGTTAGCTGTCAAGGGGGCGTTAGAGGAGTGGCATCATTGGCTAGAGGGGGCATGTCACCCTTTTGTGGTATTCATGGATCACTGCAATCTGGATTACATCCAGCAGGCCAAGAGGCTCAACCCTAGACAGGTTCAATGGGCGCTTTTCTTTACCTGGTTCAATTTCTCCATCACATATCGCCCTGGATCAAAAAACAGTAAAGCCGACGCCCTGTCTAGGTGTTTTGCCCCACCCGAAGCCGTCAAGGTCCCGGAGCCCATTCTCCTGCCTGGAGTAGTGGTGGCTCTGATCATGTAGGACCTGGACGAGGAGCTCGCCTGACTGGTGGGGGCTCAGTCCCCACCTGATGGTTGTCCCCCGGAAGGGTCTTCGTGCCGGGATCCCTGCGAGATTGGGTCATTGAATGGGTCCACACTATACCTGCTAGTGGGAGTATCAGGGACCTTGCGGCTCATGCAGTGTAAGTACTGGTGGCCCACAATGAGACAGGACATTCAGAGAGCAGTTGCCTCCTGCTCAGTGTGCATGGCTACCACTAGCTCCAATCAGTTACCTGCTGGAAAACTAATGCCCCTTCCGATTCCAACCAGGCCGTGGTCCCACATCGCTGTGGACTTGTTCACGGATCTGCCATTTCAAAAGGGTACACCACTATCCTAGTGGTAGTGGACCGCTTTTCAAAGGGTGTTCATTTTATCCCTCTGGTTTCTCTACTCTCTGCCTTGCAGGTAGCTGAGACGCTGTTCCAGCATGTGTTCCGGGTGTATGGCATGCCAGAGGACAGCCTCTCCGACCGGTGTCCCCAGTTCATCTCCCGGGTCTGGAAGGCATTCATGGGAAAGCTGGGGACCACCGTTAGCCTGACCTCAGGATATCACCTGCAGTCCAACGGGCATGCAGAACACACCAACCAGGAGTTGGGGAGGTTCCTCTGGTTGTATTGTCATGCCCGGCAGCACGAATGGGCAGAGTACTTGGTTTGGGCAGAGTATGCCCAGAATTCAATATGCCATCCTACTACTGACCTAACCCCCTTTGAATGTGTGCTGGGGCACCAGCCCCCATTGTGCCCATGGGACACATCGTCCACCGAGGTCTCTTGAGTGGATGAGTGGTTCCGGAAGGTGGAACGGGTCTGGGAAGGGGCACAGACTCACCCTGTGTGGTCGGTGGGGTCCCTTGCCCCCCTTTGGAGGCCGGTACTGTCACATCTACGCCTCCTCCCTGACGCCCGGGCTCGCCATTGTATTAAACCTGAGGTTTGATGTGTAGCGTCGTGGTTGTGATGGGAACGGTGTGGCTGCCCCTTTAAGGATTCACCGCTAGTCACTTCCGGGTTGGTTGCGTCATGGTGAGGGTTTCCCTTTCCCAATGTTTTTCACCCGTTTGTTATTTACGTGACAATGCTCATTGGTTTGTTTTCTGTTAATTACTCATGTCTCATATTATTTAACCGACCGATCCAGCTGTTCTTTGTTCGCCCTCATGCGTGCCTCGCTCTCACCACAGACTCCAGTTTGCCCAGAGACTCCAGCTAACGAGCCGCCTAGCTGCTGCTAAGCTAACGGCTTACCGCTAGCCGCCTGCTAACATGGCCTGCCCGGACTTCTGCCTTTCATGTCTGGCTTTGGACCGACTCTCCCGCTGGCTGGAGCGGCCCCGTGGTCTGTGAGTGTGCACCGCTGAGTGTATCCCACTGATTGTTTATCACATCATTGTAAATAAAGCACGTTGCATCAAGATTCCTGCGTCTGTGTCTACCTCCGCGGCATGTTGGCATGACATTAGGCTATAAAAAAGCAACAGCAGCACTAACATGCTTAATACTTTCATGATTCATCTTAATGATTAGCATCTGTAAGGGATGGTCTGTATGAATCTGCTTCACCTTTAATTAAAACATGCATTTAAAGAGACACAATCAGTATCAAAATTGTATTTAAGATTTTTATGGAGGAATTTTGGGTAATTTTCAGTAGAATGATATAACATTATGATTCTAGAAAAAAGAAAAATGTGGGCATCTGATTGTCCTATGTTATAAATCAATTAAAATTTTCATATCTGTCATATTTTTTGTCAGAAAAAATGTTAAATATCTTAAATAATATGCAAGGTGGTAAAAGGTCTTCATTCATTAATTATCATTAGTCCTAAATATACCATGATTTTTTGCTTTTCTTTTTCATGAGTTCATAGTCTATAACTAATAACTTTCTTCTTTTGTTTGCAGATGCCTCTTATTAAAGAGCAAGTGGATATGCATGTTTGCTTATGACAGTGGAGCTACTGTTTGTCCTGTGGAATCTTCATCAGACGAAGATGATATCTTGACTACAGAATGGGATCCAGAGAAAATAGTGATCCAGATTATTGTCATGGCCACGCCATCCTTGGTGCCCGTGCCACGTTCACGGTCCCCGGAATACTGAGCCAGGAAGGTAAGTCTGTCTCGGGGATCACGTTTCGGTGTCCTCCCTTCGTGTGGATTAGATCACGTTAGGTTTTGCGTAGCTGTGCACCGCCCCGTTAGATCGCTCCCCACTTCCGGGTTCTGTGTCTACACTTCATGCGCCCTTCCTAGTAGGTCACGTCCCGATTAGTCCGCTCCCACTTCCAGGTTTTTGTCTACACTTCGTGCGCCCTTCCCTGAATAGTTCACGGGTGAATTAGATCGCGGCCTTACTTTCGTTTTGATTGAGTTCAGCTGCTCATGATTTCGTTCCCGTTCTCCATTGGTTTATTACTTTATTAGCTCGTTTGGTTTTCGTTATTTAAACCCAGCCGATCCGAGGCGTATTTGAGTACTTCTCCCTCATATCCTGGTGTTCTGTGGTCGTATTTTCGTTGGAGCTTGTGTTTGTGGAGTAAGTCTGGTTTTGGTTTCCCATTTGGTGTTTTTTCCATCATGTTTCTGTCTCCACCGCTCCAGGCTCGTGCTACCCGCTGAGAGTGGCGTTTTTTCGGACTGTTGCCGCCTCGGACTTTTGTTCTCATTGGAAGATGCCTGCGGATCCGTTCTGGTTTTCCCCACTTGGGACTTCGGATAGAGTTGTGACGTTCGTGAACGAACCGATTCTTTTGAATGGCTCATAAACATGAACGATGGGAGCCGAGTCGTGGCTGGGGGGGTGCCGTTCTTTCTGTCATTCTTTTTTTCCTATGCGTGTTTCACACAGATGCACACAAATTAGCTCCTCCAGTTATAGGGGGAGGGGCGCACCCAGCGCAGGGGTGCTACTGCCTAACAGCATGATGATAGTTGTGCACGCATCCTTCACGTGAGTACTCCAGTGGAAAAAAACCCTGCAACCCTATGGAATATAGTCCACACATGACAAATGAGGTAATAATCAATATTCCAGAATAATTCAAACTCAGATATTGGTGTGTGATATCTGAGTTTTAATTATTTGACTACAAATCTCGCCTCATCATTCCTCCCAGTGATTATTTCCAGGATAAACTGAGATGCCCCCAAGCTGGCTTCTTAAAACTGACTAAATATTTAAAAAGAGCCGTTCTTTGATCGCCAAGATCCGGATCCCCTCAAAGAGCCATAAATCCCATCACTAACTTCGGAGTCCGCTGCGTCTGTTCCTGGTGGAGAACCACCCCCGGAGGGGCTCCTTTCATCAGATTGCCACAGTGGGGGCACGAGCTCGTCATGTCCTGGTTTTTGTTACTGTTTTTTCCCCCTTTTTGATTACCATTGGAGCCTGAAGAGTAGCTGGGGTCAAGATGAAAGGGTCACTTGGGTCAGATGAAACTGGGACAAGAGGTCTAGAGTTTATAATAGCTGCCACCTCTGCCATAAAGGTGACAAGACCTTCATGAGTGAGGTTAGTGGTCTTGAGCTGGAAAAACATAGAATCTAATATTCTCCGGGCTAGTCCATTCATCCTTTCCCATGACCTGCCAAAGTGGGAAGCATGTGGTGGGTTAAATGTCTATGTACATCCTTGTTCCTTTAGGTAGGTGTGTACAGATGTGTTGGAATTTTCAGTTCTTTACATGCACTGACAAAATTGGTACCTCGATCAGAGCGAATAGTTTTTACGGGTCCTCTTATAGCCAGAAACCCTCTGAATGCATTAATAGAGCTAGATGTGTCGAGTGAATCTATGACCTCAATGTGACCTGCTCTAATACTCAACCATGTGAATATGACAGCCCACCTTTTGTTTTGGATGATGCTTCCTCTTGTGTGTCGGGAAGACACAAACCATGGGCCAAACACATCTAAGCCCACATTTGTGAATGGGGGGTCTGTTGTGAGATGGTCTGAACAGAGGTTTGACATTTTGAGTGCTAAGAGGGGCACAAAGTCTTTTACAGGTTACACAGTGATAGATGACTGTGCTCACTTTTCTCTTGCCACCTGCTATCCGCCATCCTGCAGAGCGAATGGGTCCTTCTGTAAAAAGGCGACCTTGGTGTTGGGTATGCGCGTGGTAGTGCTTTATGAGAAGAGATGCAACATGGTGGTGGCCAGGAACAATGAGTGGGTTCTTTTCATCTTGGCTTAAGTTTGAGTCACTGATGCGACCACCTACTCTAAGGAGTCCATTTTCATCCAGATAGGGGTCTAGGTTTTTGAGAGGACTAGTTTTGGGTAGTTTTCCACGTTTTTGTACACACTTGATTTCTTCAGCATACACATCCTGTTGTACTGCTTGAATGATAGTGTTTTGAGCTTGGTTAAACTCGTCCACAGTAAGTCCTGTCTCACAGTAGTGCCAATCATGGCAGTGACTGGTTTTGCTTGGGGATGATTTAAAGTTGTGGATGACATGCAGTAGTCGTGAAAGAGCACGAGAGAGACTTCCAGGTGGAAAACTTAGTGAATCTGTCAGAGCCAAGTTGTTTTGATGAGGCTGTAGTTTTGAGTGTGGTTACCTGAGGTCTCATGTCTGAGTCCATGCTAGGCTCTACAAGGTCATAAGATTCATTTGGGGGACTTTGGTCTTGGAGTAAAAAGTCAGGGCCAGTAAGCCAGTTACTAAGGGGCAGCTGGTATGCAGGAACAGACCGAGTGGTGTGATGAATATAAATGTGATGGGGTGGGGGAGGGGAGTCAATGAAAATGTTTTCTGATTTATGTTCCTCACAGAAAATGAGTCAAGGCCAATGAATCTCAGTTTGAAAAAATAATTATTTGTATAATTTTTCTTAAGCTAAAAACTGAAAAAGATCCGAAGACCTTATAAGGGTTAACAAGACAGATTTTAGAGCATGATCTACCTGCTTCATTCACACCACAAACCTGAGTGCATTTGGAAGTAATCTCTTCTGGTTCAGCGGAGTCGGGCTCCCCGCCATGCTCTGCTGCAGGTTCAGGTTCCTTTAGCCAGGGTGCCGGTCCTGGGTGGAGAGCAGTGCAGTGCTTCTCATCGCTGCACTCGAAACACTGTACTTTGACTTTGCAGTTCTTTGCAATGTGTGTAGATGAGGCACAGCATTTGAAGCAGATGTTATTCTCTTTTAAGAATGCTTTCCTATCCTCCAGTGTTTTCATTCAAAATGTCCTGCACTTTGAGAGAGGATGAGGTTTCTTATGAATCAGGCAAAGCTTGTCACCATCTGCAGCTTTGTTTTGATGTCTGTGTATGTCTGAGCTAGAGCGGAAGACAACATCAGTTTTATGCACTGAAATCTCTTTTTGTCTGTTAGCTCTCCAAGGTGGTTTGTCTGTTTTGGGTACATCAGGAGATGATGTAAAGTTAAAGCTAGGGTCATTTCTAGAGTTAGCTTCCTGAGTAACAAAGTCTACAAAAACTTGGAATGGTGGGAGGGATACATCTTTTGTGCATTTGTAGTTAGCACCTACCATAATCGACCTTTCTTGCAAGTTGAAGGGGAGTTTTTGGATGATTGGATTAACTCCTCTCGCTGTATCCAAAAACGCAAGACCAAGGAGGTCTCCTTTGGCTTTAGCACTCTGCATTTCCATGAGCAGGTCACTAAACTTTCTTAACTTTGTGTAGTCTTTGGATGTGATTTTGGGGAACGTGTCAATTCTTTTGAAAAGTGCATCCTCAATCACTTTAGCTGAGCCGTAACATTGTTCAAGTTTGTCCCATATCATATTGAGACCATCGACTGGGTTGTTAATGTGTATAGCTCTGATTTGCTCTACATGCTCAGCAGATTCTTTGCCAAGCCACTTTAACATCAAGTCCATCTCCTCACTTGCTGTTAGGTCTAAACCACTTATTGCATTTTCAAACGAGCATTTCCAAGCTCTGAAATTTTGAGGCTTGTCATTAAACTGAAGCAGCCCTGCTGTTACTGTTGCTGTTGCTGTTATGAAGTCAGATGCTGGTACCTGATTTGACCAATTGGCACTGTAATTGTTATTGATGTGAGGAGAGGAGGTAACAACTGGGGGGTTTCAGGAATAGTCAAGATCATCAGCAGGGCCAATTGGTGTTTGTGGGTCATTTTCCTTTTTGGGGTGTAATTTGGGCTCGAGCTTACTTTGAGGTACATTTTCACCCTGCGATGGCTGAAGAGCAGCTTCCTTTTCCTCCTTCGCAAATGTAGCTTGGCTGATGACATTGTTTGGTGCACTCAGCTGTTACAGAAGGACATGGGTTTCTACGTGTTTCCATCTGTGAGGCAACAGCTGCTTCTAATGCCTCTGCTTCAGCAATGGCTGAGGCTACATCTTTTTCTTGTTGTAGAAATTCAATAGATGCCTCAATTTTTGCTTTAGCTACTTCAATTTGGGCTTTTTCTACTTTCAAATCCATTTCTTTTGCTGCAAAGCTAAGACGAGCTTTGACTGCCTCAGCTTTTGCTCTTGCCTTGGCTGCTGCAGAACCAGTGGAGGAGGCACACGAAGCCTCTGACTCGGTCTTTAGAGATGACACCTTGTTGGACATGGTGGAGTTGACTAGACGATGGCTGCTGGATCACTGCTGTATGCCATGCTGCGTTGAGGCGTAGTAGTGGTCAGCTTCACTCTAGTGTGCGATGACTGCGTTATCATTGTCAGCGCGGATGCTGCCATTTCACTATGCCATTATGGGTGCATGTCTGATGCAAGGGCTTTCTAACACCTTTCTTATATCACCACTCTGCAGACCGATGGATGTTGTCTGCAGGTTTACTGACTTTCAAAAGGGTGAAACTGAAATCAAAACAAATGATACAATCAAAGGAAAAATCTGAGCAACATAAAATACACTTACAGACTGTATTGTCACTGTATAATACTTAAAAACATGTCTTCTTATATTAACTTGTACTAAAGACGCCATTTTGGATAATCATGGGTAATTAGCATCACAAAAGCATTTGTTTTACTATAAAATAATGCATTGGCAAACAACATCTTGCATGTACACAAAGTTACAAGGTCATACTTTTGGTACATACTGGCGATGCAACCTTAAAACACAAGATGTATGCAGTATTTTCGTAGTAAGGTGGCCGTGAAGTGCGTGCGTTCTGTCCTGGCACCGTCACTTTCCTTAACTGACTGGGCATAACTTCTGTTCCATAAAGTTTTATTAATAAAGGACTTTTTTGGGTTGCATTTCCTGGAGCGGCTACTAGATCGCACTATAAACGCATGTACAATAACGAAACAAATGACAAGGGATTTCACTGAACTAAAATTTAAGTTCGTACAGATATTATAGCAGCAATGGAGAACCATTCTGTGCAGTACTTTTCAATAATGTGTGCAGATATAGTTAGTTAAAAAAAGTGACCAGTGATATATACAGGTTTAACGGTTGTGCAGTAGAGGCAGTGCAAAAATTGTGCAAATATTATGGCAATGTTGTAGCAATAGTAATACTGTACAGTTTGTAAATATAGACATTTTTCTTATTCTTACACATCTTTTCAGAGAGAGTTTCAGTGCAACATGAAAGAAATGGTCCGTAATGGTCCCTGTGCATCACAGCAATGGTGAGGCATAAAGTGCAGAGGTGCAACAGAGTTAGTTCACAGTCCGAGTGTGTGTGGGGGGGAGTGTGAGCGCTATCACGCATTCTGCTGGAACGAGTCCTAATGCTGCGGTAGTGTCTGCCGGATGGGACAAGTGTAAAGAGTCCATGTGAAGGATGTGAGGGGTCGAGCACGATGCAAGAGGCCCTCCTGATGCAACATTTGTGAAAGATGTCCTACAGCGATGGGAGAGACACTCCGATGATGTTGCCAGCTGCTTTGACAGTCCATTGTAGCCACCTGATATTGGCAACAGTGCTATTACAAAACCAGACGGAGATGCAACTGGTCAGGACACTCTCTATGGTGCCCTTGTAGAACATGGTGAGGGTGGGAGGAGGGAGCTTGGCTCGCTTCAGTCGTCTCAGGAAGTGGAGATGCTGCTGGGCCTTTTTGGTGATGGAGGTGGTGTTGGTGGTCCAGGTGAGGTTGTCTGAGATGTGAACTCCCAGGAACTTGGTGTTTTTTACAGTCTCAACCATGGAACCATGGATGCTGCGTGGTTTGTGGGTGGGGCGAGTTCTCCTGAAGTCGACGATCATTTCCTTGGTTTTGTCCACATTCAGCAACAGGTTGTTCTCACTGCACCTGGCAGCCAGCTGCTGAACCTCATCTCTGTACGCCGACTCATCATTGTTGCTGATGAGCCCCACCACGGTCATGTCATTGGCAAATTTGATGATGTGGTTTGAGCTGTGTATGGCAGTGCAGTCATGGGTCAGGAGTGTAAACAGAAGTGGACTGAGAACACAGCCCTGAGGAGCTCCTGTGCTCAGTCTGATGGTGCTGGAAACGTTGTCAACAATTTGGATGGACTAAGGTCTCTCTGACAGGAAATCCAGTATCCAGTTACAGAGTGAGGTGCTCAGCCCCAACTCACAGTCTTTGGGGGAATGATGGTGTTGAATGCTGAACTAAAGTCTATGAACAGCAATCTAACATAAGAGTCTTTATTTTCCAAGTGAGAGAAGGAAAGGTGAAGTGCAGAGGATATGGCATCCTCAGTTGACCTGTTTGTGTGATAAGCAGACTTTGGCACTGGGATGATGGTGGTAGATTTGAAGCAAGCTGGGTTGATCATCTGGCTCAGTGATGTGTTGAAGATGTCTGTGAAGACCTCGGCCAGCTGATCAGCACATTCTCTCAGCACACGATGTGGAATGTTTTCTGGACCGGCAGCCTTTTGTGGATTGACCTTGGTGAGCAGTGGCAAGTCACTTCAGCAGAGTTTGTGCACCAGAGTTTGTTTATGTAGACACACAAACCACCTCCGTGGCTCTTACCGGACAAAGAGGCTTTTCTGTCGGCCCGATAGCATGCTAGTCCATTTATCTGAATAGGTGAGTCCGCGATGTCCACATTCAGCCACGTTTCAGTGAAAATAAAGACGCAGCAGTTCTTTATTTTATGCCGGCTTGACTGCTGGAGCCACAGAGCCGCATTTTGTTGTCCAGTGAGCAGACGTTGGAGAGCAGGACAGATGGAAGTGCCGGTCGGGCCGGATTAGCTTTTAGCCTCGTGCTAGCCCCTGCGTGCTTACCATGTTTTTGCTTACGTGAACAACGCTTCCATTTCGGCCAGATTGCAATATAAATGCTGAATTCGCTGGAGCGCTGTTAGCCACTGCCTGCTCGTGGCGCCACCGGAAGCCAAAGAATGTATCTAACAACTATTATTAACAAAATAATCACAACATACTAAAACTGTTTTCACAGAGTTGGCTTAATATAATGTGTAATTAAAACAGTTATAGCTAAGAGTAATTAAAATAATGGCTGCAAACCAACAATTGTGCAATTAAGCCCATATGTGCTCATTTTTAAAACATGGAACATTTCTTATTGGAGACCACACTCTCTTCCTTACAATCATCATTCAAATGTGACTTTTAGATGTTTTTGTCATTACATATTACTATACTTTAACAATATTTGCAATATTTGTAGTAAAAACATGATTTGTTGTCCAAAGGGCATGACTAAGAATATATGAGACAAAATGTTTATTTGAGGAAATTAATGAATATTAATGATTTGAGTCTGTCCCAGTGGAGAAAGTTTGCCTTTCTCATCCTTCTGAAAGGTAACTTTTATTGAAGTCTCAGCAGAATTTAATATAAAACTTTGTAACTTTGCAGTGGTAAATAATAGCATTTAACTAACACTGTTGGACTCTTTTCAGATTTTTTCTGATCATTTTAGGTCAAAACGTAACAGAAACATAACGTAAACATAAACGTTTACAGATTCTCAAGCTCCAATTACATTCTCTGCACAGAATGTAATTCACATTTATTGCTATATTAAGCAAGTTATATCTTTACAACTCTTACAGTAATGCTTAGACAACTGAAACTATCAAAGGCTTTGGTTTTATAGAATGCAACACCTTTTCAATTGTACAAGGTAGAGAGAGATTTCCAGCTTGCACTGAGCAGTATATCTGGTCAGATCCTGGGCGTAAAGTTGCTTCACGTTGTGTTCTGGGTGAATTGATAATGGCTTCACTGCCAATTTGCTCATGAAGCAAAAAAAAGAGGTCTGTTTTTCTTATCAAAAAGTGAGGGTTTAAGTGTCTCTTCCTGACAGTGGGGTCATGTCACAAATTATTGCTTTAGCATTTTTTGGCCATCCTCAAAGGAGTAAAAGACACACAAAGTTTATATCCAACAAATGGGATCTATGATTGAAGAGGAGAAGAATCATATGCTTCTAACCCTTACATGTTTTTACAGGACAAGATCAAATGTTGAAGAACCTAATCTGTTCACAACACATTCTGCGGTTAATCTTGCATCTGCATCTTGATCCCAGCATTCTTCAAGAAGTTCATGCAGAGAGACCACCTGAAATGTCATAAAATTGCATTAGATGATGAGGAATTTGAAGGTGGTGAAGGTGGACAGACAGGAAAAAAAGGGAAAAACCAAACCTATATAGGGAAACAGAAACAAGGAACAGGATTAATCAGACTAGGACAACTGATCAGAAACCAAACACTAAACAAGCCAAATCAAACAATCAAGGGGTAAACCAATCAGAATCAAGGGTTGAACCAAACACTAAGCAACACAGGTGAGGATACCAATAAACCAGTCAGACACAATGAGAAGGCAGGACAAGGACGAGACAGACAGGAGACATGAGACAGAACAAAATGGGGAAATGGCAGCACCGTGTGGCTGCTCGGCCTAAGATCGAGGGGGAACTGTCTGGCCATTCGTCAAAGTCCAGGGGGGTCATCAGGAAGCAATCCTCAGGAAGCAGAAAGATCCCTTTATTAGCATGGACATTTGCCACTCAGCTGGTACACTTTTGTGGTAGATGAAATATGTTGAGACTTGACATTATAGCTCTGAATTGTTGTCATTCACCAGCTAACAAAATCTAAACTTTAAACAACTTCTAACTACTTGTCTCTGTGCAGGACTTCCTGTTTCATTATTGAAAATTGTCTTGAAATTTTTTTCAAGATAGATTTTTTTTTAACTTTCACATCAAGTAAATGTCATGTGTCACACACACTCATCCTCAACTTTTCAATCACTCAACAGAGATATATTACTTTGTAGCATTCTGCCTTGCTCTTGTTTCGAACTCGGCTGTATTTGTACTCGGTCTTGTCATAGACTTGGACAAAGAGGACTCAGGATTTTATTTTGAGACCAGCTGAGACCACGACTCTGAGAATATTACTATTAAAACTCGCTGAGACTGATGCAGACATTTTGCATTGTTTATTAATTAGTGTTTTAAAAATTGTGAACCCTTACAGAACTTACGGAAACCACACACATACCATCAGAATCACAAGACTTTGAACTTTCCGGACATTATATTCATTTCTTTGTATGTGAAATTATTTCTGAGTAATTCCGTGCACATAAACTGAAGTAATTGCGTAAAAAAGCATTCATTACATTATTAGCCACGTAAACACACATTTTAGCCCTCGTGACCCTCATACGGAAATCCACACTGCAAAAAATGCCTTTTTAAAAATAAGAAAAAATTTACTATTTTGGGGAAAAAAATACTTATTTCAAGCAAAATTATCTGCCAGTGCAGCAAGAAAATTGCACTTGCTAAGATTTCTAAAACAAGAAAAAAAAATACTCAAAGACTAAGCATACACAACTTAAATTAAGCAGAATATACTAGTTTTTTTCGTCCAATTCTCTTGAAACAAGTAAAAATATACTTACAGTCTACCTGTTAACACAACTCCTTTACCAATGTAGATTGTTTTAAGAAAAAACTGCTCAAAATTAGTTGTATTACCTAGGTAGGATAACTCAAGATAAATTTTCTTGAAACAAGTCAAATAATGTAAACAAGAAAATAAATCCAAAAAATGGTGTAACAAGATTAAAATGCTGAATTCAAGTCAATTACACTTGTACAGATTTTTATTTTTTGCAGTGCACCATATGCCAATTGTAGTTCTTCTCCAGAAAGGCCAAAAGCAGTTCATTTTATAGGCCAAAATGAGTCCAATTCAGCTCAAAATTACCCAAAACTTTAGTTTTTCTTCATTTTTAATTGATCAGGAAATATTTTATTCCATTTTGTAATGTTAGCGAGAAACCAATAGCTAAAAATATAAATATCGAAAATAGATAAGAAATGGATAAAGATGTGTTTCCGTCTGGCACCATCCTTATTTTTCTTCACAGTACTGAGCCATAAAATGTCTCTGCAAAATAAAAACTCTAAGAGCCAATAAAACAGTGAGTTTGGTCTTGAGGAGTGTTCTGCCACTGTGCTTTGTTGACTTATATATGATGTGATCAGTTTGGATAACTTCTTCTAGTAAAGCTATTTCCTCATTATTGATTTATAAGAGAGAAATATTGAATAAACATGTTTAATGTTCCTTAGGCTTTGCATATTCCAATTATTTGCCATGTGGTGTAAAACATGCATTGGTCCAGTCTCAACTCAAGTCTCGCCCCGCCTGAGTTCAGTCTCGTCTCGTCTCTGCCCTTCAGATTCTTTGTCTTGTCTCAGTCTCGACAAACACTGGTCTTGTCTCGATCTCGGGTTTAGGTGGTCTTGATCCTAACTCTACTGTATATCGTGCTGAATCACACACATCTGTTAACACACGTGTAGTGAAATGACTGATAATTACTCAGTAGCAGATGATATTTTATTGGGAGCAGAAGAGTTAGACAGAGTCATAGTAAAAAGAATGTAAAGAAACATTTGCCACACCTGTAAGCACCGAAACACCATTCACACGCACACGCACATACACACAGTCTGTGTATTACTATCTTTGTGAGGTCCTTCCATAGACTCCCATAATGACTAAAGTACATAATTTTACACCTACACCTAATCCTAACCCTAACCTTAACCTTAACCTCAGTAACCAAAAGCACATCTTTTACCTCTTTTAGTTTCTCAAATAAAACAAGCACATTTTCTATACAGTCATTTTTCCTCATGGGGACCTCTCAAATGTCCCCACAATGCCCAAAAAACAGATAAAAGTGATTTTAGAGGACAAAAGGTCCCCACAATGTGATAAATACATGGCCACACACACACACGTTGAGACATGACCTGAGCCTGTTGTTGTCCATTTTTTCTGCATTGTGCCCATCCTGAAAATTAGTGTATGTGCTAGTGTGTGGTGTAGATAACTACTTTATTATAACTTTACTATAAGTTTAGGAATGTAGTTTAGTGTTGCATACAAAGTCAAACTGTATGTGGGAATGGCATGTTACCTATCATTCAAACTGGACGTTTAATATTCAGTGGTTCATTTTTATCAACCTACATTGTTTCATAATCCATGTTCAACAGTTTCAAATTTCTGAACAGCAGATCAGGCACAGTCATCATGTGACAGCTGTGAATTCAGACTAAATGCTGTCCAAGGCCTGAAGTGCTTTTCTTCTGTCTCTGTGGGATGAATCAGCTTGAAGAGGTTGAACTCTGATTCCATCACCGAACTGCCACATAATGTTTGTGAACCTCCCAGCTGATCTGTAATAGCCTACATTTGCAATTATATCACAGTAAACCACTTTAGCACACTTTCACAAAAAAACAGGGTAGAGTTATGGCACGCAACATGAGCCTCCTGGGTGCAGCTAGGCCCAGGGCATGCAGAGATGAGCAATCCCCAGGATGAATGCAAGGCAGGCGGGCTGTAACAGTGAGGTGAAGTGGTATACAGGGAGTGGGATGTGGAAACAGGATCTGGAGCTGACAAGAGATGCGCACCTGTCTTGGGAAGCGGCAGGTGATAGGCATCTGTTTTGGGAGCAGACAGGGGCCCTGTGGTGGACCTGGGAGCAGACAGGAGCCAAGCAGCTTCCTTGGTAGCAGACATGGGCTGCAAGGCCTCCTCAGGAGAAGACTGGGCTGCAAGGCCTCCTCGGGAGCAGACTGGGGTCTGAAAGCCTTCTCAGGAGCAAACAGGGACTGTAGGACCTCTTGGGGAGCAGACAGGGACTGCTGGGCCTCTTGGGGAGCAGACAGGCACTGCTTGGCCTCTTGGGGAGCAGACAGGATTTGTGAGGCCTTTTTGGGAGCAGACAAGGTTTGCAAGGCCTTCTTGAGGATATACAGGGTTTGCCCAGGGTTAACCCTAACCCTCTAGCCCTAACCCTTGTTGGGTGGACATGGGCTTCAAGGCCTCTTTGGGAACAGACACAGGCTTCAAGGCCTCTTCAGGAACAGACACGGGCTGCAAGGCCTCTCTGGGGCAGACATGGGCTGCAAGGCCTTTCTGGGGCAGACATGGGCTGCAAGGCCTCTCTGGGGAAGACACGGGCTGCAAGGCCTCTCTGGGGCAGGCACGGGCTGCAAGGCCTCTCTGGGGGCAGGCACAGGCTGCAAGGCCTCTTTGGGGTCAGGCACAGGCTGCAGTCCTCTCTGGAAGCAAACTAGGACTGGAAGGACTCCTCTGGAACACACATGGATGGTAATACCTTTCTGGGAGCAGGCACGAAAAAGTTATAAAAAGGGAGTGCATTACAGGTGGTCAGGGCAGAGTGCAGGGTGATGAGGGTGGAAAGAGATGGAGTGGATGGACCCAGGGGCAGAGTTTGGGATGGAGTGGGTGGAGCCAGGGATGCAGTTTGGGACCAGGTGGGCAGAGCCAGGGGCAGAGTTTGGGACAGAGTGGGTGGAGCTAGAGATGGGGTTTGGGAACAGGTGGGCAGAGCCAGGGATTGAGTGGGCAGAGCCGGGGTGGAGCCTTCCGAGGAGGGGTCTTCTTGAGCTGAAGGGTGGTGCAGTTGTGTCTAACCCCGCCTCTTTCACCCCGGGCCACGGAGCCTCCCCCATGCCATATCACTAGGTGGGACCCCACTAGCAAGAATGTGGGGGCGTCCTCCGTGGCACAACTTTTACTGCTCATAGTGCATGAGATCTGCAGTGCTCAAGCTCGTGGTGTTGGCCTTTTTCACAAAAGACGTAATAGACATCTAGGAAATTCACGTGTTATTGTATGAAGAGTATGGAGATCATATTATTCACTTTATTTTTTATAACCTGATCCCTGTAGTGTCCTTTGGTTTATGGAACAGAGCAGATTAAATCAAGAAGTATTTATCTGAAGAAAATCATCCCAAAAAGTATTGACAAGTGTTTGACACAACAAATTGCCTCAAGCAAGTATCAGCAAATAAAAGTTTATTGTGTATTCACCAGTCCTTAGCCTTTCTGTCTTTTCTTTGGACACACACAGTGCCAAAATGTACCCTCAGAATAAGTTATAGTGGTTGAAACAGTTTCAGTTGCCTTGGCTCAAGTAATGCAAATTTTGAGCCTTTATATAGGCCCAACCATCTACCCAGAAACACAACACCTTTTCCACTACAGAACTGCATAATCAATTGACAATCTACTCATTAAGGTTCATTTAGCATATTCAACTGTGTTACAGTAGACGATTGAATAGGAAATCTGCACAGCAGTTTAATTTTGTGTGATTTCATGTCTTTATCTGTTAAAAATTAGCATATGAGCATTACCCTCAATGTCATAGTGGTTTGGCAAACTGTTATGCACTGCTTATTTATTCAATAATATGTTGTGATGTTAACATATGTTCTACAATATCAAGCTAGACAGATGGCAGTCAGTTAAGTCAAAGTAATATTGTGATAATATATAGGGTGATGCGGGATGTACACTTTCAAAGAGAAAACATTGTCCTTTTTTTCTAATAATGCTTATTAGAACAAAAAGACATGAAAATGTTTTCTCTCGTGCTATCTCACTAGTCTCAAACTCCGAAAATTCTTTGCCCAAGATCCGTCAAAAGACTGTAACGCTCCTGAGTTCTTGGCTTCAACTCACTTCAACCGTCTGTGTATGTTCTTACTTCTTTGTATATATTTCAGGAACCAATCAGATTATGACATGTAAGCCAACTACATATTACTTCTATTGTTACATACTAGTACATTTAACGTGTATACGTACTAATATAACTCTATTACAGCTCTAAGCTTGTAGTGTGCTGTTGTACATTTTTATATCATTCATAAAAATGGAGTGGAGTGGCTTACTGTTGGTATACATTTGTGAGTGAAATGTTTTGCAAGAAAAAATATCAAATTCACAATATAAAATACATTGCCTTCATCTTTGCTAAAGTCATGGAAACCAAATAAGACATATTTAAAAGAAAATTAAAAATTCCATTGAAATCTGGTGCATAATAGTGATAGCAGGATCTGTCCAGAACTTAACAGAATGATGAGAAAACCAAAACTAATGCACAGAGGTTTCTGTGGATCTTTCACAGAATGAACATGCATCAATCAGGACTTTTGTCTTCCTTGAAATAGCAGGTAACGCATCAGAACTTCCTGGAATACAAACGTCACACACGTCATGCGCATCCCTAAATTTCTTCAGCCAATAAGGGTAAAGTTGTGTCATTATGGAGGTGGTTCCCAGCTTGTGTAGCTGGTCGAGAAGCGCTGCAGGATCTATCTAAATGCGTCTTGCTTTCGCTCTGTAACGGCAGGCAGGTGAACCCAAACACAGAGTCGACAGAACCAGGTCGCAGGCACAGGGGTAAATTGATCAAATGCAGAGTTTATTAAAGCCAAGGTCAGAACCAAAAATCACAGTCCATGAAGCAAACAAGTCCAAATCACCAGAAGCAGAGGGGTAATCCAAAAACAGGGACTCGGTCTGGGCTGGGATCTTACAGTACCCCCCTCTCCACGGGTGGCTCCAGACAGCCAAGGCAGGTGTGTGGGGAGATGACCCCAAGGGCGGGGACCAGGATGATCATGGTGTTGGGCGTCGTTGGAAGTCCTCAAGCAGGCCAGGGTCTAAGATGCCTTTGGCAGCCACCCAAGACTGCTCCTCTGGTCCGTATCCCTCCCAGTCCACCAGGTACTCAAGAGTGCCTCGATGATGGCATGAATCCAGGAGTGTGTGGACCTGATAGGCAGTGTCACCGTCCAACTCCAGGGGCACAGGAGGACAATTTGGGACTGGAGGATGTATATGGCTATAGCAAACTGGTTTCAACAAGGAGACGTGGAAGGTAGGTGAGATACGATAGGAAGGAGGCAACTGGAGATGATAGGACACAGGATTGATGCATCAAACCACCTTGAGTGGCCCAATGTAGCAGGGGGAAAGCTTTTTGGAGGGAAGACATAGGTGTAGGTCACGGGTGGATAATCATACTCGCTGTCCTGGCTGGAACACTGGGGCCGGCCATCTATGGCAATTTGCCTGGCATTTCTGCTGTTGCATGGCTCGATGGAGGTGCATATGGGAGGCTTCCCATACCATGCCGCTGTCCTGGAACCACTCATCCACCACGGGGACATCAGTGGGCTTAGCCTCCCCGGGGAAGGATAGGGGTTGGAAACCAACTACACACTGGAATGGAGACAGAGCTAATGATGAGTGACGGAGAGAGTTTTGTGCATATTCAGACCAGAGAAGTTAGGCACAATAGGCCCTCAAAAAGCGACCAACCTCTTGGTTTAGCCTCTCCACTTGGCCGTTACTTTGCTGGTGATAGCCAGAGATGAGGTTGACCTGCACTCCTAAACATGACATGAATGCTCTCCACACCCAGGATGTAAATTGAGGGTCTCAATCTGAGAGAATCTCCTCTGGGAACCCAAAGATGCAAAACACCTCCTAGACCAGCAAGTCCACCATTTCTAGGGCAGTGGGGAGTTTGTGGAGAGGTATGAGCTGGCACATCTTCGAAAACCTATCCACCACAACAGCCACAAAAGTGAAGCCATCTGATTTGGGTAGGTCTGTGATGAAGTCCACTGCCAGGTGGGACAAAGGATGTTGAGGAATGGGGAGAGGCTCCAGAAGTCCACTAGAAAGTTGTCATGGGTTTTTTGACTGGGCACAGATGGGACAAGATACAACAAAGTCCCTGATATTGTCCTTCATAGATGACCACCAGAAGTATTTTTCCAGTAAAGCCAGGGTGTGGGTGACACTAGGATGCCCTGAACTTAAGGTGGAGTGAGCCCATTGCAGCAAAGTAGTCTGACAAGGGATACACTCGGCTTCGCGGAAGAGGGGCATCTGGTAGGATATCAATTGCACAGTTGCAGGAACGATGTGGTGGGAGACCAGGGTCTTTTGGAGAGAGGAAGACATCAAGGTGGGCTCCATGGGACTCTCAATGGAGGTTGTCCAAACTGGAAGCGAGAGGCAGTGTTCAAAACATTGAGAACCCCAGGCCACTATCTCTCTGTCAGTCCATAATATTGCTGGGTCATGAAGGACCAACCAGGGGTGATCCAGTACAATGGGGTTGCAAGGAGAATTAAACACAAAAAGGACACTTTCGTGGTGTAATGCTCCTATACTGATCCCTAGTGGAGGAGTCTGAAGGGTAATGCGGCTATTATCAAGGGATGGTGAATTGTTGAGCAGTAAAGATAAGGGAATTAGATATGCATACCTCCTTTCTGGGTGGACGGATAGGATATGCTGAAATTACATACCCAGCTTCTACCACAATAGAGACAAAGGTGAGCCTGGAGCCATCTCTGTCTTTCTGAAGCTGATAGAGAGGGTGTGCCCAATTTGCATAGGATCCACCTCTGTTTGTTGATGGGGAGGAGGAGGAGGCATGGCTATGGACATTTGAGCTGATGGTGGAGGTGGGCGGCAGTGGTTTTGGAGACATTAATCCACAGTAATGGCGGTCTGGATGTATTGTTCCAAGTTGGTGACATCGCCACGACATGCGAGTTCGGTCTGCAGCTCACGATTGAGTCTGCGTCGGAAGATAGTGAGTAGAGCTGCGTCACTCCATCCGCTCCCGGCCGCAAGCGTGCGGAACTGAAGGGCGAAATCAGCAGCTGAATCAGACCCTTGTTGGAGATCGTAGAGCTGGTCGTGGATGGATTTTCCCAACGGAGGATGATCAAAAACTCAGCAAAACGAAGGTTCTTAAATACAGGTGACATGGATGTGTTTGGTTAAAATTCTGGTGACACTGATCTGGTAGTCTGTGATAATTGTTAAGGTCTGGACCTGGTGTCCTGATCAGATGGCCTTTCTGATGAGGTGGACTCCTCCCTCAGTCTGGGCTGGGATCTTACACACGAGGCTTTTGTACCACATGAGACCATGACGCATGGTGACGTTTTGCAGCGCCGACTGAAGACGGACAAAAAAATCTAACCAACATACCAGAATGCACTGCTTTAAGTCAGCGCTATAAGTGGCTGTATGAAGTCGAACACACCCAATGTAGATCCCTGAGGTAGATGATCCGGCATTAGCACCTCAGTGAATCAGACTGCATATGTTTAAGTGTGGTCCCGATCTTCATAAAGCTGCACAGTCCATTTTGTAGGAGAAAATAATAAAAATATGGATTACTACTACTACTACTAATAATAATAGTAATAATTAGGGATGAACCAAAAATTCAGCCACCAAAAGTTTTTGGCCAAAAATGCATTTTCGGTTTCAGTTTCCCGACCTGAAGGCTGTCGTAACAGAAATAATAATAAAAGGATTGATTTAAGAAGTTTTATGTATAGATAGATCTATCTTTGAACGATTGGAACGGTTTATAGCGAAATGGATGGGGCACTGACACAGCTTTTGATTATGTGCAGACACTCTCAGCCCGCGTCTGCCTTTACGTGACTAAAGCCAAACAGAAATGAGGCATCATCTGACACACACACACACACACTAATGTCCTCTCGTTAACTGCAGCCTGTTGCAGAAAGGTGTCTAAAATACAGGCTGAGTTCTCAGTCACTACAATGGATTTCCGTCCATTAGCTCTTATGGAACTCCTTGTCTACAAAGTGATGTTATCAGTGAGCAAGGTATAGACATTTTGGGTAGCCCATTTCGATAGCTTTCTTGTTAGAATTTTTATTATGCAGCTTGCCGGTCAGCTGTGTAAATGCACGCACAAGTCTCTTACATGGAACGCCACAAGTTCAGTCAGATCTTCCCTTTCATTACAGACAAACTAATATTTTAGCTGAAAAAACCTCCAAACACAACCAGTGTTCTACTCACAATACAGTCATTTATAGATCATTTCTAGTGTTTATTTTTGGGCGCCCAGTAATCGAGTAATTGTGATGCAACCTGCGTTGCACACCAGGGGATTGTAGGAAATGTATTTATTTCCCAGAAATACCAAAGTGAGCTTATGTTGTATAACAAACTGTCTCAACGTTACACAAGACTTTAGTATTTATTCATTAAAAATTGACCAGAAAATATTTGTTCCATTCTTTAAATGGTAGAGAATAACCAATAGGAAAAGATGAATATAGAAAAAAAAAACTTTGTTCTGTATCCACATGGATACAAAGTAAATAAAGAAATATTTCCTCTTGGCACTAACCTTATTTTTCTTCACAATACTAAGTCATAGAATCTCTCTGCATAATAAAAACGCTCCAAGTCACTAAAAACACTGTTCTTACTATTTCTAGTAGTTACATCTACAGTTCCAGCACTTTTATACTACATCAAGCTAAAACAAATTATATAAAAAATAATTTAATAACTGTTCATATTTGTTGTCCAATGTTAAAATGCACTTGACTAAAGCACTTGTGTTTTATGAGAGAAGATATTTAAATTTACAATCTTTTAACAATCAATTACAGACCTGTAGGTATCACGGTGCATGTTGGCAGGACAAGAGGCGAGGTCACAGTGCAAGCCATTTATTCCAAAAACACAGAACATAAACTAGGCATGATGGCCACAAACAAAATAAAACTCTTCTAGGATACTTCAGAACCCACACAGCATGCCGACACAGGGAGGGTAGTGTAAGGGTGGACCAACAAAAGACACTGGGAACAATGAACTTATAAAGGGGAAGAGAAACACTGAACAAGATTAACGAGACAAGGGAAAGCCAATCAGAAAATAATCAGAAAACAATCAGGACTAAACAATGAAGGGAGAACCAATAAAGACAGGGGGCTGGACTGAAACAAACAAAACCCAGGTGCAAGGACTAATACACAGTGATCAACCAATGAGAGACAATGGGAAGGGTTTACGCATTAACTTCTGTTTTTGTGCTTAGAATTACTGAACCAGAGCTGTTTTTCTGTTTTTCATGAAATCGCATGATATTCAACACGATATTCAACATACTCGCTTTCCTCCGCTTCCAGAACAAAAGACGCAACAGGCAAACAAAATCACACACTCAAGACAAGCTAATTGTAATAATCGTGTCCTAGTTTATTTTCGTGAATGGAACAACAGACAAATAGTGGACTAAAAAACGCTGCTTAAAGTAACTAACTTAAAACATACTTACCCTGCAAGTAGTCTGCTCTAAAACAGTAGAATGATAGGCTAGGATAATAGATAATACTGAGAAAACCCCTAGGGCATTGTGAGATGCTTAGAAGGCTGCATGCTTGTTTGATTTTCTCCTGTGAAAATTAAGATTGGAGACAGTGCATGGCAAATCAGCTCTCGAACTGAGGCAGTGTCGACTACAGCTCCGGTTTGACAGCTGATTTGCCAACACACCATCAAACTTTATTTTCACCGGAAAGAAATGACCCACAGAGCGATGACAGTCAGCCCTCGGCTTAGAGAGAACAGAGAAGAGAAAAGCAAAAGTGACATATGAATGTCCATTTAACTTTAATGTGAGGATTTCAAGATTCAAGATTCTTTATTTGACACATGCAAATTATACAGATACAACATACAGCAGTGAAATGTATCCTGATCCGCTCTTTGACCATGCAGTTAAAGCAAAAAGTTTAAAAATAAAAATAATAAAATAACAAGGAGAACAATAGAACCTTAAAATAACTTAGAAATAAGAAGATAAAGGGAAATAACATAGAAATAAGGAAATAAAGGGAAAGAGATAAAAAAAGAAAATAAACTGTGACATAGACAATAAGGTGCAATGGATTTAAATGGTGCAATGAGTGCAGTGTACAATGTTTTTAAAGTGCCAAGTGCAGCTGCACAGCAGATATTGAACAGTAAATGTCAGACAATATAAATGATCATAACAATATGGAGTTAAGAGGCAGTATGGAAAGACAAATTAAGACATTTAGAGAAAAGACATGTCCTTGTTTAAAAAACAGATGGCCTGAAGATAGAAACTCCTCCTGAGTCTTTTTGTTTTGGCCAGGATGGTGCGGAACCTTCTGCCTGTTTTCAGAAGATGAAAAAGTCCATTTCCGGGGTGAGCCGAGTCTTTAACAATCCTAATTGCCCTGGTCCTACATCTCCTGGTGTAAATGTCCTGCAGGGAAGGGAGAGTTGACATGCAGCAGCGCTCTGCTGCCCGGATCACTCTCTGGAGGGTGTTCTGGTCCTGAACACAGCAGTTCCCATTCCAGGACAAAATGTTCTGAGTTACAATGCTCTCCACAGCGCCAGAATAGAAAGCTTTCAGAATGGTAGGGGAAACCCCAAACTTCCTCAGCTGTCTAATGTGGTACAGACACTGCTTTGCCTTCTTGACTTGAACAGTAATATGTTCAGTCCATGTCAGGTTCTCAGTAGCCAAGTTTCCATCCAGTTTTTTGCGACGTTTTGTTATCGACAAACAGAATATGCGTTAAAAAAATGTGCGAAATTTGCTGTTTCCAGCCTGTTTCCATCCAACTGGCTTTTTATCGATAAAATGGTGTGCGTGATGACGTTACATCCCCCCAAAATGAACTGTCGCATAAGTTTTGGTGTATCGCAAAAAAAAATCTGCCCTTGAGCCGTTTCCATACATAATTGTGTGTATGTCGCAAATTATCTACCTTTTTTTCCATGTGACACCCCCTTCCACAAAACAAACAAAGAAAAAAATGATGGAGAGATTATTCAGACAGTTTTTTGAAATTTGCCAGCTTACTGTTATTTCAGTTAAAAAATAATTGGAATTGTACAAAATATCCGAAGATGACAGCAGAATGAGACAGTTGCTTGTCTGATAGCCCTAGAGCTCGAAGAAAGTACCCCAGTGCGACGAAACCCACGGGTATGGGAGAGACCACGGAATAAACCGGAATAAGACCTTCTGGGAGGAGGTGGTGGAGAGTAGAAGGTGACATGGGAGTGAATTTTCAAATCTCTCCCGTCCCACTCCCACAAAAAAATCCCATCCCATCCCAATCCCATAAAAAAACTGGGGAAAAAAATTCCCGTCCCGTCCCAATCCCAGAAGAATGACTCCCATTCCCTCCCACTCCCGTGTTGTTGTTGTTTTTTTTTTTGGCTGGAACCTGTCAGTTACAGTTAAAAAAAAAATAGAGTACAGATCACAGCATACCCAGCTTAGTTGAATAAAAATCCAAAATGTAATTTGTTATTTTATTGAAATGAAAGTCATCTTAACAATGCACAGTGTGTTCCATGTTGAATTTTATGCAAATCATCCATCCATCCATCCATAAACACACACACACACACATTATATAAACATTATAATTTTCACTGAATTTCTATTACGACGGAGTGTTATTACGATTCCCGGTCCCACCCACTCCCGCTTACATTTTTTCCAGTCCCGTCCCAATCATGTTATTAATAGTGATTTTGTTTCCCATGATTCCCGTGACCCGCGGGATTCCCGAAAAAATGTCAGCCTGTAGTGGAGAGACACTTCACAGAATGAAATGCACGTGATGAAAATGTATCATGTGACACATTTATTTGCATTAAAGCCCTTCTTTTCCGACAAAAAGTGTTTCCAAAGTAGTTTTTGCGACATCTGAAGTATCGATATAGAAGTTATGCGCTAAAGTTAAACGGAAAAATATTATGTCGACATTTACAAAATTTTACCGATAATTAGCATTTCCATCAGCTATATCGGTAAAAAATTTGAAGCACTAAATATTTTTTTGAAAAAACTCCTTGGATGGAAACCTGGCTAGTGATGTAGATGCCAAGTTATTTGAAAAAAACACCTTATCCACTGGAGTACTGTTGATGGTGAGGGGTCTGTAGTCACGGTGTCTCCTACAGAAGTCCACCACCAGCTCCTTCATCTTGCTGACATTCAGCTGTGCCAGAGTGCCAGGTTCTCCACCTCGTCCATGTAGGCCATTGCCCGCAAACTTGACAATGTTGTTGGAATTGTGAGTGGCCACACAGTCCAAAGTGTAGAGTGAATACAACAGAGGAGAGAGCACACACCCTTGAGGAGCTCCTGTGTTGGTGGTGATGTTGCTGGAGACACACCTGCCTGCCCACACCACCTGAGATCTGCCTGTGAGGAAGTCTAGCCTAACCTCGAAATGGGCGTAGAATGCATTCAGCTCGTTGGCAAATGCAGAGTCGGCGCTGATCGTCATGGTGTCTTTAGCTTTATAGTCCATTATCATGCACAGTCCATGCAACAAGCTTCATGCGTCACCCTGATGAAATTGTGATTCGATTCGCTGTCTGAAATTGCACTTGCAAACTCGAATCCAGCAGTGAAGGTCGTAAGAGGCCACTTTGTAGGCGCTCATATCACCAGTAATGAGAGCAGCATTGTACGCAGTGGTTTGGACATTCACAGTGGCACGAATCGATCTGTGCATCCACGGCTTCTGGTTAGGGAAGGTTCTAATTCTCACCATTGGGATGGCTTCATTTGCAAGCTTGCTAACAAAGCTAAAAGCTACATCTGCAAACTCGTTGATGTCGTCTGCACAGGAACATGTCCCAGTCTACATCATCGAGTGCGTCCTGCAACGTAGCCTCTGATTGGGCAGACCAGCATTGCATCTCCCTCATGACCGGAGCCTCACAATGAAAGCTTTGTTTATATTCCGGTATGAGGAAAATGGCGGAATGATCGGCTTTTCCAAAAGCTGGCTGAGAAGAGGCTTTATAAGCCTGCTTGTACGGCGTGTAACAGTGGTCCAGTATGTTAGTTCCTCTTTTCGTGCATGTAATGCAATGATAAAAGTTTGGCATAACTTGTCTGAGATTTGCCTTATTAAAGTCCCCTGCTACAATGAGTGCTGCATCCGGGTGTTTGTTTTGGAGTGCACACAGCACATCATGCAGTTCGGATAAAGCTGTACCTGTGTCCATGTGGGGTGGGATGTAGACTGCCATGGTGGTGACCGAGGTGAACTTGCGAGGCAGATAGAAAGGGCGACACTTTATACTCAGATATTCTAGATGAGACGAGCAGCAGCTGGAAAAAGTAGAAACACTCCGGGCATCGCACCACTTGTGGTTGATCATGAAACACACTCCTCCACCTTTAGCTTTGTTGAACTCCGCCGTTCTGTCCATGTGGAACACAGAGAATGAGTCTGATGGCGTTACAGCTCGGTCCGGCATGGTGGGGGTCAGCCACGTTTCAGTAAAGCACAGAATGTTTCAATAACACAGAGGTCAGGACCTAAATTTACATTTAAATCATTCGAATTATTATTCCTTAGAATTGCAGACATGTCTGCAAAACCTAACTCTTTGTCGCTCCCTCTCATTACGATTTACCGTCCACCAGGTCCTTATTCTGAATTCCTAGCTGAATTTTCAGAATTTCTGTCAGACCTGGTTATTTCAACTGAAAAAGCAATAATTGTGGGGGACTTTAATATTCATGTAGATAATGAACAAGATCCTCCGACAGCAGCTTTTACTAATTTACTAGATTCCATGGGCATTGTTCAAAATGTAACTGGGCCCACTCACAACTGCGGTCATACCCTTGATTTAATCCTATCGTTTGGTCTTAATGTAGATAATGTAACAGTACTGCCTCAGACGAGTATTATTTCTGACCACCATCTCATTACATTTGATTTTCATTTTAGTCAAACCACAAATACTACAACTCGCTTCTGCTCCAAGCGTACAATCACTTCAGATACAGCTAGTAACTTTATTGATAATCTCCCCGATCTGTCATTCCTGACAGTGGAAATGTCTAATCTTGCTGAACTTGAGAGTAATACGGACTATCTAACTTCTATGCTTCGTTCCACCTTAGATAAAATTGCTCCGTTAAAAATTAAAAAGGTCAGAGAAAACAAAACATCCCCTTGGTATAATGACCACCTACATAGCCTAAAACAAGGGACACGGAAACTAGAACGTAAGTGGCGGCAAACTAGATTAGTGGTCTTTGAACTAGCATGGAAAGACGCTATGGGAAGCTATAAAAAGGCTCTTAGAGCTGCGAAATCAGAATACCTATCATTGCTAATTGAAAATAACAAAAATAATCCTAGGTTTCTATTTAACATGGTATCCAAGCTGACTAATAGCCAGACCACTACTCAAACTGTACCAACATTGTTTTCTAGTGGCGAATTTATGAACTTTTTTGACCAAAAGATTTGTTTAATTAGACAGAATATTGTAAAAGTAACTCAAGTAACTACAGTGGCTGGCCTTGACAAGGCAAGTACTAATACTGCAGCCATCTTATTTGAATCATTTACTCCGGTAGACCAGTCAGATCTAACGTCTTTAATCCTTTCCTCAAATTCATCTACTTGCATGTTAGATCCTGTTCCAACAAGGCTACTCAAAGAGATGATTCCAGTAGTGATTAAACCTCTACTAGCAATAGTTAACTCCTCTATTAGCATTGGTTATTTACCCAAATCTCTTAAATTAGCAGTGATTAAACCTTTGCTGAAGAAGCCCAACCTGGATCCCCTGGTATTGTTAAACTATAGACCAATATCTAATCTCCCATTTATCTCCAAAATAATAGAAAAAGTTGTTGCCAGTCAACTAACCTCGTTCTTGCAGGAAAACCATATTTATGAAATGTTTCAGTCTGGGTTTAGAGCCAACCACAGCACAGAGACTGCTCTGCTGAAGGTAGTGAATGATCTTCTCTTATCTGCTGATCAGGGCTATGCCTCGCTCCTAGTGCTGCTTGATCTTAGTGCTGCTTTTGATACTGTTGATCATGCCATTCTCCTAGACAGACTTGAACATGTTGTTGGTATCAGGGGAGTGGCCCTCTCTTGGTTCAGATCCTACCTTTCAGACCGCTATCAGTATGTGAATGTAAATGGTGATTCCTCTGAGCACGTCAGGGTGAAATTTGGAGTACCACAAGGATCAGTTTTAGGTCCCTTGCTGTTTTCACTGTACATGCTACCTTTAGGCTCAGTCATTCGTCAGCATGGAATTAGTTTCCATTGTTTTGCAGACGATACACAGTTATATATATCGGCTAAACCAGAAGACAGACAGCAATTTCAGAAAATGGAAAAATGCTTATGTGACATAAAAAAGTGGATGAACTTCCTCCAGCTAAATCTGGACAAGACTGAGGTCCTTCTTACTGGCACTAACATCACCAGAAGTCAGCTATCTGACACCACGGTCAGTCTTGATGGACTATCCATTGTACCAAGTAATGTTGCTAAAACCTTGGTGTTACTTTAGACTCCAATCTTTCATTTGATGTACATGCTTCTAACATTAGTTGCACCGCCTTCTTTCAACTCCGTAATATTGCTAAACTAAGAAACGTGCTATCCTTTCAAGATGCAGAGAAACTAGTTCATGCATTTATTACCTCAAGACTCGATTACTGTAATGTCTTATTCTCCGGTTGTCCAAATAGGTTGTTAAATAAACTCCAGCTAGTTCAGAATGCAGCAGCCAGAGTCCTCACTAAAACTAAAAAATATGATCATATCACCCCAATTCTATCCTCACTCCACTGGCTACCAGTAAAATTTCGTGTCGACTATAAAGTACTTCTCTTGACCTATAAAGCTCTAAATGGTCTTGCACCGCAGTATGTGAGTGACCTCATTTGCACTTACAATCCGGCGCGTACGCTTCGATCGCAAGACGCAGATCTTTTAGTAATACCTAGAATAAAAAACGTTACCGTGGGGGGAAAAGCATTTGCTCATAAAGAGCCACAATTGTGGAATAAACTACCCGTTAGTGTTTGGAGCTCAGAAACAATCTCTGCTTTTAAGTCAAGGCTTAAGACTTACTTGTTTAGTCAGTCTTTTGGTTATTAAAATCCCTTTTTCTTAGTTAAAGGCGAGATCTGGGAGTTCATGGTCATTTGAGATTAAAGGTGAAAGGGGGCACTGGTGCTGTCATCCTACCACTCTGCTGATCGCTCAGGTTTGCAGACCGTGGTTTGGTGTGATGCCGAGACCCCTGGAAGCCCTCATGTCTGTGTTACCTTCCAGCTCTCCCTTCTTAGCTAGGCTGCCATAGCTACTCTAGCATTGCCGGAGGTTAGGTTAGGGCACTTAACTTTCTCCTCTCTCTTCTTCTTTTTCCGAGCTGTTCCCGAGCTGATCCCGGGATGATGCTTGGCTGACCGAACCCTCACCGGGACTTTTTGGAGATGCACCGAGCTGACACTGACCATCTTGACCCTAGCAAGCTGACGCTGATCAACTGAACTCACCAGGAGTCCCGGAGACGTCCTGAGCTAAAACTTGACCTTGTCAACCCTCCCGAGCTGATCCTGACCCACTGAACCCGCACCAGGACTCCATGGGGACATCATCATGAAACCAACTGGGATTGGACCCTATGGACGTCTACTGACTTAGCAGCACAATACTGAACTAATTTCAGCTTAATGTTGCTGAGAGGGTCCTTCAAGTGGCCCATCAACAACCCGGGATTCGAAATATCCCTTGGACTATTTTTGTATCTTTGCTTCTTTAAATAACTAACAACTCATCTTGAACTATCGCTTGTTGTACATTAAATGTCCGTGCACCCGGTCGCCCAGAGGAGGATGGGGTCCCCCTCCAAGTCTTGGTTCCTCTCAAGGTTTCTTCCTATTAGAGAGAGTTTTTCCTTGCCACTGTCGCCTCAGGCTTGCTTGTTTGGGGGGTTTAGGCCGGTTATATGTAAAGTGCTTTGTGACAATGACTGTTGTTAAGAGCGCTATATAAATAAATTTGAATTTGAATGTTACAATCCCTCATGTTGTGTTGGAAAGTAACTCTGGCCCGCAGATCGTCCAACTTGTTATCCAGTAACTGAACATTAGCCAGGAGGATATTCAGCAGTGGTGTGCAGTGAGCTTGCTCACTTATTCTGTTGCAGACACTGCCACATTTCCCCCGGCGCTCCCTTGTTCTGATCTGTCGTGGCCATCTGACCCGCGGGTCAGCATCGTGTCCTTTGTTGTCGTCCGAGCCACGTAGTATCTCAGATGGCCACGACAGATCAGGCTCAAAAGTGGTCGAAATTGTGGACGAAATCTCATTTCCTATATGCAGTAGTGTTCTACTGTCATAGGTAACCAACCCTGATGATCTTTGCACAATAGAAAGTAATAAAGAAAAATAAATAATATAAATGCAAGCAGTTATTACGGGGGCCATGCAGTTTGCAGCTTTATCAGTTTTTTACGAATTGAAGTACATATATGTTGAGATTTGATATCTGCAGTTTGCAGCTTTATCAGTTTTTTATGAATTGAAGTACACATATGTTGAGATTTGATATCTTTCATCTTTTTTTCTACGTATTTATTGTTCAAAACTTATTAGGCTAACTTTAAAATAGTTTATAATGCGCCAATAAGTGGGATATCAACTTTGAAGTGAAGCTTTGCAGTCATATAAAGAAATACCTGAAAATGTGCTTAATAATTACTATAAGAGAATGTGTAAAAACTGTAAATTATAGTAAAGTTTCCTTATTCAAACATATGTCTTGCTGAATTTGTTTCAAAGTATTGATTTGCATAATATAGCCACAGTGTTGGGGAGCGGAATACATGTACTGGCGTTACTTATTTAGAATACAAAATATGAGTAACTGTATTCCGTTACAGTTACCGTTTATATAGGTGGTAATTAGAATACAGTTACTTTGTTGAAATAACTGGCGGTCTTACTCGGCGGTCTTTTTCCTATATCGTATGTTAGGCTGTCCCCTCTCTATCCCCTCTATAATTTTGGTAATTTCATGCATTGCCGCGAGACGCACCCCCGACGCGGGCGGGCGCATTTGATGACTTCCGCCTTTATACGGACTACTTGTGTAAGGTTTTTTTTTTTTTTAAGAATATGAGTAATTTTGCCCTCATCTTATTGGCGTTAACAGAGTGTAGGAACGAATTTCGTGACTCTGCGTTAACAGAGTGTAGGAACGAATTGGAGTTCATGGACAGTAGTTCGTGTAAAGGCAGAAGTCATCAAATGCGCGCACCCGCGGGGATGCTTTTTGCAGCAAGGGTGCCGATTTAGGCATGACACCCGTCACCCAAACATGGGTGATGCATTTCTTACTTGGAAATTTCGTCTTTCCTCCTCTACCTACAGTAAATATATTGTCTATTTAGGGAGATTTGGTCTTAATAATTACTATTATTTAGTAATTATTCAAATAATTCAAATAATACCAGTTACATGCAAATTGGATAAAAATTCAGGATCTAGTTGACTAGTTATGCCAATTAAAAAAAAATCCAATATGGGAAAAATAGATACGGGTTATTAAGATTCGTCTTGACCTAAGAAATAAGATGGTATAAGATTTTTAAGAATCGGAGCTACGATTCAAAAGTTATTACGGAAAATGCCACCAAGTGGTAGAGTGGTGCAATTATGACGGAAAATTGGTATATGGATTTGGATTGGTATATGTATATTGGTTTGCAGTCCTACGCCAAGCTGAGCCCATTTATTTGCATATTACATAAAAATGAAGACCTAAATGAAAAATGTGCTCAATAATAATTAAACAAGAGTGTCTTGGGATTCAAATGATACCAGTTGCATGCAGATTGGACAAAAATCCAGGGACGAGTTCGAAAAAGATGGGATTTCATTTTATGCAAATTAGTGAAAAATCAAATATGGCAGAAATAGTTGCGAGGGTCTAAAAAATTTGTCTTAAACCAACGAAAAAGATGATATAAGATTGTTAAGAATCAGAGCTACGGTTCAACATTTATTCGGCAAAATGCTTGTTTTTTTGGAAAATTGCAAAATAGCGTATTTTGGTGCAATTTTTTTTGCCTGAGTAGTGGGTGGGGTACCGGACATACCTGCCAAATTTCAAAGCTGTAGGTCTTACTGTTTTTTTCTCCACAACGCGTTTTGAGGCAGAAAAAAAAAAAATCTGCACAATAACAATAGGGGACCACGTAGTTTTCCACTGCGTGGCCCCCTAAATATAACTGCAAGCAGTGATTATGGGGGCCATGCAGTTTGCAGAAATATGAAGACCTAAATGAAAAATGTGCTTGATAATTAAAGAAGACTGTCTTGGGATTCAAATGACATCAGTTGCATGTAGATTGGATAAAAATCCAGGAACTAGTTCGCAAAAGATAGTTTTGCATATTATGCAAATTAGCCAGAAATACAATATGGTGGAAATAGATATGAGGGTTGAATAAGATTTGTCTTGACCCAAGGAGTAAGATGGCATAAGACTTTTGAGAATCGGAGCTACGGTTCAAAAGTTATTAGACAAAATGCAAAATAGCTTATTATAGCGCCACCAACTGGCAGAGTGGTGCAGTTTTTTTTTTGCCTTAGTAGTGGGTGGGGTACATGACCTACCTGCTAAATTTCAAAGCTGTAGCCCACCCAGAGCTGGATTTCTATTACACTCGGTGTGTGGCATTGCATTGCAGCTGTAGGTCTTACAGTTTTTTGCTCCACAAAAAATTTGCGAGTAATCCAATATGGCGGAAATAGATGGGAGGGATCTAGAAAGATTTGTAATGACCCAAGGATTGAGATGGTATAAAATATTTGAGAATTGGAGCTAGGGTTCAAAAGTTATTAGACAAAATACAAAATAGCTTATTATAGCGTCATCAACTGGTAGAGTGGCGCAATTTTTTTTAACTGAGTAGTGGGTGGGGTCCCGGACCTACGTGCCAAATTTCAAAGCTGTAGCCCACCCAGAGCTGGATTTCTATTACACTCGGTGTGTGGCATTGCAGTCCTGAGGATCTATCAAGATTCGGCTTGACCCATAGAGTAAGTGGGTATGAGATTATTGAGAATTGGCACTATGGTTCAAAAGTTATTCGGCAAAACGCAAATTTTTTATGAAAAATGCATAATAGCTTATTATAGCACCACCAACTGGCATAGTGGTGCAAATTTTTTTGCCTGAGTATTAGGTGGGGTACTGGACCTACCTGCCAAATTACAAAGCTGTAGGTCTTACAGTTTTTTCTCCACAATGCATTTTAAAGCAGAAAAAAAATCAGCACGATTCCAATAGGGTTCCATGCAGCGTTCCACTGCATGGCCCCCTAAAAAAAAAAAGAACAGTCTGGACGGAGCGGTTCGGAAGGCGTCTGGACATGGCCGCGTCATTTTGTTCTCAATATTTCAATATTGTAGTCATTTACTACATTGTGTGTGAAACAAGGCTTGATACATCAAGTATATCCAATATAACACCTAACCCTAACCTACAAGCTGCGATACATCAAGTATATCCAATATATTGCCTTACCTTATTCATAAATAAATGAATAAATAACATGCACAGTCTGAAAAGAGCGGTTAGGAAGACTCTGGACGTAGCCATACCATACTGCAATTACTTCTTGACAAAGGAGATTTTTTTTTAGTGAAAAGTAAGTTCTCTTCTATTTGCACAGATTGGTGAATCAGATGTATTATATTAGCACAATGTGGCTGCTCAAACAAGCATACACTTCAATGCTATGTGCTATCCAGGCTACCCTGGGCTATGCTGTAGGTGTGATACTGTCATGGCCCTCCTGGACTTGGCCGTACAGACCCCCCTCAACTCTGCTGAGCGGCCAGCAGAGGCCGCTATTTGGTTTGATGTATTTAGTTCTGTCTTGTGTCTCCGGTCTCTCTTGTCTGTGCCCCGCCTTCCCATTCTGTCTCATTGGTAGATCAGTGTTTATTAGTTATGGCACCTGTGTTCCAGTCCTGCCCCTAGTTTTGATAGGTTTTCTCTTTATTGGTTAATCATGCTTGTTTTCTGATTGCTTTCTGACTGGCTTCCCTTAGTTTAATTGATCCAGCCCCTAGTTTCTGTTCTCTGATATAAGTTTGGGTTTTCCCCATTGTCTCTTGTCAGTCCACCCTCACACTACCCTCCCTGTGTTGGCATGCTATTTGTTTTTCAAGCGGGAAGAGTTTTGATTGTGGCCCTCGTGCCTGTTTATGTTTGAGTATTTCAATAAAATGCTTGCAACATGTGCCTCGCCTCATGTCATGCTGACCACCAATGTGACAGATACTAGCTTGGTTACACTTTAAATTTTGGTTTAAAATGTTATCATGTGTAGGGTTTAAATCAGTTAACTTAAGATCTGTGTATCACTATTCAGAATGAATGTTTTCCACCTGGCAATTGGTAATTGTCAGGAGCCATTCTGCCCCTTAGCAGAGCAGACAGGAGGTGGTGCTATGTCCCATTTGGTTTTGTTTGTTTTTGTGTCTGTCTTGTCTTGGCCCAGCTTTTTGTGTTTGTGTTTTGGGTTTATGAGTCTCACCTGTGTTCTAGTCATGCCCCTTGTTATGTGTGTTTAGATAAGGTTGCTATTGCTATTCATGTCTTGTCAGTTCACCCTCACACTCAGCACTCTTGTGCTCTGTCTAAGAAGCCAGCTAACACTGACCAAGGCTAACTGCTATGCTACATCTGGGCTAACCACTAAGCTACACAGAAGCTAACCAAGATGCCACACGGTCAAGGTACCAGGCTCATGGAGCTCATGAAGCACCAACGGGATGCTTTTGCAACATGCTCTGAGGGTTGGACTACATCTCCAAGAATGACTCAGTTTGGCTTGGCTGCACCCGTGAAGGTCTTGCAGCTCACGCCCGCACCCATGAAGGTCTTGCAGCCCACACCCATAGAGGTCTCACAGCCTATGCCTGCACCCGTGGAGGTGTCGCAGCACACATCTTCACCCGAGGAGGTCACACATCCAACACCTGCACAACCAGAGTTACAGCCCAAGGTCTGGGAGGAGTCTGTCGCAGAGACGACGGAGTTATGTTCCTCTCGTATTGTCCCCCAAGGAAAGGAGGTGATGTCAACGAAAGGCTTTGTGCAACTATTGTGGGGCTGGAGGACATTAAAGTTGCCTCATGTCTGTCTCGTCTTGGCCCAGCTTCCTGTGTTTGTGTTTTGGGTTTATGAGTCTCACCTGTGTTCTAGTCCTGCCCCTTGTTATGTGTGTGTATATAAGGTTGCTTTTGCCATTTGTGTCTTGTCGGTTCACCCTCACACTCACCACTCTTGTGCTCCGTGTAAGAAGCCAGTCAAGGCTAACTGCTAGGCTACATCTGGGCTAACCACTAAGCTACACTTGCTCTAGCTAACCAAGCTACCATGACACCACATGAGACACTAATTCACTTCTGTTGGTTCAACTGGATAATTCAGTAATTCTGTTCTTTATATCCAATCTATATCTTTAAAGTGTATAATTGTTAAGCATATATTACATAATACATGCAAAAATTAGCTTTAACACTAATTAAGTCACAGATCATGTAAACTAATGTATCTGATATTTGCACCTTTGCATGATTGGGTTTACCTGTGACACTTGGTTCCAGTGGAGAGGTATTGTTGGGCGCTGCCTTAGCTCTGACACAAAATAAAGAAAATCCTCAAATGAGGGGCTTGACCCTAATTCAGCTTCATAAGGCAACATGTGCACTGGGACATGAGCATCTGAAAATGAGCATAAGAAGAAATGTTAAACATTTCTGATGTGTCATTTGAACTTTTATCAGTTTTATTCCACAGGCAGACATATATATCAAAGAAGTCTAACTGTCTGATACACTAATCATTAGAAATGAAACCGAAATTAACTACCTAAAATAAGGAAAGTAAAAATATGTAGCACATATGTGACTACATTAAGTCTAAAGTATAATAAAAATCTAAATATTTAAATAAATAAATAAATGTAAATGTCCAACTTTGCTAAAGCTAAAACCTATGCCCTAACAGAAAATCCTTCTCTTCATAACAAACACAGTGTAATAGAACACTAGAGATAGACACGTGGTTGCATCCTTAAAGTGCCCCTATTATGCCATTTTAAAGGTTGCTAATATTGTTTTATGAGTCTCTTAAAACAGGTTTACATGTATGCAAGGTCAAAAAACACTTTAGTTTTCTCCAAAAATAGATTTAATTTTACCCCATTTCTAAACGATTCGTAAACGACTCGTGGGAAGCAGTTGGAAGAATCAGTCTGTCTAAACCCCTCCTTTCCGTGAGCCCTCACTGCTGTGATTGGTCATTGGCGCCTTTATGATTGGTCTACCGCGTGTGTCGGAAAAAGAAACGCCCATTGCCATAACTGAATGATAGCTCTGGAGACCTGTCAATACATAGAAAAGATGGCCTCGATGACGATGTCTGACGATGAAACGGTTGAAGTGGCACATCGACAAAGAAACTGTTTCGCAAGCACGACTGGAGCAGGGCGTTTCTCAGTGGTAAATGTTTGTGGGCGGGCAAGTTGTTCGCGACGTAGAACGTGGGCGGACATTATTCAAATATGTTACTTTGTGACGTGTGGCCATAACAGAAAAAGATTTGAATTGCTGACGACTCGCCTAGGCGAATGTGAGCCGACTCTTTTTTTTGATAGACAAAAACTTCATTTATCGTGCACTGTCAGCGTCACAACTTTGCAGATAGTTTATGTTCTCATACAACTACATGACACACTGCATGAAAGATCATATTTGAAAAAGCATAATAGGGGCACTTTAATCATTCTGATTGTAAAGACTAGAACTCAGGGTTAATGTTCAGAAATATGGTTAGGGCATTTGACCATGTGATCGGAAGCCTGCAGGTTTGAATCCCGGACCATTAAAGGTACCACCGAAGTACTCATGAGCAAGGTGCCATTCCCAAGCACTGCTCCCTGGGTGCTGCCCATGTAAACTGTCCACATCTCCTTCACAGATGCAGAAATCACATTTCATTGTGGTGTGCTGTGAAGTGGTGTGTTCACAATGACAAATAATCACTCACTTTCACTTTCAGTAATCTGAATCCAAATCCAAATAACAAAAAAAGGTAGATGTTTTTGTTGTTTGAATAAAAATGAAAAAATATTTGTGGTGGCTTTCATCTCTCTAAAGCCACCAGAATTCAGCTATCTGACATCATAATCAATCTTGATGGATCCATTGCACCAAATACTGTTGTTAAAAACCTTGGTGTTGCTCTAGACTCCGATCTTTAATTTGATGTACTTGCTTCTAACATTAGTTGCACCACCTTCTCTCAACTCCATAATATTGCCAAACTAAGAAACATTCTATCGTTCCAAGATGCAGAGAAATTGGTTCATGTGTTTATTACCTCCAGTCTCCATAATTGTAATTGTCACCAGTTGTCCAAATTGGTCGTTAAATAAAGTCCAGTTAGTCCAGAATGCAGCAGCCAGAGTCCTCACTAGAACTAAAAAATATGATCATAACACTCCAATTCTATGTTCACTCCACTGGCTGCCAGTTAAATTTCGACTATAAAATACTCCTCTTGACCTATGCTGCTGCCTGCATACACATCGTTGCTGAAACACACAAGTCCTGTCAGAACAACCTTCAGAGTCTGGCCCAGTGGAGCTGTCGCTGCACTCCAGGACTGTTTCGAGTGCACAGACTAGAGATGTAGCTGATCCGATATGTGGATCGGTATCGGTCCAATAACGCCTCAAAAGGCTAGATTGGGTATCGGCGGCATTGGGCCGTCCTGTGGAGCCAATCTGTAAATGCATGTATGCTCAATTCGTTATGCATGGGAAGTGGCACTGCGGTAAAGTAGAGCTGAAACGATTGTTCCAATAACAAATCATTTTATTACAAAAATGGTCGACGCAATTTTTCTAGAATCGAAGCTTCATTTAATTCATTTTACTCGCTGGAGCATGCTCCACTTGTATTTCACACAGAGGTTTAATAGTGACACACAACGTTTTCAGTGGCGTGATCAAGACAAGATCTGATCCCTCTGCATGTGAAAGTATTTGTGAGATGTTCCGTTCACTAAAACATAAGTAAATGCATAAAAACATTTAGCATATACGTGTGTAATTATTATATTGTTTTAGTTAGGAAAACAGTATTTAATTCAGGCATTTCCTTAAGCATAACAATAATCTTAGTCATGCATTCAGACATTTTAAAGCATTATTTTATGTTTAAAAAAGACTGTGACTGTATCGGATTTGTATTGATATCCAAATTTACAATATCGGTATCGGACATAAAAAAGCTTGCCCGGCTGAACCCTCACAAGGACTCTTTGGAGACATCATCATCGGGAGCCAGCTGGGATTTTTCAGACCCTGTGAACTTGAACTGAATTACCAGTTTAATATTGATCTAATTTTAGCTTAATGCTGCTGAGTGGATCTTAGCAAATGGCCCCAGCAATGACTATTTTTTTATATCTTCATGTCTTTATGAATGACTAATTAACGATTAATCTTGAACTAATACTTGCTGTGTTTTAAGTATTCATGCACCCTGTTGCCCAGAGGAGGATGGAGTCCCTTTCTGAGTCTTGGTTCCTCTCCAGGTTTCTTCCTAATAAAGGGAGTTTTTCCTTGCCACTGTCGCCTCAGGCTTGCTTGTTGTGGGTTTGGGCTGATTATATGTAAACTGCTTTGTGATAATGACTGTTGTTAAAAGCGCTGTATAAAATAAATTGAATTGGTGTTCAGGCTCACTGACAGTGAGCTGCGACTCACCTTTTTACGTCGCTCTTAATATCCGACCAGTAAAAAAAAAAAAGGGTACTGTTTGACTTTCCGAACTCGCAGTATTAATTGCCTCCGCCCTGCTGTTCAACTTTTTTTGTTACTGATGCCACTACTAGAATTGTAGAATTGTTTTACTTGCCTTTTACTTTATTTATCCATCGTGCACTTAACAATTCAATTCTGTTTTTTAACAATTAAATTTAATTTTATTTATATAGCGCTCTTAACAACAGTCATTGTCACAAAGCACTTTAAATATAACCAGCCTAAACCTCCTACAAGCAAGCCTGAGGCGACAGTGGCAAGGAAAAACTCCCTCTACTAGGACGAAACCTTGAGAGGAACAAGGACTCGGAAGAGAACCCCATCCTCCTCTAGGCGACCAGGTGCATGAACATTTAATACTCAGTAAACAATAGTTCAAGATTAAGAGTTAACTTGTCATTTTAAAGAAGTGAAGATATAAAAATAATCCAAAGATTTTTTTGACCCTTTGACCTGTTTGGGGGAAGACGCTGGCTGTGAGGCTTCTCTGGGGGCAGACGCTGGCTGTGAGGCCTGGAATGATGGGGAGACCCCACCACCAGGTCTTTTCTCCCAGGGGGCCTAGCTCCTCCTCCAACTCCTCATCTGTCTCAGGATAGCCCAGCAGTTCGGGGATGGAGAAGCGGCTGGTCCCAGCTTGTGCCTCTAGCCGACAAACCCTTGCTGTGTCCTCTTCTTCCCAGGGCACATCCACACACGTCCAGCACTCTGTGGTCTGTGGGCCAGATATTTCCTGCAGGGTCCAGGTATTAGGTCTGTCCATCTGTCATGCTTTGCGGAAGGAGCGGACGCATGGCACAGGAGGGTTTCTTTTTTCCCATCTTTTATTTGTGGAAAGAGTGGGGAAGGGAAGGGGATCAGGAGGGGTCAGGCAGAGAAACAAAGATACACAAGACAGAGACGAAGACACAGACTAAGACATTCACTAAAGAAATACTACAGCTAACTCTGAGACAGGACCAGGAACCAGGAGGGGAATAGGAGCAGTCTCTGAGGGGAGCCAGGATCAGGACCAGAGGGGAACAGAACTGGGAACCAGTTCTGGACAGGACACACAGGAACCAGCACCAGAACAGGGACCAGGAACGGGAACCAAAGGGGGGACCAGAACCAGTGTCAGCAGTCATTTGAGGAGGAAATAGTCTGTATAGCAGCAAAAATATAGGGCATCACCATGACGGTGATGTGTAAAGTGCAGAGGTGCAACAGAGTCAGTTAGTTTACAGTCCGGGTGTGTGTGGGGGGGGAAGTGTGAGGGCAGGAAGTGTGTTCAGGAGTCTGATGGCTCATGGGAAAAAGCTATCACGCTGGTGGATCGAGTTCTGATGCTGCAATAAGAGTCTGGCAGATGGGAGGAGTTTAAAGAGTCCATATGAAGGATGTGAGGGGTCGAGCACGATGCAGGAGGCCCTCCTGATGCAGCATTGGTAAAAGATGTCCTGCAGCAGCGGGAGAGACGTATCAATAATATTGCCAACTGCTCTGACAATCCTTTGAAGCCACCTGTTATTGGCAACAGTGCTGTTTCCGAACAACCAGAAGGAGATGCAGATGGAAGAGGCAGGGTCCATCACTCCGCTGCCCCTCTAATGGTCAGGCTTCCCAGCGTCTGCCCCCAGAGAGGCCTCACAGTCAACGTCTGCCCCAACAAGGTCAAAGGGCCTGTTTCTGTGCCTGAGGCCTCTCGGGGAACAGACACAGTTCTTGAGGCCTCTCAGGGAACAGAAACAGCCCCTTTAACCTGTTTGGGGGCAGATGCTGACTGTGAGGTCTCTCTGGGGGCAGATGCTGGCTGCGAGGCCTCTCTGGGAGGTAGGCACTCATGGGCCCTCTCAGGGGCAGGCACTGGCCAGGCTCAGGAACCAGGAGGAACTTGAGGCGGAAGCTGGGTCATTGTGGCCTGGGAAGGCTGGCCATCAGAGGGGCAGTGGCATGACAGGCCCCACCTCCTCCATCTCTTGACCTTGGATGGTCCTCCACCCTCGTCCATGCTGAATTTGTCAGCCGGTATGATGGGGAGACCCCACCACCAGGGTTTTTCTCCCGCCTCACAGAAATTGTTAGTGACTCATCAAGTAGTGCAACAATTATGGCCAGTTTGGCTGATGACCCGGCCCTGTCGAACCTACTAGATTATGTTTGGCCGAATGATTAAAATGATGTAGGATTAATTAAAGTCTGTACACCAGTTACAATTACTCTGAAATCTGATTAAAGACTGGAGATAAGTCTGTCTTGGGGATCACGTTTTCGGTGTCCTACCTTTGTGTGTATTAGCTCATGGGAGGTTTTGTGTAGTTGTGCACTTCCCCGTTATCTTGCTCTCCACTTCCGGGTTCCATGTCTACACTTCGTGTGCCCTCCCTAGAAGTATTTGCCCCTTCCTCATTTCTTATTTTTTTGCACACTTGAATGTTTCAGATTATCAAACAAATTTAAATATTAGACAAAGATAAACCAAGTAAACACAAAATGCAGTTTTTAAGGGATAATTTTATTTATTAAGGAAAAAAAAAAATATCCAAACCTACATGGCCCTATGTGGAAAAAGTAAATGTACTCCTTGTAAAATCATGAAGTAACGTGGTTAAACATGCAAAAATAAGAAATCAGGAAGGGTCAAATATTTTTTCACAGCACTGTATGTGTGTGTATAGTATGTTTTTATGCATTGTGTGGACATTTTTAGCACACACAATCACACTCTCAGTCACACCTTACAGGGCCACAGTCTCCAATTAACCTACAGGGCAAGCTTTTGGACTGTGGGAGGAAACAGAAGCACATGGAGGAAACCCACACATAGGAAGAGCAGACAAACTATACTCAGACAGGATGACCTGGGGATCAAACCCAGGACCTTTTCGCTGAATTGGCTCGTGAGGTGTGAGTGACTGTGTGAGTGTGTGTGCCCTGTGGTGTGCTGGTGCCTACCCAGAGTTGGTTCCCACCTTGCAGCCATTAGTTCCCGGGATAGGCCCCGTTTCCCTCGTGACATGGGTTGGGATTCAGTGGTTCAAATAATAAATATATGAATGAATGAGTCCTTGTGTCATGGCTGCACCGTCTTTGGTCTGAGTCTGGGAGGTAAGTCTGTCTTGGGGATCACATTTCACTGTCCTCCCTTCATGTGTATTGGCTCACATTAGGATTTGCGTAGTTGCGCACCCCCCCCCCCCTTAGCTCACTCCCTACTTCCGGATCTGTTATCTGCACTTCGTGTCCACTCCCTAGTAGTTAATGTCCTGATTAGATCACTCCTACTTCCAGGTTTGTGTGTACACTTTATGTTCCCTTTTCCTAGCAGTTCACAGGTGAAATAGATTGTGGATTTCCTTTTGGTTTAAACAGTTTCACCTGAGTCTGATTTTGTTGGCATTCCACCATTGGTTTATTAGTTCAATTACTCATTTTTGTTTGGTTATTTAAACCCAGCAGACTTGGCTTGGTTTTTTGAGTTCTTCTCCCTCATACCTTGGTGTCGTGTGGTAATATTTTGGAGTGTCCTGTTTGTGGAGTATCAGTTCAGTTTCCTTGTTTGTTTTCCTCTGTTTTTTGGACTGTTTTCTGCACTGCTCCAGGCTCGTGCTGCCCGCTGGTGAGTGTGTTTATGGCGATCTAACTTTGGACTTTCTTGCTGATTGGAACGTGAGTATCCTTTCTGAAATTCCTAGCAGCTGGGGCACGAGATTGTTTTATGTTTTCCTTTTTTTTCTCTGCAATACTAAGAATAACTAAGAATGACTATTTTTGTGTTGGCTTCCTTTATTAAACCTCCTGTTCCTCCATTATTGCATCTCCCTCCATTTTTCCTCTTTTTTGGTTTTGGACTACATGACACCCACATGGCAGAAGAAGAACTCTCAATGTTTGATGACGCAGCAGAGGTTCTGCTTCAAGGATGGTGGATGAGGTCCACTGCTTCATCCATGCTCTGGCTGTGCCTCCAGCACCTGTAGCTCCTCCAACTCTGGTGGTTCCTCCAGCTCCTGTGGCCCCCCAGTAGCTATGGCCCCATTCTCCAGCCCAACCATCGTCCGAGTGGCCTCCCATGAATCCCTTCCAGAAAGGTACTCCAGCGACCCTGCAGGGTGCCATATGTTCATGCTAGCCTGTTATTTGTACTTTGCAGAGCATCCAGAACTGAGTGAGACTCAGCCTATCTCCACAGTAATACAGCAGCTGAGCGGAGAGGCTATGGAGTGGGCCATGGTGGTTTGGGAGAGTGGGGGCCCGGCGCTGGCGTCATACGCCACCTTCCAGCAGCACTTCTGGGCAGTTTGACCATCCTGGACAGGGGCACTCCAACAGCGCCTGGCTTCTTGATTTGAAACAAGGTACAGCCTCTGTTTTTAAATACTCACTCACCTTCCATGTTCTTGCTGCAGAGTGTGGTTAGGATGAGAGGGCCTACGTCTACATATCATAGGATGAGAGGATCAACATCTACTGGAGGGGGCTCAAATGGGATTTACAGCGGGAACTTGCCTGCATTGGGATGTCCCTTGATGAGCTAATCACCCTCGCAACATCCCTGGACAGCCACCTAAGGGACAACCAGTGGCCAGTCAGTAGGTGATGCACCATTGCACACCATCACTAAACAAGTCACTCTTAACATTGCTCCCTTGCATGCTGAACAATTACCTCTTGTTGTTTTGTCCCGATCCACTCACCCCCTGATTCTAGGTCTCCCTTGGCTAAGGCTACATAATCCATATATAGATTGGCAACAGCATCCTATCATTTCCTGGTCCCTATCCTGCACACATACCTGCTTGACATGCCCACTGCACTCAACATCCATTGAGAGCTCTCAGCCAGCTGACAGCACACAGATCCCCTCTGAATATCAGGACCACCAGGAGGTCTTTTCAGCCACTAAGGCAACCACCTTCCTCCTCATCAGCCACGGGACTGTGCCATTAACCTCCTGCCGGGTAAAACACCTCTGAGGTCACGTATTTATCCATTGTCCGAGCCAGAGAATCAGGCAATGGAGGAGTACATGGCCGAGGCCCTCCGGCAGGGATACATTAGCAAGTCAAGGTCCCCTGCTTCTGCCAGTTTCTTCTTTGTGAAAAAGAAGGATGGTGGACTCCGGCCCTGCATTGACTATAATGTGAAGTATATCCACCCACTTTTCTTGATCCCAGTCACCATTGAGCAGCTCCAGGGGGCAACAGTTTTCATGAAACTGGACCTCCAGAGTGTGTACAACCTGGTGCATATTCAAGCAGGGGATGACTGGAAGATCACCTTCAACACCACATCCAGTCACTATCAGTACCATGTGATGCCATACAGGTTAGCCAATGCACCTTCTGTTTTTCAGAGTTTTGTAAATGATGTCCTTAGGGATATGTTGAACTGATTTTTAGTGGTCTATATTGACGACATCCTGATTTTTTCAGAAACCCATGTGGATCAAATGGGTCATGTCCAGCATGTGCTCAAACAGCTGCTCGAGCACCAGCTGTTTTTGAAGGCTGAGAAGTGTGAGTTCCACCAGGCGGGGGTCTCCTTTCTCAGTTACTGACTCAGAGCTATGGGCATCTCTATGGAGGAAGCCAAGGTGCATGCCATATCTGAGTGACCAGACCTAAGTTGGTAAAGGAACTGCAATGGTTTTTAGGGTTTGCCAACTATTATCACAGGTTCATTAAAAACTATAGCACAATGGCTGCCCCGTTAACTTCTCTCCTCTGTGGTAAAGCTAAGAAATTGTGTGTGACACCCGAGGCCTGTGAGGTCTTCCAATCCCTCAAGCAGAAATTTACCACAGCCTCCTTGCTGTGATTACTGGACCCTGAGAGGCCGTTCACATAGCGGTCAATGCCTCAGAGGTGGGGTTAAGGGTGGTCCTGTCACAAACTCATGCTGGCCGCTTACATCCCTGTGAATTCTTTTTGCAGAAACTGACAGAGGCAGGAAAAGATTACGACATTGGTAATCATGAGCTGCTTGCTGTAAAGGCAACCTTGGAAGAATGGTGCTACCTCTTGGAAGGAGCATGACATCCATTTGTAGTTCTCACTGATCATAGAAATCTTGAGTATATCCGGAAAGCAAAATGATTAAACACTCGCCAAGCTTGGTGGACTTTGTTTTTTGGTTCAACTTTTCCATCACCTATCACCCAGGTAAGGAGAAGGTCAAGGTGGATGCACTCTCACATCAATTCAATTCACCCAAAACACCAAAGGAGCCTGAGCCCATCCTACCACCCTCGGTTCTGGTTGCTCCGATTGGGAGGGGGGTGGCCGAGAGGTGATAGAATGGGCCCACACCAATCTAGCCACAGGTCATCCCAGTATAACTAGAACACAAGACTTGATTTCCAACAAGTATTGGTGGCCTTCCTTAAAAAGAGATGTGCATGAGGCCGTTTCATCTTGCTCGGACTGTGCCATGACAAAGAGTTCTCATCACTTACCTGCCAGTAAACTAATGCCCCTGCTTATTCCCGACAGACTGTGGTCACACATTGCTGTGGACTTTGTCACGGATCTGCTAGAGTCGAAAGGGTACACTGTTATTTTGGTGGTGGTAGACCGGTTCTTGAAGGGGTGCCGCTTCATGCCATTTTTTTCTCTCCCCTCTGCTCTCCAGGTGGTGGAAGCTCTGTTCCAGTGTGTCTTCCGGTACTTTGGCATCCCTGAGGAAATCCTGTCTGACCGGGTCTGCAGTTCATCTCCCAGGTGTAGAAGGCTTTCATGAAGCACCTGCGGACCATGGTCTGCCTGACCTTGGGGTACCACCGCAGTCCAACAGTCAGGCAGAGCAGGCAATTCAAGAGCTCAGCAGGTTCCTCAGGGCCTACTGCCATAGCCAGCAGCATGACTGGGCAGACCTCCTTGGGTGGGCAGAGTACGCCCAGAACTCATTCACTCATTCAGCCACGGGCCTTACGCCTTTTGAGTGTGTGCTGGGGCGTCAACACCTGCTGTGTCCCTTGGACACAAAACCATCGGGGGCACCTGGGGAGGACAATTGGTTTTGCAGGGCTGAGTGGGTGTGGGAAGGAGCACACACTTCCAATCAGCGTGCAGTTCGGCATTTTGAAAATCAGGCAAATCACCATAGGAGGAAGGGTCCCCCCATTAAAGACGGTGACAGGGTATGGCTATCTGCATGGGACTTGCATTTGAACCTCCCCGTCACAAGCTGTCTCCCCAGTACGTTGGTCCTTTTCTCGTGTTGTCAAAGTTAAATCCAGTATCTTACAAGTTACAATTACCACCCCATAGGTGTGTACACCCTGTGTTTCATGTGTCTCTTCTCAGGCTGGTTACTGAAGGACCGCTGCATGACAGCGATGCAGCTGAGACCCCTCCAAAATTTATGGATATTGAGGGTGCCCCCACTCACAGGGTTCGTGGCCTCCTGGACTCCCACAGGCAAAGGGGTGGTCTGCAATATCTGGTTGACTGGGAGGGTTATGGTCCCAAGGAGAGGAGCTGGGTCCTGGCACGTGATGTCCTCAATCAGGAGCTGAGTGAGGACTTCAACCGCTCGTGACCGGATTGTCGCGCCCTTTGCCCTAGGGGCTGTCCTTCTGGTAGGGCTCTGCCCCTTCATTGGGGTATGCAGAGGTGTGGTTCTGGATGTCCTCCAGAGGGTCATGGCCCTGGAGGGGGGGGTACTGTCACGGCCATGCCATCTTTGGCCACCATGCCACGTTCATAGTCCCCAGAGTTCTGAGCCTGGGAGGTAAGTCTGTCTTGGGGATTATGTTTCAGTGTCCTCCCTTCATGTTTATTAGCTCATGTTAGCTTTTGTGTAGCTGGGCACCTCCCCTTTAGCTTGCTCCCTACTTCCAGGTCTGTTGTCAGCACTTTGTGTCCACTCCCTAGTAGTTCACGTCCCGATTATATCACTCCTACTTCCGGGTTTGTGTGTACACTTCGTGCTCCCTTTTCCTAGCAGTTCACAGGTGAAATAGATCACGGATTTCCTTTCGGTTTAAACGGTTTCACCTCAGTCTGATTTCGCTGCTGAGTGTGTTTACAGCGATCTTGCTTTGGAATTTCTTGGTTATTGGAACATGAGGATCCTTTCTGGAATTCCCAGCAGCTTGGACTTTGGATCATTCTGGGACAAGAGCTCCAAGGGGCTTAGCCTTCTGGATTCCCACAGCGGGGACACGAGACCATTTAGTGTTTTCCTTTTTTTCTCTGCAGTACTAAGAGTACTTGAATGACTATTTTCATGTTGGATTTCTTTATTAAACCTCCTGTTCCTCCGTTATTGCGTCTCCCTCCATTTTTTCCTCCTTTTTGGTTTTGGACTACACGACACCCACATGACACCTTGAATTGTATTCAGTTGTATTCAATTAAAAACTGTGGAGTTATGTAAACATATTGACCTTTAAAAAGTTAAAAATAAAAATATAATTCATTTTTAATATGTGTATATCAGGCTGAATCAGTTTTAAAAGACTGACATTTAAAGTGGAAAAAAAATATTTATAATATTTTTACAGCAGTTTTTGAGATGGTGACATTTCTTTGCTGTTAGGGAAAATATGTTAGGATTATAAAGGATATCTTAACAGTTAAGTTTACGATGGCAAATGACCATTTTCTCCCACAGTTCATTCAGGGGAAACTCAAAACTACATTTAAGTAGAAAATTATCATTGACTGCAAAAGGAGAGCCTGTAACAGTAATATTTTTAATACCTGATGAGCAAATAAGGTCCCATATATGTCCACTTGTATGAGTGGGGAAGTCTACATGCTATACAAGATTAAAACATTCAAGGATATCTGTAAACTCAGAAGTGTCACAGCCCCACTGGACTTTTACAAAAGGCCAGACAGTTCCCCCTCGAACTTATGCTGAGCGGCCACACGGTGCTGCCATTCTTCTGTTTGGTTATATTTTGTTCTGTCTTGTGTCTCCTGTTTGTCTAGTCCTTGTCCTGCCTTCCCAAATGTGTCCTATCGGTAGATCTTGGTTCATTAGTTATCTCACATGTTTCTTGTATTGTTTTGGTCCAGCCCCCAGTTCTTTTTGGTTACTCCTTTATTGTTTGATTCTGCTTGATTTATGATTGGGTGCATTCAACTTCATGCAGCCGCTTACAGCACTGGCTTAAATCAATGCATTCTAGTATTGACGCAATGCATCATGGTTAGATTTTTTCATCCGTCTTCAGTTGGCACTGCAAAACATCACCATGCGTCATCATGTCACGTGGTACAAAAACCTCACGAGAGCAAGACAGATCCTGCAGTGCTTCTAGACCAGGGGCCTGTACTACGAAGCGCAATTACTGGCTTATCACACTATGTTCGAGAGTAACTTGGTCACGTTAGGCTTAACTTCATGACTAACCCGTACTACGAAAGGTGAATAGGTTTATCATGAGGTATGTTGCTATAGCAACTTACGCAGTGGGTTAATTCTGGTCCGACCAGAATATGTTCTTACTTAACCCACGCTTTAGCGTGAGCCCGCCCCCACTAGCCCCGCCCCTCCACACACCACTTCTCCTCATGCAATGGATGATCCACTGGACCTCGGCACACGAATCGTGAGGGGCTCTCTCCGCAGGACGATATTCTCTATGAAAGCTATAGATTCTCAGCCGAGGGAATTCGTTACGTTTGTCAGCTGATCGGACCAGAGGTCTCTAATGCCACTTGCCGGAGCAATGCCCTCACGATCAAGCAGACAGTTTGCCTTTCGATGTGCTACTTAGCGTGTGGCCAATTTATGTATTCCATCAGTGATGCAGAATACTGTTTGCCGTGCAGTTCACAAGGTGGTACTTGCTCTTTCTAAACTGTTTGATGCATTTGTGATTTTCCCTGGCCATTTAAGTGCGCTGAAGATTAAAGAAGGGTTTTATGCAATCGCAGGTAATTCACTACAGTAAAATAGTATATCTGCACAGGCAAAGTGAGCCTTAAACTGAACACAGTGTCCCATAAGATTTCCAAGAGTCATAGGAGCCATTGATTGCACACACATCCCTATCAGTGCACCTCTGGGAGAGCATGAGGCTGATTATATGAATCGTAAATTCTTTCACAGCCTCAATGTACAGGTATCTTTCTTTTTTAATTGATCTGTTATATGGAGTATTTCACCTTCTCTGTCTAAGGTGGTGATTTGTATTTTGTTAGCCTTATCCTTAATCCATATTGGTTAAGATGTTAATGTACTATCTAGAGGGCATCTCATATTTCTTCCCCCTTTTTCTGACAAGTTTGTAGTCCTTTTCTCACCCCATATAGGCTGCTGGTCTAATGTAAATTATGTCCTCGTGAAACACTGTGGCACATCTTTTATTCCTGAATGTCACACACGAACATGCTTTTGATGGTACAATAGCAGAATGAGCTACTGACTTTTGATCCTTAGATGACATGTGACCACCAGCTCATGGTGACAAGCCTGGGCACATAGTGACCAGTCTCAGTCCACGACTTCCGTATTTTTAGGGAGTCCACACTGTCCCAACGATTTGAGGAAGGTAATGCAGTCTGCATTCTAAAGATTTGTGGACACATCCAATTTGCATGTGACAGTCTCTCTCCATTTGTTCACAGAACGTTTAAATGGCCTTCTGCTGGGGGCCCGAGGATACCCATGCCTCGCTCACCTGCTAACCCCTTATTCTGAGCCTCAGACAAGGCCACAGGTGAAATACAATATGGCTCATGGCAACACAAGGGGCAGAACTGAAATGACTTTTGGGATCTTGAAGGCACGTTTTGCATACCTGAAGGGGCTACGAGTGAAGCCCGAGAGGGCCTGTCAGGTGGTATCAGCATGTGTGGTACTACACAACATTGCCACCATACGAAGGTAAAAGACCCCAGTCCTGATGCCTATGCCCCCCAATATTGTGGACCCACTGACCCTCGACCACCCCATAGGGCGCGCTGTAAGAAAGGCCATCACGCAGCAGTTTTATGACTGATGGCAAAATGAATAATAAATACAGATTCTGAACACATTGAAGCTTTGTCATTTGTCTTTTATTTGTTTCTTTGCTCCCATTCCTACAAATGGAAAGTGAAAATTCAGTGATGGCACACGGATGAAAGACTGCTGATTATATGCCTTCTTTTCATGCTCAAGCTTCTCCATTTCAAGCTTGAGCTTTTTAATTTTTTTAGTTATTTTTTGACAGTCTAGCTTCAGCATGTGCTTGTAGAGGTTGCACACATTGTCTGTTCCAGCCTACATAGGCAAAAAAGGTGAATCAGTATACATACAGTTTGAGTGTGAAAATTAATTTACAGCCAAAGCAAATGTACCCTTTCTGTTCGGGAGGCCCAAGAGGTGGTAGCCTCAGGACAGGGGGGAGCTGCAACTCCTCCTAAGTGAGAATAATGCAAGTGATTACAAAGATCATTCAAAATTGAAAAATACATACACACTCTACAATCTACATTTGCCAAGTACGCTTCCCACCACTGCTACTGCATCTGAAATATTAGTTATTATTAACACAAGATTAAATACTTAGTAACCTCCCAGTAATTGCACTTTAGGTGGTATTAAAATAATTAAAAGGCCCACTTCTGACATGTGACACATCTATATACCTCTATATTTATTTACAGTATTGTATTAATTTTCAGACAACATTTACATAGTCTAATAAGTAATACTAAGAACAATGCACAAGTACCTACCCATTGACTCAGTCTTGCCAATAAGCCTGCCTGCTTTTGTTGGCTGCTGCGGTGTTTGATTTGGCCTGCAGCACCGATTTCTGCTCCTCATAGCCGCTGTTGAACGCACCCCATTTCTAAGTAGGCACACACCCGTGATAAGTTCACGCTAATTCAACTAATCAACGTTATATTGCGCTTCGTAGTACAGCTTAATACAGCCACCTGGGACAACCATGATTTGTCAATTGCAAGTTCGCTATTAACCATCGAGTTAAGTTAGACCAAGTTAAATGCGCTTCGTAGTACAGGCCCCTGCTGCACAAGCTGGGAAACACATCCGTGACAACACAACTTTGCCCTTATTGGCTGAAGAAATTTAGGGATGCACATGACGTGTATGATGTTTCTATCACAGGAAGTTTTGATGCATTAACTGCTATTTCAAGAAAGAAAAAAGTCCTGAATGATGCATGTTTATTCTGTGAAAGATCTGAAACTTCTGTGTATTTGTTTTGGTTTTGTTATCATTGTTACATCCTTGGAGAAGTCCGGTCGGGTTTTTGTGTGTGTCTGTATCTTTTAGGTGCGCCCTGGGGGTGGTCGTGATTGATGTGCCGAAGAGTGACAGACACCGCCAGCGCAAATCAGATGTTGGACCAGGGGCAGGTCTTTCCGCTTAAAGACCGGGCTGGGACAGCACAATGGCGGCGTTCGGCCTTCATGCTGGCGTCCTCTGGTTACTTGTGGCAATGGTGTTTTTTTCTGTGGGTTATGGGTTGTCGGAGGTACGAAAGCGAGAGAGAGACCTTGTTACTTTGTCATCTGTTCCTACCGAGTACTTGTTTCCATTGTAAGTACTTGTTTCCATCATAAGTTACATGTATGTGTCGCCCAATTTCGCGACAGCAGAGTGGAGGAGGTAGGTAGATGTGCGCGCACCTACATAATACCCGTAGGCATTGGTTTGTTCAAACACACTAGAGTTAGCAGGCGGGCACCAACCCCTGTATGTTTTTGAGGGCTAGTTAGCCTAGCTAGATAACAAACATGTGTAGCGAAGAGCAGGAAAAGGGCAAGTGTTCTTTTCTCGTTTCTTTGTTTTAGCCTCGTCTGTACTCCTCTGCCCTGTTGCTTGTGGGTAAAAATAAAAGACACATGTTAAAAGACTCCTATGGTGTGTTAGTCTCTGCCAGTTTAGCCTGGTTCTCCACCCCGCACACTTAACCTGTCACACGCTTTTGTTTGCCTCCCTGTCCTAGACCAGGGTGGTTTGTAACAATCATTCTGCTAAGTTCTGGACAGATTCTGCTATCACTATTATGCACCAGATTTCAATGGAATTTTTAATTTTCTTTTAATCATGTCTTATTTGGTTTTCATGACTTCAGCAAAGATGAAGGCAATGTCTTTTATATTGTGAATGTTTTTTTTTTTTTTTTGCAAAACATTTCACTCACAAATGTACCAACAGTAAGCCATTTTATGAATGATAGCACACTACAGTCTTCAACAAACCCAAAAGCCAATAAAATAAATCTCTTCCTGGGCTCTTTCCACCTTAATGACTAAGGGTTTTTGTTTACCTGTTTGTTTGTTTTTTGTTTGAAATGAAATAGAATAAAGAACAAAAACGTATCAGCAATTTCTCCCGAAAACAATGTGAAGCAGTGAGAACTAGTTTTCAGTGCCAACCAAAGCGCAGAGAGGAGATGGCGCTATGTCCAGTTTGGGTTCCTTTAGTCTTCTTGTCTGTCTAGTCTTGGCCCTCCTTCCTGTGACCTTTTAATTAGTCATGTCTGTGTTCTAGTCCGGCCCCCAATGTCATATTGGTTGGATCTTGTCTAATTAGTGTGAGCACTTATTATTTAAGGAGCCTGGTCCTGGCACTTTTTGTTCGTTCTCCCTCCTACTCACTGCTCTCTGTCTGGTTCACCATAGAAGCCAGCCAATGGCATCCAGGCTAACCACTAAGCTACATCTGGGCTAACTGCTAAGCTACATCTGGGCTAACTGCTAACCAGGCTAGCTGCTAGCCACTAAGCTACATCGAGGCTAACTGCTAAGCTACCATGGAGGTGAGGTTTCCACTTGTTCACCAAAATGGCTCTGCTCGTGTTAGGAGTGTGGCAGTTCTTGTTTGCCGTTTGGGACTGTGAATATCATCACCGAGTGTTACGGCTTCCGACGCTTACGAGCATTCCTATTTTCACCAAGCTAATATGAGCTGAGGAGCTAACCTCATTAGCCGATTGGCTAGTTCTCTCTACATCTGCTGTCTCTCCCCAGGCAAGGTGCCGTGCTCGTGGAGCTACTGGGAAGCTGGTGGTATGTTCTCCTCTGTTTCTGAGCTGTGGATTACTTGGACTGTGTCATGTACAGTGTGGACTGTTGTAGCTAGGCCTGGTTTGGCTTGGCTGTGCTGTGCTCTTATGCTGTCCTGTGTGCTCCTGAACTTTGTGTTGTCAATAAACCACTCATCTGAACTCCTGCATTTGTGTCTGACTATCCAGTGTGAGTGGAACATGACATTCAGACAACTAACCAGCTAAAATAAAGTTAAAATAAATACAATTAACAATTTTAAAAAAAATGCTCTTTTATAGTACTTTAGTTTTTGTTAATTGTATGTTTGTTAGTTACATGTTGCACTGGTTTATTTATCTAATCATCTATTCTGTAAAGAACACATTCAAGTAAGTTTTGCATTTTACTCTGTACACTGTACTTTGCACATATAACAATAAAAACTTTGAATCCTTGAAACAAATGTTTTTGACCTTTTTTCTGCCAGCTATCTTTTTACACAGGGCCACTATACACAATAGTTTGTTTTTTCACTGAAAATGGTTTGAATGAGGAGTTGATTACTGTAAAAGAAGTAATGTGGATGCAGGTGATACTTGTATGTTTATCTACAAGCAGTGTGTAACAGTTTGCCAAACTCTTCTGACATTGAGGATAATGCTCATATGCTAATTTTTAACAGATAAAGACATGAAATCAAACAAAATTACACTGCTGTGTAGGTTTCCCATTCAATCTTTTACTGTAACACGGTGGAATACCCCAAATTAACCTTAATGAGTAGATTGTCAATTGATTATGCAATTCTGTAGTGGAAAAGGTGTTGTGTTTCTGGGTAGATGGTTGGACCTATATAAAGGTTCATAATTTGCATTAATTGAGCCATGGCAACTGAAACTTTCAATCACTATAACTTATTCTGAGGGTACATTTTGGTACTGTGTGTGTCCAAAGAAAAGGCAGAAAGGCTAAGGACTGGTGATCACACAAAAAGCTTTTATTTGCTGATACTTGCTTGAGGCAATTTGTTGTGTCAAACACTTGTCAATAATTTTTGGGATGATTTTCTTCAGATAAATAGTTCTTGGCCATTCTAGCACAACAGGTTAGACTTTCCATTAGTCTGTTGAACTGTACTGTTAGCCTTAATGTAGGAAAAAAGGATGTGTGAAAATCATGTGGACACAGGCTGTCAGCCACTCCTCCCCTCGTAGGTTAAGCTTTATTTATATAGGCTAAAATCACCCCTCTTCTTATGTATTTGAGAGAATACTACATTCAAAATGTAGCCTGCAGTGAAGAGTTATTTAATCTGCCCTGTTCCGTAAACCAATGCAGACTACCGGCGTCAGATTATAAAAATAATGTGAAGCATATTTTTTTGAAAGTTTTAATTTGCCTTCGCTGATCTCTGTATTCTTCGTGCAAGAACACAGGAATTTTCACAATGTTTATTTCACCAGCCATGAAAATGCAAGACTGCAAGTTTGCCCACTGGAGATCTCGCGCACTACGAGCAGTAAAATTTGTCAAACTTGACGGCAGTCACTTTTTTCTCCGCCCCTGCAGCCACCAGAAGATCTCGTGCTACGTCACGTCAGCTGCAGACAGACCTAAGCCCATGTCAAATGCACCCATTGTTTCCCCGTTGGTTTTCCCTAGATTAATGGATCCAGCCCCTCGTTCCGGTTTTCTGACATAAGTTTGGTTTTTCCCTTTGTTTCCTGGTCTGTTCACTTTATTTGTAGTGACAGTTTATGAAGTGATAGCTTTTTTTGTGAAAGTACTGGGAAATATTTTGTGTACCAAGCATTTCTGCCTTTTTGGATTTTGTGTATGACCTTTTGAATTGTTTCTTTAGATTTGGATTTCTCATTTGGATTTTGAATTCTGGATCTTGTCTTGCCTTGGTCACTCTGGTTGTAACTGATTTTCTGGATCTTTTAAGGGGTATTCGGCCTTGCTGTTGATTATCTGATTTGCTTTCATTTAGCGGGTTCCGGCCATTGAGGTTTTTGCACAACATCTTGGTTTGTACCCATTGTTTATAATAAAATGTCATTTGCACATGGATACAGCTCTGTTGAGTTGTTACAACATAAAGCAGAGTGCCAGCAAACAGATTCTCAATACAGGAAATCCAATAATTTTAGTAATAACAAGTGTAATGGATCCAAATAGTAAACAGGTTACGCAAAAGTCCCAAAAATATATTAGAAAGGCAAGCACACAACAGTAACACATTATTTGTGGGCTGATCCTCCCCCAGACAAATTTTAATGAATTAGATGCCATTTCCTGCATTCTGGTGTATTTTTAATTTTACCTACAAAAGTGATTTAATTCAATGATTATTTTAGAGATAGATTCAACAATTCAACAAGTACTAATTCAACTAGTCCATATACTCATCAGCCTGTTTTTAAACCCACTGCTATGCCTAAGATAATGAAATTAATGTGACACAATTTATCAACAACAATGACTTTGTGGGTGCATTTTACTTTTTATTATGAGTAAACTGTCTTGTGGGGAAATTTTGACTTACTTTCTGCCTTCTTTGTAAAGAATTTTCTCATGTCCATTGTGTCTGGGGAGGGAGCAAATATTGCAAACAATTGTTCATCAACCAAGAATACTCTAGGTTTACTGTTTAAGTAGTCTAAATAAGGCAAAGCGTACTCCTAATATTTCATTGTTTAGTTGAACATTCATTTAACGTGGCCTAGGGCAGCGGTTTCCAACCTTTTTTCTGCGCACAATGGGGCTGACGTTACCTGCTCCAGTTTCAAGCAGCCTGTCTATGCACTGACGATTCACTTCACTTGCATGCGGTGAGTTGGAGGCAAACCCGGAGCGGATTTCCAGTGGTATGTGTATTCTCCAGTCGATTAAGTTGAATGGATTCTTTTGTGAAACAGCGCTGGGTGAACTAATATTTTATGTTATATGGGGGGGCCCAAACGAAAAATTATAAAATGTGAAGATTGAATGGCAGCGACGCCCATGTATGTAGGAAAGAAAGAGTTCGACACTGCCCTCTTTTGTTGAGTGAAGTAATTAGTGGAGTGAATGCCCCTTTATTTTGTCTTTGTTTTTAAGTCTATGGAAAGTAGCAGACACAGGAAGACAAAAAGCTAACAGTTCCCTCACTATGAGGGGTGATCATTTGGTTTCAAGTTATTACTAAGGGGCATTGCATTCTGTAAAGCCAAAACTGTGACTATGTTTGTAACATAAGGTTGTATACTTTGTGCAAAAGTATAAATGTAATTGACTCTGGAAAGAAAATGTGATGAAGGACCCATGCATACGAATTAATGAAACCCCAATAAGGAAGTATGTCATGTTTACACTCAATCTGAGCACGAAAATAAAGAGCATCTGACCATGTTGGTGGCAGGATTCTGTTTAAAATTTATTAAAGTTACAAAGTTTTATAAAACTTTTGAACAAAAAGGTGTCTCAAAGAAAAGGGAGGGCTGAAGACCCTCCCCAGTGGAGGTAAATTAATATTCGTGAGCTTGCTCAATAAAGTCAAACTTCTTTGGGACACTTTTTGTCAAGCCAGCTTCCCTACATCGGGCCAGCCTCCCTGCGTGAGGCCAGCTTCCCTGCAGGGAAAAGCCTGAGAAAGGCTTGAACCATGAAAGGAGCACAGAAGTCAGCCTGTCCACCAACATTCTCCAGCTTCAGAACAGCTGCCTAACCCGGCCGCTGGAAGTTTGCAAGCATCTGTCTATTCGCCATATCCTCATCAGATCACTGACAGCGCCTCTGATCTACTTTGAGCTTTCAGACCACTGAAGTGGGAATTTAGAAACTTTGTCTCTCAGTGTCTGTGGCGTGGGAATGTAAGGGTCAAGATATTCTGAGCTGAGAGATAAAAGTGGATATTTCAGCTGACAAATGAAATATGGAGCAAAGTGGGAGTGAACAGATATCTGCCTACTCAATCTTTCAGTAACATGTTTCTCACATACACTTATATGTTCACTTAGGGCCTGTTTACATTAATGTAGTTTGGGCCTTTTGTTTACACATGAACAGAGATTCAGCCACCTCAAATAAATACATTAAGATTTTTCAAAACACTGCATTTTGTGGATCCACAGTAAACAAGTAAAACACAGTTCCCTTTCGATATTTCACTCGTACTGCGACGTAAGACGCTATGGGGAAAACTCCTTTTTCCTCTTCGACTGAAGCCTTTTTTTCAATCACGCAGTGCAACTGCATGCTGATTGGTTTGTCAAAGTTAACTTGATAAAAACAATCAACTGACGGCGGTAACGAGTCGGCCAATGACCGCACCACTTTACCGGGTGCCGTCATTTGCATGGGGCAGCGCCAACCGGCTCTATAAATGCGGCCGTTTCGCCGTCAAGTTCAGATTTTTCTTCCTTCAGCCTTGAGAGATTTCAACGCTGAACTCTGTGACTGAACGCCTTCGCCATTCCCCTGCCGCTTCCGGCTTGAGTGCTTATTTTCTCTTTCTAAAAAGAGCTAAATGGCATTTTTAAATGCCATGCCGTCGCTGCACTTTGTGCTCGGAGGCGCTGTGCTCTGACGAAGGCCATCTAGAGTGTGCACTCTGTCTCGGCAGATCCCACGCAGATGCCGCTCTCTCCTCCACTGATTGCCCGCACTGCGAGGCTCTCAGTATCTCAGCGCTCACTCGCGTCCTGTCAAAAACTGTCGCTGAGCTCTGCCCCCTTCTTCCCCGAAGTCCACGAGGAGCTCGCCAAGGTGTGGCGCACTCCGTACTCATCCAGGGTCTGGACTTCCTCCTCTACCGCGCTCTCCTCCGTGGACGGCGCCGAGGAGAAAGGCTACGTCCACCTGCCTCCGTTAGATGAGTCCATGGCCGTGCATCTCTGCCCGCCATCGGCCATTGGATGGAAGGCCAGGGCGAACCATCCCTCCAAGCCCTGCAGAACCACATCAGCGCTCGCTGGCCGCACCTACGCGCCTATGGCCGTGCTGCAGGTGTTCCAGGCGAAGATGCTCGCCTCTGAAGGAACCGGTCTCAACGCCACTTCCCTCGCTGACCTGCAAAGTGCAACGGACCTGGCTCTTCATGCCACCAAAGCCACAGCCCAGGCCATCGGTCGCTTGATGTCGAGCTTGGTGGTCCTGGAGCGCCATCTCTGGCTGACGCTGATGGAGATAATGGAGCCGGATAAAGTCCCGTTCCTCGATGCTCCTGTCTCTCCAGGTGGTCTCTTTGGACCGGTGGTTGAGGGTTTCGCTGAACGCTTCACTGAGGCTCAGAAGTCATCCCAAGCCATGCGACACTTCCTCCTGAAGTGTTCCAGCTCTTCGTCTGCCTCCAGTCGCCCCAGGTTGGAGCCAACTCGGCAGCCCGCTGCTCCTGCCCCTCCCACTCCGGATCCGCGACCCAGGGAGCATCACGATAGAAGATGCTCGTGTTCGGTGAGGCGCTTCATGAATACCCAGCGTGCAGGTCCCCGGCCCAAAAATCGTCTTGGACCCCGCTCCCAGAAAGTCCTGCTGAACGCCCAAGCAGGAAGAGGAAGGGGTTCAGTCCCGCTGCGGCTGGACCACCCCTCAAGCGGCTTTGCGCCAACCTCTCACCACCCCGCTCAGCGCCGGGTGCAGAGGCAAGTGTGTCTTCGGCTCCTGCCCGGCCCATACAAGTGCCTGGCTGTCCGACCACTGTGATAGCGGAAATAAAAACAAAAAATTTACATCCTCACAAAAAGAGCAATTTTCCTCTTCCTCACATGTCAGATTCGCTGCCCCTGGGTGACGAATCCATAAACCTCATTCAACCACTGTCCCAGCGGGCCGAGGCCTGGCAGGCCATCCCCACGGTGTCAGACTGGGTGATGGGTATAATAAGAAGAGGTTACACCTTGCAGTTTGCTTACAGACCCCCCCGCTTTTGCACTGTGGTCCCCGCTCATGTGCGCGACGAGACCGTTCCCGTTCTCCGCGCCGAGGTGGCCAACTTGCTAGAAAAAGGAGCCATAGAGATTGTTCCTCCAGCTCAAAGCGAGTCAGGCTTTTACAGCCGGTATTTCCTCGTCCCCAAAAAAGACGGCAGTCTCCGACCGATTTTGGACATCAGGCTTCTGAACCGCGCCCTGGTAAAACAGCCGTTCAGAATGGTGACCGTAAAGCAGATCCTCGTGCAGATTCTCCCCGAGGACTGGTTTATGTCCCTGGATTTGAATGACGTACTTTTATATCCAAATTGCCCCCCATCACAGGCGCTTTCTGAGATTCGCCTTCGAGGGCGTGGCATATCAATACATGGTCCTTCCGTTTGGTTTATCTCTGGCTCCCTGCACTGTTACGCAATGCATGGACGCAGCACTCTCCCCTCTGAGGCAGATGGGGGTCCGCGTCCTCAACTACCTCGACGACTGGCTCATTCTGGCCCAGTCAGAGACAGTTTTGATATCGCATCAGGCCCTTCTCCTCAGCCACTTGGAGCGTCTGGGGCTCAGGGTCAGTTTTGCCAAGAGCAGGCTATCACCCAGCCAACAAATGTCGTTCCTGGGGATAGTGATCGATTCTGTGTGAATGAACGCGAGTCTCTCAGCGGAGCAAGCCAAGTCATTTGGAGCCACGCAGCCTCCTTCGTGGAGGGCTCCTCACACCCACTCAAGGCCTTCCAGAGAATTCTGGGCCTTATGGCAGCAGCTTCACCGGTACTTTGGCTGGGTCTGCTTTACATGCAACCCATCCAGTTTTGGTTGAAGCAGTGGGTTCCATTCGTGGCATGGCGCCACGGGCGCCACCGCTTAACAGTAACTCAGGCCTGTGTCAAAGCCCTGACCCGTTGGATGGACCCTCACTGGCTAGCCCAAGGGGTGCGCCTGGATGCGGCGCACAGGAGGAAGGTGGTCTCGACAGATGCTTCCAACACCGGTTGGGAAGCGCTGGGCGAAGGCAAACCGGCCTCCGGCCTTTGGTCCAGGGAGGAGGCGGGGCTGCACATCAACTGCCTCGAGATGCTCGCAGTGTGCCATGCCTGCCGAGCCTTCCTGCCAGAACTGAAGGGGCACCATGTGCTGGTGTGCTCGGACAGCTGCTCTGTGGTGTCCTACGTGAATCACCAAGGTGGAATTGTCTCGAGGCACCTCTTTGCACTTGCAAAACGCCTTTTGATATGGGCCCAGGCCAACCTGAGCTCGCTCAGGGCATTGCACATGCTGGGCAAATTGAACCAGGGGGCAGACATGCTGTCGAGGAACAATGTCTCATCAGAGAACTGGACGCTCCACCCCCTCGCGGTTCAGAGGATTTGGGACACCTTCGGCAGGTGCGAGTCGACCTCTTTGCCCCCGAAGACAACTCTCACTGCCCACTTTATGAGAAGCACGAATGCTCTGGCGCATGACTGGCCAGATCTTCCACTTTATGCGTTCCCTCCGGTCACTCTGTTACCTCAGGTACTCAGACGAGTCCGGGAGCACAAGCTCAGGCTTCTCCTGGTAGCCCCCTTCTGGAGGAACCAGCCGTGGGTGTCGGTGCTGTTCCAGTTGTTGGAGGCAGCCCCGTGGCCGATTCCCTTGAGGCGGGACCTCCTCTCTCAAGCGAACAGCTCGCTGTGGCATCCGTGGCCCGAGCTGTGGGCCCTTTATGTCTGGCTGCTCAATGGGCACCTTTGGGCCTCCCGGAGCACGTCCTGAACACTATGACTGAAGCTAGAGCCCCGTCTATGCGGCGGCTCTACGCTCTGACATGAGCTCTCTTTGAGGCTTTGTGCTGGGACCGGGACGTCGATCCGGTCTCCTCAGAGGTCTCGGTGGTCTTGTCGTTCTCCCTTGACCATCAAGGTTTACGCTTCGGCAACAGCAGCCTTTCATGCCCCTATTGCGGGGCGCTCGGTCAGCAGGCACAGCGCGGTTATCCAATTTTTGAGAGGCGCCAGGCGCCCTCATACGGTCCCCTCGTGGGACTTATCCACCGTGCTAAGGGCCCTGAAAGGGGCCCCATTCGAGCCTCTGCACTCCTCGAGCTTGAAAGCGCTCTCGCTTAAGACCGCCCTGCTCCTGGCACTGGCGTCTGTCAAGCGAGTGGGTGATTTGCAAGCACTGTCTGTCAACCTGTCTTGCCTGGAATTCGGGCCAAATGACTCCAGAGTCGTCCTGAAAACGACTGGGTTACGTGCCTAAGGTGCTCTCAACTCCGTTCAGAGCCCAGGTCATAAGTCTCTCTGCCCTGCCCGCCTCGGTGGACGACCAGGACTTGCACCTGCTCTGCCCCGTTAGGGCCCTGAGGGTTTATGTAGCACATTGTGCCTCATTCAGGAGTTCAGAACAGCTTTTTGTCGGCTTCGGTAACCGCGCCAAGGGCCATCCGGTTACGAAGCAAAGACTTTCTAAGTGGATTGTGGAGGCCATACGTTGGCTAATTCCTCCTTGGGGATGCAGTGCCCCTTGGGAGTTAGAGCCCACTCCACCAGAGGCATGGCCTCTTCCTGGGCGTGGTCAAGCGGGGTCTCCATTTTGGAGATTTGTGAGGTTCCCCATAGCATCTTACGACACAGTACGAGTAAAATATCGAAAGGGAACGTACTCGGTTACTTACGTAACCTAGGTTCTCTGCCATGTGCTGCACGTCTCAGATGCTTCGCTCGAAGAAAAATCTGAACTTGACGGCAAAACGGCCGCATTTATAGAGCCAGTTGGCGCCGCCCCATGCAAATGACGGCACCCGGTAAAGCGGCGGGCCACTGGCCGACTCGTTACCGCCATCAGTTCATCAAGTTAACTTTGACAAACCAATCAGCATGCAGTTGCACTGCGTGATTGAAAAAAAAGGCTTCAGTCGAAGAGGAAAAAGGAGTTTTCCCCATAGCATCTTACGACGCAGTACTCGTTCCCATATCTCAGGGAACCGAGGTTACGTAAGTAACCAAGTACGTTTTCTTAAAACAATGATGTGTTCAGTTCTATTATGCAGGTATGCCAGATATGTTGTCTGCTATTCACTGACGGAAAAAACAACGCAGATAAGTGGTAAACATTCAAGTTTAGAATCATTTTGTGTTCCTATGTGTATGGGTTTTTTTTGTTGTGTAAACACAATTAATGAAAGAAACATAAAAATATGTGTTTGTCATGGCCGCGCCCCCCTTGCGGGCCGTGCCACGCCCACAGTCGCCGGAGTTCTGTCCTGGTGGTATTTGTTCTGTTCTCTGGTTGCACTTTCGGCGCCATTCCTGTCGTTTTTAATCCACCTTGTGTGTCTCCAGTTAGCATTAGCTTTCCCCACTAGCTTGTCCCTCATTTCCGGGTTTTCTCTGTCTTCACTTCGTGCCCTCACGAGTAGTTCAATCCCTGTGTAGAGTGCACAACCACTCCCGCGTTTGTTGTCTCACTGCGTGCTTCCAACCTAGTAGGTCAGTCTCTGTTTAGGACACATGCACGTTATTATTACGTTCACGTGCGTCTCATTTACTTTCGCTTTGGGATTGGGTTACTCACTTGTTCATTACTTTCTCTCGCCTTATATAACCCGGTTCGACCCGAGTCTCGTTGAATCTTTCTCCCTCATATATGCACGGTGTTGTCGTTAGTTAAGTTCTTCCGTCTCATTTTGCGTGCATGTTTGGTTCATTCAGTTTGTGCATGTGCCTGTGTCTCACGTCTCACCTGTTTTCTCCTCTGTTTTTCCCAAGGCTCGTGTTCCCCAGCAACCTTCCCTGTCCGGTCAGACTGCCATGTTTGCTAAGGAGTCCGGATCATCTCTGTTCACCTAGTGGAGTGTAGAGCTGCCGGTTGCGCTCTTTCTGTTTTTTCCACAGAGGTTTTTTTCCGTTCTGAAACTCATAAACTGGGAACACGAGCTCCCCATTGTTTTGCCACGTTCTGTTTTGCTCTGTTTTTGCCTGTTTGATTATTTCACTCTATTTTTGCTGTGATTTTCACACATATATTTTCCTGTGTATTTTTCCCCTTGTTTTTTCTCTTCGTGTTTTTGTTCTGGACTTTTTTGCCCTGCATTTTTACTGTGTTTTTTCCCTGAATCCTTTTGGACCCTGTTGTGCTTTTCCCCCCAACTGCTTCCTCCACAATAAACTGTCTTTGTTTTCACCTGCAAGTGTGTCCTCTGCTTCAGTCAATACTGCGCCATGACAGTTCATAAAAATATCTACATATGTGTAAACAAGCCTTCATTGTATAAAACTGTATTTTCTGTTACTCGGGACTCCTCCTCTGTAGAAAGATTTTCTGCATGGGACAGAGCCCTCTTTCAAGAGTGAAATAAACTTTATCTTATACTTTAAGGGTCCCTGGTGTCTACTTGGGTTGCAGTTAGGTTTTTTTTCCTACAACACCACCCAAAAATTGAAATGCAAATTGCTTTAAAGTGAAAAGTATTCAAAAACAGCATGGAAAGGAATGCTGAAGCACAAGCAGAAGTGAGGCCAGCCAGGCTAAAAGAAACAACTTCTCAGACTCCCACTTCACAGTATCCATCATCCACAAGATTAACGAATTGGAGCTGTCTCTGATGATCCTGATTGCTCTGCTCTCCTGCCCAGGCCGATCCGGGGCAGGGCTTGTCTGCAAAAAGAGCTCCACAGCACCAGAGTGAAAAGTCCCCTGGAGTACTGGACCACTGGACTACTGGAGAAACTTGAAATTTACTTGAAAGGTGGCTAAGATGTTGCCTTGCCTGTTTAACTGAGTTTGACTGTGTTCAGTCCATGACAGAAATGGGAATGCCTGGATTTCTGCAGCTGCTCACACTGTGTACTACACTCCCATTGATGGAGAGGATGGTGTAGGAGAACTGCTGTCTCCTGCTGAAGGCTTCCACCAGCTCCATGGACATGTTGATGCTAAAATGGAAGCTGTTCTAGAGTTGTAGAGTATCTCATTGTTGTTGTACATGAGCACCACCATGTAATCAGTGAATTTGATTATGGAAAGTGAAAGTGTAAAAATTAATGATTATTTGTCATTGTAAAGACACCACGGCACACACGTACACAGTACACACCACAATGAAATTTGACCTCTGCATTTGACCCATCCGTGAAGGAGCAGTGGGCAGCTGACATGGATGGAACAGTACTCCTTTCTAATGAGTACTTCAACAGTATCTTTAAAAGTCTGGGACTAGAACCAGCAACCTTCCAATTGTAGGGCCAACTCTCTAACCATTATGCTACCAACTACTACATGTATGCTGCCTTATCATTTTTTAAAACAAAACCCACTATCACTGTTTAGATAGATTGTCTGTTTAAAATTTTCTTATTCATCTGCTGCAGATCTTATGCATATTCAGTGCAAAACCATAATACTAGTTTGAATAACACATGTAATGCATATACACATTTTTCTTTTTCTACCTCTAGATAAAAGTTTAAATTTTATAGTCTAGTTATGTTTGCTTATTATATGTGCCTTTTTGTTCTTTGTACTCTGTACAAAGTACAAAACTGGAGTCATGTTGTCTTGTCTCTCTATATACTTGCATTTAGCAGAGATGACAATAAAGTTTACTTTGACTTTGTCATCAGCAAAATAACCTTCTACAAGTTTTGTGCAGCCACATTGTCATAAGTGTAGTTGTACAAGTTTGAGTGTGTGTGTGTGTGTTTCTGTATTACCTTTGCAAAGGTCTGAGCATCGCATCATCAACTCCCAAATCAGCAGTCCTAAGGAATATACATCCCCCTGTAGCAAACACCAGCTGTTGTTCAAGTTGACATAACCCTCCAGGATTTCTGGTGCCATGTAATGGAGAGTCCCTATCGGTATTCTTCCCTCCCACTTAACACAAAAAAAGAGTTAGGTTAAAGTAGCTAGCAATACAATTACTTGTATATAATTTATACTTTTTATATATGCATATACCTTTTATAGTATACAGTCTTATACAAAAATTTGGCCACCCCTCGATAAATAACAGATTTTGGTGATTTTGTAATTGAAAAGATGTTAACACAGTCTCTCTAGGAAATGGAAAAAAAATACACAATATTTTCAGAAAACTTTGATGCATAGTTACTTTTTATGCCACAAATTGAACAAAAATAAGAAATAAAAACATTATTATGAGTTCCAAAGTCTCAGATTCTTTTTACAAGGTTTCAGACCTTAATCAGCTCGCAATGCAGGAGAAGGCTACAAGAAGATAGCAAAGTGTTGTCAGCTTGCAGTTTCCACAGTGAGAAATGTAATTATGAGATGGCAGTTCAGGGGAACTGTGGAAGTCAAGATGAAATCTGGAAGACCAAGAAAACTCTTGGAGAGAACTCCTCATATGCTGGTCAGAAAGACAAATCCAAACCCCCCCATTTGACTGCAAAAACCTGTAGGAACATTTAGCAGACTCAGGAGTGGTGGTGCAGCGTTCCACTGTGCAGCACTGCTTGCACAGACAAGACCTTCATGGAAGAGTCAGCAAATGAAAACCTTACCTGCGTCCCCATCATAAAAATGTATGTAACAGAACATCTACAGAAGCCTGATGTGTTTTGGAAACAAGTGGATTGATGAAGTTAAAATAGGACTCTTTGGCCACAATCAGCAAAGGCATGTTTGGAGAAAAAAAGGAGCAGCAGTTCCTGAAAAGAACACCTTGCGAACTATTAAGCATGGAGGTGGATCTTTTATGCTTTGGGGTTGTGTTACAGCCATTGCAACTATGCATCAATGTTTGCTGAAAATATTATGCATTTTTTCCATTTCACAGAGAGACTGTGTTTACATCTTTTCAATTAAAAAATGAATAAAATATGATATTTATCAAGGGGTGGCCAAACTATGGCATAAGACTGTATATAAAGTCTATGTTGATTGATGGTGCAATTTTAAGTGTTTTTAGTTACCAATTTAAGTAGCAAAAGCTGCACTTTCTAATGTATCCACATAAAGCTCCAGGCACATAGTGTCATACAGTACTCATTAAGACCATTTTATGTCATTTACAGCCTGGAAAGGAAATATACACACACTGGCCACTTCATTAGGTACTCCATGCTAGTACATGGCATAGCATAGATTAAATAAATCGCTTAGAATAACAATATATAAATGATACCTCTTGCAGTTACCACACATTTGTTGGCTACACCTTAATGCTGCAAATTTCCTGTTTTGAGAGGTGTTCCGTTGGATTGAAATCTAGTGACTGCTAAGCCCACTAATTGAACTCAATGTCATGTTCGTGAATCCAGTCTGAATTGATATGAACATTGTGTTAGATAAACACTAGAAGATGGATACACTGTGGTCACTCAGGGTTGGACATGATCAGCAACACTTAAGACTGTTGTTATGACTCAGACTGACAGATGAATCAATTCTTAAATTTTGTTTAGAGGTCACAGCAGAAATTACAATGCTCATGCCCTATGTACCTTCAGTTTCTTGTTGTAGATGACATAAGTGCCCCCCTATATCAAAATACCTACAGGTCAAGAATTCCTGAAGTACTCTAAAAGCTCTCCTGCCACCAAGAATCCTATGTACACATGTATTCATGACTAAATGTCCTGACTTTCTACCATGTACTTAGCTCATTAAATATTTACTATAACCCTTAGTTGAACAAGGGTACCTAATAAAGTGATCAGTTTTTCTTTTCCTGTAAATAGTTACATTCAAGGAATATAATCAGAGAAAATCTTAAAATATACAGTGATGAATGCCAAATATCAGGAAACACACCTCTGTTACACCAGTTTTGCCTCTTGTCATTTGGTGGGTTTTAGTTGATTGAAGTACAGCGGAACAGCCAAAGTCACACAATGCACAAGAACCATCAGCTTTCACCAGAACATTATTACTGCTCAGATCACCATGAGCTACAGCTGGTTTATATGCACCTGCAAGCCAAAGAACAGAGCATTTTTTGAATAATATAACAAAATAAAAAAATGTGAGATACTAACAAGTTTCAGTTACAGCGCCCCCTATTGATCAGGTTGCACCCTCTCTGGCTGTTGTTCAAAGCTCAAAACGTACACAAAGTCTAACAAGTTTTAGAGTGATTATGGGCTACGCCCAGAATATGAATTGATGCAAGTGGGTGTGAACTATTGTGTTCATGGGAGAGATTTTGCAAGTAATGTTTGTTTAATTTATATTTTTGCCATGTTAATGAAGTATTTTATGTCATAGTGTACTGATTTTATCTTTTATCTGTTTTTCTTTATCTCCTTATTTTTAAGTTTAAGTTTGTATTTGTATTTGTATCTCTATTTTATTTTATAGATTTTACTGCATGTTGTACCTGTATAATTTGCATGTGACAAATAAAGAATCTTGAATCTTAATCAGAAGGGTAGAAATGACATTCTAATAGGCCATACTTTCTTTAGGCAATCATAGCCATATTTTAGGAATTGACCGGGTAGTGAAGATAGATTAAGTCTACCAAATTTCAGATTTTTATCTTGAGCGCTTCTTGAGATGATCTTGAGAGGTTTCAGTTACAGTGCCCCCTACTGATCAGATTGATCAGAGTATACCAAGTTTGGTTTTGTTTGAATGTTTTTTCTGGGAAGATATCAACTTTAGCATAATTATGGGTCACACATAAAATATGGATAGAACTTTGTAATGCTTTGTGTTATCAAAATTCTGTACACAACTTGCCTAGAATATGCCTAGACAGAACCTAGATGAAGTGTGCCAAGTTTTGTGATGATGTTAGAGGAGTTTTTTTTTTTTGTTTGAATTTGAGTTTTTATAAAATGGCAGAAATATTTGGCAGGCATAAATGGGCATAGCCATATCGAATCGAATGATTCAGAAGCTTCCAGGGATTCAGAAGAATAGCGCCTCCTATAGATGGACATGTGCCATTTTTGGTCTCCAAGGTCTGACACAAAATCCTGTTCTGATCTGCCAAAGGCTTTCATTATAACATGTACAGTTTAGGCTGTGGTCGGACTTTTGCGTAGGGGAGAGAGAAAAAAATCTAAACGAAAACAATAGGGTTCCGGCCCTTCATGCTTGGGCCTCTAATAACAATAAACAACTTATAAACTTAATTTTTAAGGAGTATAAACAAAAAGACAAACAACACAAATATTCTTAATTTCTATATAACACATACATACAATTTAAGTACATTTGAGCATAAGAAAACAAGAAAAAAAGTAAATTTTGATATATATTCAAATTCACATATTTAATCAGTTACCTTTATTGAAAATGTTACACTGTTCATTTACAATTTTCACTTGTCTCAGAACATCACTGTACATACAATTTACCTACCATTCTTATTTACGTCAGTGTGAAGATAGGCCAGTCCTTGTGATAGAGTCTGTGCCAATTTAATTGTAGAACTCCAGTTACACACAGATTTGGAGAGGAAAGTATTCAGAGAACCCTATAACAAAAATATTTTGCGTCTCAATGTTTCCAGTGTACAAAATGTCATACAATTCATGAAATAAATGCAAAAAATGTAAAATAAAAATTGAAGTGTAGATTCCAGTATGATATCTGTATCAAACAAACAATCTTTAGGATTACAGTTTAATATTCTGTTCTTCCCTTTTGTCAGATTTTAATGACAAATGGTAAGTTGTTTCGAATGCAAATTTCACCTTCAACGGTAAAAAGGCAGTTGGTAGAATAATGGTTAGGGAGTTGGCCCTGAAGTCCCAGGCCGGTAAAGTGTGATGTGCTGTGGTGTGTTCACAATGGCAAATAATCACTCATTCATCACTCACTCATATATAAAAGACTAAGTTGTCTTCTGCTAACACTGGAGACAAGGCAATTAGTGATTTTTCTAATCAAATAGTCATGGTCTTCTCAACCAAATACTAATTGGTCAGGGTGGAAATTCCTTCTGCTAGATCATAGGATGTCCTAACTTTTTCCTCAGTAGAAACAGGCATCTTAGTTCACTTCTTTTGTTAAATAAGTCAATTTGTTTCTTGTTTTTGCACCGATGCTGAAATGCTAAACCAATCGCCTGTGAGTTGCCTTGAGTCACCACCAAGGTACCACCATATTGACATTGTCTCTGTGCACTGAATCAAAAATTGTTTACTTAAAATGCAAAAGGTGTTCTTTTTAAATCTATATTAATATATATTATTATATTAATACTAATATATAAATTCATTTTAAATTAGAGCACCCAATGCAGACTACCTGAATCACTAAGCTAAAAGTAAGACTACTAAATATTAGATCATTATCTACTAAGGCACTTAATATTAATGAAATGATTTCAGTCCATGCCCAAAAGGTGCTCTGCTTAACTGAGACATGGGCAAAACCCAATGAGTATTTAGCCTTAAATGATGTGATGCCTCCAGTGTATATAGTTATGAGCACTCAGTGGTAAAGGGGCAGACGTTGCAACCATTTAAAAAAAATCTCTTTCAATAACACAGAAGTCAGGACTTGAATTTAAATCATTTGAATTATTAATCCCTAGAATTGCAGACGTGTTTGCAAAATCTAATTCTTCGTACAATTTACTCCTCCACCAGGTCCTTATTCTGAATTTACCTTTAAATTTGCAGAGATTTTTGGCCAGACATTATTTCAACTGAAAGAGCAATAATTTGGGGATTTTAATATTCATATGAATAATGAACAAGATCCCTGACAGCAGTTTTTACTAATGTACTGGACTCAATGGGTATTGTTCAAAATGTAATTGAGCCCACTCACAACTGCGGTCATACCCTTGATTTAATCCTATCGTTTGGTCTTGTGTAGGTATTATAATTGTGCTGCTTGTAGACAGTATTATTCTGACCACCATCTTATTATGTTTGATTTTTACCTTCGCGGTTCAAAATACAAATTAACTCACTTCTGTACCAAGCGTACAAACGCACTTCAAATACAGCTAGTAACTTTATTGATAATCTCCCAGATCTGTCGTTCCTGACAGAAATGTCAATTCTGTAATTGTAAAAGTAATATGGATTATCTATCATCTACACTTTGTTCTATGGGTAAACTTCATTATTGTTAAAAATAAGAAGAAAACAAAAAACAAAAATCATGGTGATCATGAAATTAAGAAATTGGAAAAAAGGTGTTTTCAATTCAATTCCTTTCTGTATATAGTAAGTCTTTATATATATATATATATATATATATATATATATATATATATATATATATATAATATACTTATATTTACATAAAGTACTTTACGTATAACAGGACCAAACCCCAGCACGCAAACCTGAGGCGACAGAGGCAAGGAAAAAGCCCCTCTAGTAGCAAGAATCCTTGGTAGGAACCAAGACTCGGAAGGGAACCCCATCCTCCTCTGGTCACCCGGGGTGCATTAACATTTAATACACAAGTAAACATTAAGTTCAAGATTCATTATTAATCATTTTTAAAGAACTAAAGACATAAAAATTGTCTGAAAGACACTTCTAAATCCTGAGTTATTGCTGGTGCCACTTGCTAAGAGCCACTCAACAACATCAAGCTAAAATTAGTTCAATTTAAAATTTGGATTTAGCTCGTCCATATAGTCCGAAAGACTCAGCAACATAATGTCAAAATTAAATCAGTATTAAATTGGTAATTCAGTTCAAGTCCATAGGGTCAGTCCCATTGACCTTTAATCTCAAATTACCATTATCCCCAGATCTCACTTTTACCTAAAGGGAGATTGTTTCTGAGCTCCACATGCTAATAGGAAGTTTATTCCACAACTTTGGTGCTTTGTGAGCAAATGCGCTTCCCCTCAAGGTAACGTTCTTCATTCAGGGTATTAATAAAAGACCTGAGTCTTGCGATCATAGTGCACAAGTCGGACTGTTGTTCTAAATGAGGATACTCCCATACTGCAGTGCAAGACCATTTAGAGCTTAATAAGTCAAGACTAGCATTTTATAATCGACAGGAAATTTAACTGGCAGCCAGTGGAGTGAAGATAGCATTGGGGTTATATGTCTTTTTTGTTTTAGTGAGGACTCTGGCTGCTGCATTCTGGATTAGCTGGAGTTTATTTAATGAACTGTGTGGCTTGTTCAGGATTTGGTTTCTGATTGGTTTTCCCCTGTTTGATTAATATTGTTCCTTGTTATGTTTCCTTATTTAAGCACAGTTTGCCCCATTGTTTCCTGTCTGTCCTGTGTTTCCTCACTACGTCTCCCATGCTGGTGTGCTGTTCATTTTTGAACCTCAAGAAAGAGTTTGCTTTTGGTTTGTGGCCCTCGTGCCCAGTTTATGTTCTGTGTTTTGAATAAAAGGATTGCAATGTGAACCTCGCCTATTGTCATGCCGACCACCACCATGACAATTATCTACAGGAACTACAATCCACAGCAATTTTTGCTCTTTTGGTTCACATAATCAAGTCTGAAAGAAATTCTGCAAATTCAGTTAAAATATCAGAATAAGGACTTGGATGGTAAGTCATAACAAGAGGGAGCAGTAAAGACTTAGATTTTGCAGGCATGTCCGCAATTCTAAGATATAATAATTCAAATAATTTAAATTTAAATCTCTGTTATTGAAAGAGATCTTTAATGAATGTTGCATCAACTCAAGGCAACTCGCAGGTGGTTGGTTTGGCCTTTCTGCCTGCATCCTGGTCATTGCTCCAGTTTCTAAATGGCCACCTATACCTGAACCTGCATTAAGGCTACCGGCTACCTTAATTGAAATATGGGCAGTCCCTTACCACGAGGGGTGGATACCATCCTGGCTCAAAAGACCAGGCTTTCCCTTGAAAATGGACCAGTTATCTACAAAACCTATGATTTTTTTCAGAGCACCACCATTTTAAGGTACTATACAACTGATTACCATCATTCAGCACAGCATCTAAAACCTCTCTACATCACAAATCCACATTTTTTACATGACATTTCAAAATTGCTATGAAACTATTTGCAACATTGCTTAGTGCTGTTACCCATAAAGCGACAATCTCTCTGGTGAAAACTACCAAACATTTTCTGCTCAGTAAAAAGCACGTCACTACACATAGTACAGTTAGAAAAATAATTAGTATGGCTCTCAGAAAAACAATCAACCACAATAATCTACAACAGTGCAACAAGTCATCATGCATCACTTCCAGAAAGGTAAATGGGGGATTCTGAGGGGTGTCGTAACTCTATCCTGGCATGTGAGTTGTATTTTGAAGATTTGCTGGAGATGACCCAAAGGCAGAAGATTGCCATTATGCTCCAGCATCTCACAGGGGTGAGATGCTGGACCATAGATCCAGATATCTCTGGACCCAGGATTACTGGGCCTTCTCTACCTCTTCCAGACCATCTTCGACCTTCCGGACCAGGGATGTTCCAGCAGCCAACCCTTGCTGCAGCTGTGGCAGGGAACCCGCTCAGCAGCCGACTATGCCATAAAGTTCTGGATCCTCACAGCTGAGAGTGGATGGAATGAGGCAGCTCTATGGGACATCTTTTGGAGAGGGTTGAACCCATAACTACAAACAGAGATAGCTTGTCAAGGGGATGGGGACAAGGGGATGAAACTCTATGCTCTCATCAGTTTGGCCTTCAAACTGATGAGTCCCTGGTCTGGTCTTAGAAGAGCCCGCACAGGAACCTATGGCTTTGGGGTTTTCTCTTCTGTTAGCTGCCAAGAGGCAACAGTGACGCACTGGACTTTACCTCTACTGCGGCGCAGGGGGACACATGGTGGCTCAATGCCCCATCCATGAGAGACAAATGAGGGAGGTACTAAGCCAAATCTTTTTCACAAATCAGGTTATAATTTCTGGTGTTCTTTTTTGTTAATTTTATGTGTATTTCTGTTCTTTTAGATTTGCGGTCGGCTGCCAATTTTAATTCTCAGTCCCCAATTGTCATTGTCATCATTGTGTCCCAGTTGTTGATATTGCCAGCCACATCACTGTTAAAGCCTTGGATGGCCAGCTGTCATGTGGGGTGCTGTTAGCATGACATGAGGCGAGGTCACAATGCAAGTCATCTTTATTACATACAAACACAAAACATAAACTAGGCACGAGGGCCACAGACAAAACAGATGTTACTAATGTAACCTTGGTTTCCTGAAATATGGGAACGAGTACTGGATCGTAAGACGCTATGGGAAAACTCTCTTTTTCCTCTTTGACTGAAGCCTTGTTTCAATCACGCAGTGCAACTGCATGCTGATTCAGTCGTAAAAGTTAACAGAACGAACCAATAGCTCGACAGCAGTAATGAGTGGGCCAATTGCCGCGCCGCTTTACCGGGTGGCTGGCTTTGGCCTTTCATCTGATGGCCGAGGGCTGGCAGAGATGCGCAGCCACAGACTCATTCAGAGGAGGCAGGTGCATTTAGCCTTTCTCCTTGGTGCCGTCTACAGAGGAGAGCGCAGAAGAGGAGCAAGAGCAAACTCGCGAAGAGTAGGGAGCACGCCACGCCTTGGTGAGCTCATCATAGACCTCGGGGAAGAATGGGGCCGAGCGCTGGTGGGGGGCCAGCTGGCGCCCCATCCAATCGGCTCTGCGAGGGCTCCTCGGGGGGAGACCACTCAAGGCCGAGCTCAGAGATAGCATCCGTCAGGACCTGGATGAGCTCCTCATCGGTCCTGCTTCTGGCGCCATGAGTAAATGACGGCGGTCGGAGAGCGGGGTCCAACTCGGAGCCCGCAAACTCAGCCGTGTCAGAGGCCGCCAGAGAGATGCCATTGTCTTCATCAGTCCCAGCACACTCAGCACGGCCGTCGTTGGAGTGCAAGGCTCGTTGCACAAAGTGCAGCAATGGCGTGGCATTGAAAAATGCCATTATGCTTTTTTGAGAGAATAATAACTCTTTTAGAATATCACTGGAAGCGGCAGGGGAAAGGGCGTATTGGAGCTTGCTGGTCTCCAGCTGCAGAGCTTGATTGACAGAGAATTCAACGGCGTTCAAGTCGAGAGTTCAGCGAGGAATGGAGTCCAAGGCTGAAGAGAAGAAAAATCTGAACCTGACGGCAAAATGGCCGCATTTATAGAGCCGGTTGGAGCCGCCCCATGGAAATGCCAGCACCCGGTAAAGCGGCACGACTCATTATCGCCGTCAAGCGATTGGTTCGTTCTGTTAACTTTTACAGAAAGTGATTTGATTGAAACAAGGCTTCAGTTGAAGAGGAAAAAAAGAGTTTTCCCATAGCGTCTTACGATGCAGTGTGAGTAAAATATCGAAAGGGAACTCCTCTGTGAAACATACAGCACACCGACGTGGAGAGGGTTGTGTGAGGGTGGACCAACAAGAAACACTGGGAAAAACTGAGCTTAAATCCTAACACACAAACAAGAGACTGGACCAATGAAACAAAGGGGAACCAATGGGAAATCAATCAGAAAACCAACAATCAAGGGACAACCAATGGGAAAGAAAGGGTTAGACTAACACAAACAAGAACCGGTGAACAAACTAACAAACAGTGATCTGCCTATCAGACACAAAGGGAAGGTGGAACATAGACAGTGATTGACATGAGACTCAATATGGCCGAATACAGAGCACATAAAATGGTGGAACACAGAGCACACAAAATGGTGGAACACAGAATACACAAAATGGTGGAACACAAAAGACAACAAAATGGCAGTCTCTAGTGGCTACCTATCTAAAGTCCAACGGGGTCATGACAGAACCCCCCCTCTAAGCGCGCCTCCCGGAGCGCTGTACGAGAGTCCAATGTGGTCCTGTGTTGGACCAAGGGGCAGACTGGGGTCCCGAGGCAGATTAGGGAGCAGACAGGGGTCCTGTGGTAGACCAGGGTGCAGACAGGGGTCCTGCGGTGGACCAGGGAACAGAAAGGGGTCCTGTGGCAGCCATCCTGGGGGCCCACGGGGAACATAAAGTCTGTGTGGCCGAAACAGGGGAAAACACAGTCTGGGCGGCCAAACATGGGGAAAACACAGTCTGGGCCTCCGGTACAGGCATGGGCAACGTGGGCAGCTCTGATGCAGACTTGGATGGTATGGTGGGTGCGATCACCCCTGGAACAGGCTTGGTTACAGATGGGAACCCGACAGATGGTGTGGGCTGCATGGACGCCTCCGGCACAGACGTGGGTTGCGTGGGCACCTCCGGTGCGGACGTGGGCTGCATGGGTGCCCCCGGCACAGACATGGGTTGCATAGGTGCCTCTGGTGCAGACGTGGGTCACATGGGTGCCTCCGGTGCAGACGTGGGTCACGTGGGCACCTCCGGCTCAGGCCTAGGTTGCGTGGGCACCTCCTCAGCAGTGGGCTCAAGTGGCAGGGCCTCCTCAGCAGCGGGCTCGGGCTGCAGGGCCTCCTTGGCAGTGGGCTCTGGCTGCAGGGTCTCTGTGGCCGCAGGTAAGGGCAGCAGGGCCTCTGTGGCAGCAGGCCCCTGCTGGTTGGACGCCGTTGGGACTGTCAGGGATGGGGTGTCAGGGAAGGTCAGGTTCAAGTTGGGGGTGAGCAGAGTCTGGGACAGAGTGCTGAGGGCAACCTGGGCCTGAAAAATGAGATCAGACATGGTGGTGGGACTGGTGAGGGAATCTGGGTCAGTGAGGGCAGCGTATAGGTCATGGAGGGTACCGGGCTTGAATGGTGGGGTTGGTCAGGGTGAGAAGGGTGTTGATGATCGCAAGGAGAGGGGAAACATCGAGTGCATAGTCAGGAGCGGAGTCAGGGGTGGAGCCAGGAACAGAGTGGGCAGTCTGGGGTGGAGTCAGGAATGGCGTGGGTGGAGTTAGGGGCAGAGTCAAAAACCAATTGAGAGGAGTCAGGGGCAGAGTTGGGGCAGAGCCAGCAACAAAGGGGGTGAAGTCATGGGGTGCATCATAGGAGAGGGAGAGGGAGTCCACCAAGAGGGTCTGAGGAGGAGGAGCAAGGGGGTCGCCCGAGACTGGGACCCCCATGGGTTGAGGGTCCATGCAGGTGGAGCCCTTCTTCCTGTGTCTTCTCCTTTTTTCCTCTTGCACTGCACCCCCTCGGCCCTGGGTCTATCCATTGTACAAGGTAGAAACCAAGGCAATGGAGAATTATGTGGCTGAGGTGCTCAGGCAGGGTTTGATTAGCTGGTCCACATCCCCTGCCTCCACTGGTTTCTTTTTCATAGCAGACTCTGGCCCTTTATTGAATACCAAGGGCTCAATGCAGTCACAGTCATGTATCCTCACCCCCTTCTGCTCATCCCTGCAGCCATTGAACAACTCCAGGGCCGAAGTTTTTTACTAAGCTCAATCTCTGGAGTGAATACAACCTGGCGCATGTGCCGGCAAGTGATCAATGGAAAGCAGATTTCACCACAATGTCAGATCATTACCACTACAATGTGATGTCATTTGGGGTTGTTAATGCTTTCTTCTTTCCAAGCTTTCATGAATGACATTTTCAGAGAGATGCTGAACCATTTTGTTTTAGTCTATTTAGATGATATTCTAATCTACTCTCCTGACTTTCACACTTACGTCCAACACATCAAGAGAGTGCTACACTGCCTGCTCATACACGGGTTGTACACCAAAGATTAGAAATGTGAGTTCCATAAACAGAAGATTTCATTTCTGGGCTATAATATCAGGCCATGTGGGATGGATATGGATGAGAATAAGGTGTCAGCAGTGACTGAGTGGCCAGAGCCCATAACAGTGAAGGAAATGCAGCATTTCCTGGAGTTCTCCAATTTTTATTGATGCTTCATCTGGGGCTTTAGCCCTGTGTGCCACTTACCAGCCTCCTTAGAAGTAAACCTAAAAAACTTGTCATGACAGAACAGTGCATGAGGCGTTCAAAAAACTGTAAAAGCTATTTACACAGGCACCAGTCTTAAAATTGCCAGACACCTCTAAGCTGTTCGTAGTTGAGGTTGACTCCTATGAGGTAGGTTTGGGGCGGTGCTGTCACAGACGCATGGGGACCCAGAGAAGCTCCATCCATGTGCTTTCTTCTCTAGGAAGCTGACAGAGGCAGAGCAAAATTATGACATAGGTAACCATAAGCTGTTGGCTGTCAAAGTGGGGTTAGATGAGTGGCATCATTGGCTGGAGGGAGCTCATCATCCTTTTGTCATGTTCACAGATTGGAATCTGGAATACATTCATCAGGCCAAGAGACTCAACCCTAGACAGGCTCGATGGTCATTATTTTTCACATACTGACCAAGGTCAAAAAATGGTAAAGCCAATGACCTGTCCAGGTGTTTCACAACTGGGCAGAGTTTTTGGTTTGGGCTGAGTACACCCAGAAATATTTGCATCAATCCACTACTAGCCTAACCACCATTGAATGTGTGGTTGCGTATCAGCGTCTGCTCTGTCCTTGGAACAGCACACCAACGGAGGTACCTTGGGTGGATGACCCAAGGAAGGCAGAGCATGGAAAAGTCTAGGAAGTGGCACATACTAACATCCAGCAGGCAGTTTGCAGGTTTACACATATGCCAGGTTGTGGTAGAATGCTGGGATGGACTCCATGTCAACACTGGGGGCCTCGGACTCCCTGGAACATGTCCCAGCTGATGCCCGCAGACAGAGTTTGGAGCAGGTCGGTCCTCATTGCATGAATTGGTTCTGGTGCCAGGAGATCAGAGGGTCATGCAACAACAGCCAGGGGTGCCCAAGAATGATGGGAGGAGATGAGTTGGAGGTAAGAAGGAACCAGATCTGCTCCTGGTGTTGGTTGATGGTGAGAGTGACAAGCTGAGTCTGGTGGTTGATCAGGCTGGTGGAGAGGGACCAACTGTTGACAGAAGTGATTTGAACAGGCTGGGATAACACCTTGAACTCCACCCCCAGTTGTTTGGCAAAAAGCACTGTCAGTGAAATTCCCTGCCACACTGGAATCGATGAAGGCAGAGCTTCTGTCTCATTGGTGGCCAAACTGGAGGTGTACTTGAACCATGAGTCAGGAAACAGCAGTCTGGATTGAGAGGAGATGGAGGGGACCCAGTAAGCTGCTCTCAGGACTCACCGGGTTGGGCCATTTCCCAGATGGAGAGGGCACTGGTGCTGAGGGAGCCGCAATAGGTGCAGAGGCCCTCCCGGTAACTTTCCCTCTGTAGTGGTTAATGAGGCATGTTCTAACTGCGTGGGTTACCTGGTGCTATGGGGGAATGAGCTATGGGGAGGTGGATCACCAGGAGATATGGAGTGCTGGTAATCCAGTGCAGGGAAGGGTGGTGAAGGTGGTCTGCTGATGAGTGGTAGAAGGATGAGCAGAGGTGGCTGGCGGCAGGGTATGGACAGCTGGCCTCGGACAGGAGACAAGGTGTTGGTCAATATGTAATGAAAGTTGGATTAGTCCCTCCAGCATAGCTGGGAGGTCCCATCCGGCAAGGTCATCCCTGATACTGGAAGCCAGCCCCTCATAGTAGGCTGTCCATTGTGCAGCGTCTCCCCAGGTGGTCTGGACGGCTACGGCAGAAGTCGGTGATGTAACGACTCATGGACAACCCACCCTGCTGCAGGTGATACAGCCTGGTGTCGGTCTCCACCTCACTGCCAGGGTGCTTGAAACTGAGACGAAGCTGACAGGTGAAGTTGGGATAGGAGTGGCCGACATTGGAGTTGAGAACAAATTCCAGCACAGTTAGAACACATCACACTTCCCATCAATGCCATTCCATTTATCAGGTAATGCCAAGTGAGGTTCTGGAGAAGAGGAACAGGCCGCCACTATGGGAGTGCAAGTCAGACAACTCCTGAACAGTTTTGCGGAGCTCCGCAAACTTCTGCCACAGTTTGACCACCTCATGGCACAAGGCCGCTTGGTGTTGGTCGCTGTGGTGGAGAGACGTAACTTTGCTGCGTAACTGCTCTATCAATGTGGTCTGACCTGTTACCACATCCCATAGGTGGGGAAAGTCTGCTGGGTAAACAGCTGGCTCAGTCAATCTTTCAGTGATCTGGCAAGGATGTATTCAGAATGCTAAGTGTTAGCAGTTAGCCTGTGTAGTGTGGTGGTTAACCCAAATGTGGATGAGAACATGAGTAGGTAGGATTGCCATGTGACTTGATCTAAGAACTCTCTTACACAAAGAGCTAGAAAATTGCTCCTTTTATACTTCCTGAACCACGACTGACCACTTCCAGGTCCTAATGCCGGCCGCAGAACACAGTGTCCATGACACCAGTTGTCCAAATAGGTCATTAAATAAACTCCAGCTAGTCCAGAATGTAACCGCCAGAGTCAATATGATCCTATCACCCCAATTCTATCTTCACTCCCGTGTATGACAGTTAAATTTCATTTCAACTATAAAATACTTCTCTTCACTCTAAATGAGGGGGTAAAGGGGGATTAGTGCTGTCATTCTGCAACTCTTGCTGATTGCTCAAGTTTGTTGATGGTGGTTTGGTGTAATGCTGTGACCCCTGGAAGCCATCATGTCTGGCCAGGCTGCCACATTTACTTTAGCACTGCCAGAGGTTAGGTGTACGGCACTAATTCTCTTCTCTTTCCAAGCTGATTCTGCTCTGACACTTGACTGACTGAACCCTTACTGGGACTCTATGGAGGCCTCATCCTCTGGAACCAGCTGGGATTTTTCAGACCCTATTGAACTGAATTACATATCTAATGGACTAATTTTATCGTAATGTTGCTGAGTGGATCATAGAAAGCTGCCCAGCAATGATTTGGGATTCAAAAGCATCACTTAGGCTATTTTACATCTGAACTTCTTTAAAAATGCTTAATTAATAATCAATCTTGAACTAATGTTTACATGTGTATTAAATATTCATGCGCCGAGAGGAGGATGGTGTCCCCTTCTGGGACTTTGTTCCTCTCAAGGCTTCTTTCTACTAGAGAGATGTTTTCCTTGGGTTTGTAAACTTCTATCGCTGCTTCATCTGGGGCTTCAGTACAGTTGCCACTCCACTCACCACCCTGAGTCATCCTCCTCACCACTTCATCCTCACTCCAGAAGCCATCAACACCTTCCACCTCCTCTGCCACCACTTCACTACAGCACCCATCCTCCTTCATCCAGATCCCACCAGGCCATTTGTTGCGGAAGTTGATGCCTTGGATGTGGGTGCCGGGGCAGTCCTCTCCCAATGAGATCCAGACCAGAAGCTACACCTCTGTAACTTCTTCTCCAAGAAGTTCAACCCCACTCAGCAGCATTACAGCATATGGGGACCCTGAGCTGCTGGCCATCAAGTGGGCCCTGGAAGAATGGTGACACTGTCTCCAGGGTGGCAGTGAGCCATTTACAGTCAGGATGGATCACCGCATCACCCATTGGATTAACTCGGTCACCTTCTGGCATTTTGAACACATGCATTCTACACAGATGACCTGGGTTTTATTATTTTCAGCAAAGATCTGAAAAGCTAGGCCCACAGTTAGGTTACATTTGAGACCATGCCCAATAAATATTCTTAAACTGTCAATGTCTTCATACAAGTGAATATATTAGAAGTATTGTCAAAAGTTATTCTCGATAAGTTCTGCAGCTCATTGTTATCACATACATAATGGCTCAAAGTCAGCTGTACAATTCAAGAACTGAATGAGCATGGCACAGAGACCAGTTCTATTTAGCATGAGTTACACAGAGATATATTTTTTGGTTAGACAGGATGCACAGGTCCAACTTGTATGCCATCGACAGCGCCCAGTGTCATGCAGACTGCCTCCCCATGATCAGCATTAGGAACAGGAATTGGTCGGTCGCGGTTCAGGAAGTATAAAAGGAGTCATTTCCTAGCGGCGCATCGCTCTGTCATTGAGACTACCTGCCTACCTTCCGACTCTGCTCGGTGTCACTGTGTGTACTCTCAATATTTGGTTAATCTCCCTGATAGAGTGTGTGTCTGTTAGAACGCAGATTCTTTTGGGAATCCTAGCTCTTTGTGTAAGAGAGATCTTAGATCAACTCGCATGGAAATCCTGCCTACTCATACTCTCAGCCGCATTTGGGTTAACCACCACACTACACAGGCTAACGGCTAATGTGTAGCAGTCTGTTATATCCTAAGCAGATCACTGGCAGACTGTGAGCGTTCGGCATTCAGTTCATATCCTAACTAGATCACTGTCCGAATCGTGCAACAGTCTGACCGTCACCTAACCCAGCCACTGGCAGATTGTGAACATCTGGTTTTTCTGTTATATCCTAATCAGAACCCTGACACCCAGGAGGTGGCCCTCATCAGTTCTTGGAACATGTTGATTATTATTATTAATTATTATTATTATTATTACTACTGTTATTACTTTTACTTTTTGGCCTAGCTACTCCTTTTATAGTTGTTGCCTGTTACCGAACCAGGCAGAGATGCAGCTGGTCAGGACGCTCTCTATGGTGCCCCTGTAGAATGCGGTGAGGGTGGGAGGGGGCAGGTTGGCTCGCTTCAGCCGTCTCAGGAAGTGGAGACGCTGCTGGGCCTTTTTGGTGATGGAGGTGGTGTTGGTGGTCCAGGTGAGATCGTCTGAGATGTGAACTCCCAGGAACTTGGTGTTTTTTACAGTCTTAACCGTGGAACCGTGGATGCTGAGTGGTGTGTGGGTGGAGCGAGTTCTCCTGCAGTCGACGATCATTTCCTTTGTTTTGTCCACATTCAGCAACAGGTTGTTCTCACTGCACCAGGCAGCCAGCTGCTGAACCTCATCTCTATACGCCGACTCATCGTTGTTGCTGATGAGCCCCACCACGGTCGTGTCATCGGCGAATTTGATGATGTGGTTTGAGCTGTGCAGGGCGGTGCAGTCGTGAGTCAGGAGTGTGAACAAAAGTGGGCTGAGAACGCAGCCCTGAGGAGCTCCGGTACTCAGCCTTATGGTGCTGGAAATGTTGTCGCCGATTCGGACGGACTGAGGTCTCTCTGACAGGAAATCCAGAATCCAGTTACAGAGTGAGGTGCTCAGTCCCAGCTTGCTCAGTTTCATACACAGTCTTTGGGGGATGATGGTGTTGAATGCTGAACTAAAGTCTATGAACAGCAATCTGACATAAGAGTCTTTATTGTCCAAGTGTGAGAGGGAAAGGTGAAGTGCAGTGGATATCGCGTCCTCAGTCGACCTGTTTGTGCGATAGGCAAACTGCAGAGGGTCCAGTGAGTGGGGGAGGTTGCCTTTCACCTGTGCCATGACAAGTCTTTCAAGGCACTTCATGGTGATGGGGGTCAGAGCGATGGGCCGGTAGTCATTCAGGCAGGAAACTGAAGATTTCTTTGGCACTGGGATGATGGTGGTGGACTTGAAGCACGCTGGGACGATCATCTGGCTCAGCGAAGTGTTGAAGATGTCCGTGAACACCTCGGCTAGCTGGTCAGCGCAGTCTCTCAGCACACGACCTGGAATGTTGTCTGGACCGGGACTGGAATGTTTTTAGAGAGGCGGCGATGTACGACGGCTGCAGTAACCTGGACAAGATTGCAGAATCTGTGACCTGCTACATCAGTAAGTGCATAGAGGAAGTTACCGTCCTAAGGAACATCACCACTAGAGCCAATGAGAAGCCCTGGTTCACAGCACAGGTGTGTCCCCAGCTAAGAGAGAGAGATGCTGCCTTCCGGTCCGGGAATAAAGCTGCCCTCAGAATAGCCAGAGCTAACCTCTCTTGCTCTATCTGTCAAGCAAAGCGAGCGCATGCAAAAAAGATCCGGAACCACTTCAAAGATACAAAAGACTCTCACAGTTTATGGCAGGGCATCCAGGCTGTCACTCAGTACAAGCCAGCACCAAGCAGCTGTGAAGGGAACACTACACTCCCTGAGGAACTGAACAAGTTCTACGCCCGGTTTGATGCACTGACCAACATGCACATGACAAAAGCCACACCTTCTATTACTGACCAGATCATCTCTCTGCCTGCAGCTTATGTGAGGAGAACCTTTGCCAAGGTCAGCCCACGAAAAGCTGCTGGTCCAGACAACATTCCAGGTCATGTGCTGAGAGACTGCACTGATCAGCTGGCCGAAGTGTTCACAGACATCTTTAACACTTTGCTGAGCCAGATGATCATCCCAGCATGCTTCAAGTCCACCACCATAATCCCAGTGCCAAAGAAATCTTCAGTTTCCTGCCTGAATGAATACTGTCCCATCACTCTGACCCCATCACCATGAAGTGCCTTGAGAGACTTGTCATGGCACAGCTGAAAAGCATCCTCACCCACTCCCACCCTTACCGTGTTTTACAGGGGCACCATAGAGAGCGTCCTGACCAGCTGCATCTCCACCTGGTTTGTTAACAGCACTGTTGCCAATATCTAGGCAGCTTCAAAGAATTGTCAAAGCAGCTGGCAACATCATTGGAGCGTCTCTTCCGCCGCTGCAGGACATCTTCTACAAACACTGCATCAGGAGGGCCTCCTGCATCATGCTCAACCCCTCACATCCTTCACACAGACTCTTTACACTCCCCTCATCTGGTAGACTCTATCACAGCATCAGTTCTCGATCCTCCAGGATGCGTGATAGCTTTTTCCCACAAGCCATCAGACTTTTGAACACACTCCCAGCCTCCCCCCCACACACACCTGGACTGTGAACTAACTGATTCTGTTGCACCACTGCACTTTACACATCACCGTCGCTATGATGCACATGCTGCTATAAGGACTATCTCCTCCTCAAATAACTGTTGTTACGACACTGCACTGCTGCCACTCATTTGCACAAACATTGTACACTGCTTGTATAAATGTTTGCATATTTGCACATACACTGAAAATTGTATGTATAAATAGTCCGGATATAGTATTTGTCATATAATATAATATAATAACTTTCTACCTCTTGCACATCCAGTGTAAAATGTCAATTTCCACCTGTAGGTAATACTGCATCCTAACTTTCTCAGTATCCATGTCTAGTTTAAAAAAAATTTTATTTATATTTTGTATTTTACTTATTTATTATTTATTCCATGTGCCTTATTTGTGCCACTGCCTTATTTGTTCTCTGTTCTGTTGTTCTCTGTTCTCTGCACTGAAAAAAACCTGGAGCCACGTCATATCTTCTCTGTATGTATCTGTACAGTATATAGCAGAGATGACAAAGTTTACTTCGACTTTGACTTTGACTGTATCCCTTGGCTACGACAGCAATAATATATAACTGTTTTGCAGCCTTATAATGCAAAAGCTCAATTATCATGAATAAAATCCTTCTAAAATTTTGGATGTAATTCTTTAATAAAAATAGAAGCAAGAACACCACCACAACCTGGACAGAATTAGTTTGTAATAGTTTCTAATAATGAGTCATAAAACTCAGTGCAACTCCAGTTAGAAAAGTAAAACATGAGAATTTATGTGTGCACAAAAATCTTACCTGTGTTGCAAGCTCCAAAACCAGAACAAACTGTTTCTCCATTGTCTGAGCTCCAAGAAATGGCACAATTCCAGCATGCACCATAAAAGGCAGCATGTACACTTCTTTCTCCTTAATGAACTCATTTTTTAGTGTTGCAGGAAACACCTTCAGAGCCACTGATGTTCCCTTGAAGTACCCCTGCCAAACACATGTAAAATGGCTGCATGCAAGCACCTAGAAAACAGAGTGTACTTTAAAAAAAAAAAAAATCATGAAACTGACACTATTAGACTCATGAATTCTGAGCCCATAGTCAAAATGTTTTTTCATAGCTACTTATACCTTTTGGAACTCTATGTCCCCCATGCCATTTTCACATTCCTTTGGCATATTATGGATGGGATGTGGTTTAAACCCTTTGAATGTGGGTGAAAAATTTTATTAAACATTACTATACATGGCTAAAATAGCTGGCAATAACAATCAGTATGCATAATTTCACTTTTGGTCAGAAAAGAAAATTGAAAAGTAAATGGTGACATGTCTAGCAGCACTTTGTCCCTGAAAATGGAAATTAATTTGGCAGAATTTTAAAGTTACCTCAACAAAATGAAAATTTATTAAAAAAATAATCATCATTCTTTTTATCACCACTCATCTCACCATCACTCATTACTTTTCCCAATTGATAAATTATTTCTTATAACTTGTGAAGCATCTAAATGATACAGTGGTGCCAAAAGCACTGCAAAGATATAAACCACCCCTAAGGGAAAAGATTAAGCTTTTGTGTGTAAGTAATGATTTTACTAGCATAATAAAATACATTAATGTTTAAATGAATTGAAGTACATTAAAACTAAAATATTTAATACAATTGCTACACATATCTGAATAACACTTAAAAAAAATATTATAATTATAAATACTGTCCAAAATAGTGTACTGTTTGTTATATACATTTTTCAAGTGTAAAGTGCTTTGGGTATAAGAAAAACACTATATAAATGTATGTAATAATAAAATAATAATAAATTTGTATTGTATAGTGTTTTTTACTGCATAAATTGTCACAAAGTAGCTTTACATACCACCGGATCCAAGACTTAAACTAAAAAGCCTACTGGCTGAAAGTATTACTGCCTGAGTGACTAGCTAAAAATGTAGGCATTAAGCCTTGACATTAAAATAGTTTTAATTTTATAAATAATTTTAATGGTGCAATTTGACTTCAAAGAATTTGCGTGTTTTCTCTCAGAGCAGATGGTACTACTCAGTTGACATACAGCTCAACTTTCTTCTGAAGTGGTGAGACAACAGAAAGAAGCAGCTGCTCAGGTGCTGTTCCTAGAAGAGTGTAATACCACCAGCGTTCTTCTCATGAAGCTAACTACCAAGGATGATGTGAAGGTTTACGTCCACAAATTCAAGGTAATAGTGGAAAGGGAGAGCTGGGATAAGTGCAGGTGAGCCACAATGCTAGCTTCCTTGTTGTCTGGGGAAGCACAATCGGCCTAATGGGTCTCAGTCCTGGGTAAGCTACCCACAATTTCCATCAGTGGTGTTTTAATCACACCAAGCCTAAATTGTGTGTCTATTATGACTTGCTGGTCTTTGGCTCTGTCCTTCAGAGTGAACTGCGGATGAGGGGTTGGAGCAGGTTGTTCTTGACGGCTACATACAGGCCTTCCCATATTCCATGCAAGTCGTGGTTGAGCAGTTGGCTCCCACAATGCTGAAATAGATAGTGGAATATGTCAAAAAGGTGGCGCTCACCACCAAGCCCACAGTGCAAGACCAAGCAGACCACGGAAAGTGGGACCTCAACCTGAGGAAGATCAAATGTACCCCAGAGTGCCCACCAAACTGGGAGTACAGTCACTGAGCTCCAGACTCAAGGCATGGATCGCTGGTTGATCCATGCATGGGAAGCAAAGCCTACATCTGCCCCTGCAGGACCATGTCCAGCTCACCAGCAAGGCCATTGTGACCATGCTTGACTCAGCAGCATTACACTAGTGAGACCAGACATAACACCTTGCCAATATATGCCTAACCCTAACCCACAACATGCAATCACAGAGTCATAAGGAAACTAGATTGAACAGAAGTGCCAGGCCTGCCAGTCCCATTTTTGGACATGACTTTCCAGGATCTGAACCAACAACCACTTCCTCCAGGTGACAGAGACAAAGAATGCACCCATTATGCAGGCCCTTGCGGTGCTGGTGAGCACCCATTTATCACTTATCCAGTCTCTAGTTTGTTTCAGCAGGTCCAACGAGAATCATCTTTCCTCAAAGCTCAGAATGATAATAGGAACCTACCACATCAGTGGAATCAGGTGTTGGTGGTGAATGGACAGCATTGGGGCCATGGGCCAGTGCCAATGCATCACTTTGTCATCAAGAATGATCTCCTATATTACATGGTACCAAGGAGGAGTGGTTCAATGGACCTTCTGGTCTAAAGTCAATGTCATCATGCACCATTGGCTCATTCATTTGCGAACCACCTGAAGGAGTGGAAAACCCTTGAAAAGATCAAAGACTGCTTCTTCTGGGCAGGAATGAGGGTAGTTGTGAGGAATTTCATACAACAGGGGACATAAATACATCCTCATATTAGTGGATTATGCAACCTGCTACACTGAAGCCATGCCCCAAAGGAAACCATCTGTAAAGCCATCACACACAAGCTATTCCTCTTTCCCAGTCAGGTGGGAATTCCAAAGGACATCTTGATGGACCAGGGGACCCTCTTCATCTCCAATCAGATGGCTGATTTCTGTCTACAACTCGCTGACAGATGGTCTGACAGATGATTCAAATTTCAAGATTCTTTATTCTTTATTTATACAGGTAGAGCATGCAGTGAAATGTAACTTGATCCACTCATTACTGTGCAATTTAGGCAAATTTAGGAAAAAAAAGTTAGAATAAAATAGTTAAAATACAAACTTGAAAGGGAGCTAAGAGAAAAAATAAAAAATAAATAACTGTTTCTTATATACAATTTACAATAGAGCAACCTATGTGCAAAGACAAGGAGTATAATTAAATTAAAGACCTGAGTGTCGGGTGAAGGTGTATCTACATATATATGTGAGTAAAAAAAGAATATGTACTGAAGTTTTATACCTAAGTATACATATTTAACTATTTAACAGTGAAATATGGCAAACAGTATAAATTATCATAAACAATATGATTGAGAGACAGTATGGAATGGCAAAAGGCTTTAGAGAAAAGGCATGTCCTGGTTCAGATAACAGATGGCCTAAGGATAGAAACTCCTCCTGATTCTCTCTGTTTTGGCCATGATGGTGCAGAACCTTCTGCCTGATTTCAGAAGATGAAACAGTCCATTGCTGGCATGAGACAAGTCTTTTACAATCCTAATTGCCCTGCTCCTACATCTCTTGGTGTAAATGTCCTGCAGGGAAGGGAGAGCTGGCATGCAGCAGTGCTCCGGTGCTCAGATCACTCTCTGGAGGGCTTTCTGGTCCTGAACACCGCTGTTCCCATACCAGGACAAGATTTTCTGTGTGATGATGCTCTCCACAGTGCCAGAATAAAAAGCTTTCAGAACAGAAGGGGAAACCCCAAACCTCCTCAGCTTTCTAGGGTGGTACAGACACTGCTTTGCTCTCTTGACTTGAACATTGAAATGTTCAGCCCAGGTCAGGTCCTCAGAGATGTAGACACCAAGGTATTTAAACAAACCCACCTTCTCCACTGGAGCACTGTTGATGGTGAGGGGTCTTTAGTTGTGTTGTCTCCTGCTGAAGTCCACCACCAGCTCCTTCGTCTTGCTGACGTTCAGCTGGAAGCAGTTTTTATGGCACCAGAGTGCCAGGTTCTCCACCTCCCCCATGTAGGCTGTCTCATCATCATTGGAGATTAGTCCTAACACCACTGTGTCATCCACAAACTTGACAGTGTTGTTGGGGTCATGAGAGGCCACACAGTCTGCAGTGTAGAGTGACTATAACAGTGGAGAAAGCACACACCCTTGAGGAGCTCCTGTGTTGGTGGTGATGCTGCCAAGACACACCTGCCCACCCACACCACCTGAGATCTGCCTGTAAGGAAGACCAGCACCTACGTGCATAAGTGGCTGTTGAGTCTTAGGTCTCTCAGCTTGGTAAACAGTCTATAGGGTGCTATTGTTTTGAATGCTGAGCTGTAGTCAATAAAGAGCATCCTCACATAGTTTCCCTTTTTCTTGTCCATGTGGCTGAGGGAGGTGTATAGGATGTGGGAGATATCATCCTCTGTAGATCTGTTGGAGTGGTAGGCAAACTGGAGTGGGTCTATGGTGCTTGGGATGGAGGGGGAGATGATGTGCTTAATCAGTCTTCCAAACACTTTCACAACTACTGATGAAATACTACAAGCAATCTCTGAAGAGAATGTTGAAGTGGGTGAAAGAACAGGATAGATGCAACTGGCACCTCATGTTGCCCTATGCTTTTCGAAATATCAGCTGGAGAAAGCAATTTGGAAGAGGTGGGTTTTAAGTTACTGCTTGAAGGAAGATAGAGTCTGATATGAGTGGGAAAGGCATTCCAGAGGAAAGGTGCAGCAGCAAAAGCCTTGTCTCCCCAAGTCTGGAGCTAGGTCCTAGGTGTTATAAGGAGTTGTGCATCAATGGACATAAGGCAACATGCTGAGCTTGGATGGAAGAGAAGCTCAGAGAGGTAAGGAGGAGCTTGGTTGTTGAGGGCTTTGTAGGTGAGTAGCAATATTTTGAAGTTAATCTTGAATTTAACAGGGAGCCAGTGAAGGTTGCGGAGGACAGGGTTAATGCGGTCACGTTGCGAGTGGAGGTGAGCAGCCAGGCAGCAGAGCTCTGGACATATCGTAGTTTATTTAGGGTTTTGATTGGAAGGTCGTAAAGAATACTATTGCAGTAATCGAGTCTGGAGGTGATGAGAGAGTGAATAATAGTTTCAGTTGCAGTGGAGGATAAGGAAGCAACTTTTGGGAGCAAACAGGTCTGACGAGCTTTTTGGGAGCAAACAGGTGTCTGAAGGACTTTCTGTGAGCAAACAGGGGTCTGAAGTCCTTTTCAAGAGCAAACAGTGGTCTTAAGGCCTTCTTGGGAGCAAACAGGGGTCTGAAGGCTTTCTTGGGAGCAAGCGGGGACCATAGGACCTCTTGCGAAGCGGACAGGTACTGCAGGGCCTCTTGGGGAGCAGACAGGCCTTGCGAGACCCTATTGGGAACATAAAGTGTTTGTGAGGCCTTTGTGGGAACAGACACAGGCTTCAAGGCATCTTTGGGAACAGACATAGGCTTCAAGGCCTTTTTGGGAACAGACACCAGCTTCAAGGCCTTTTTGGGGACAGACACAGACTTCAAGGCCTTTTCTATGGCCATTTCAGTAACAGACACAGGCTTCATGGAATTTTTGGAGGCAGACTGCAAGGACTCTCTGGGCAGACTTGGGCTGGAAGGCCTCTCTAGGGGCAGAATCTGGCTGGAAGGCCTTTCTGTGGGCAGACAAGGGCTGTAAGAACCAGAGCTTGGGGCAGAGCCTGGAGTGGGCCCTGGAGTGGGGCCGGATGATGAGCCGGATGAGACTACTTGGTACAAGGTCAGTCCATTAAGACTGACCATGATGTCAGATAGTTGACTTCTGGAGGCTTTAGTCCCAGCAAGAAGAACCTCAGTCTTGCCTACATTTGACTGGAGAAAGTTGTCTGACATGCACTTTTTGATGTCAATTAAACATTCTTCCATTTTCTGAAGTTGCTGTTTGTCTTCTGGTTTAGCTGATATATATATAAATTAGAATTGTCCACAAAAAATTCATAGACATGCTTATGAATAACTATGTCTAAAGGTAACATGTACAGCGGAAAGAGAAAGGGACTGTAATGACTGGCGGGTGAACCCAAATGCAGAGTTGACAGAACCAGGTCGCAGGAACAGGGGTAATTTGAGAAAATGTAACAAATTTATTCAAGCCAAGGTCAGAAACAAAAATCACAGTCCTGGCTATAATAGGCTAAAACTCTGGTGATGTTGATCTGGTAAGCTGAGGTCATTGTGGAACTGGAGTCCAATGAGGCGGACTCCTCCCTTGGTCTGGGCTGGGATCTTACAGTACCCCCCTCTCCATGGGCAGCTCCAGAAGGCTGAGGCAGGCGTGTGGGGGGATGACCCTGAGGTCGGGGACCAGGACGATCCAGGTGTGGGGCGTGGAAGTCCCCAAGCATGCCGGGGCCCAAAATGTCCTTTGCTACCACCCAAGACTGCTCCTCCAGTCCATATCCCTCCCAGTCCGCCAGGTACTTGAGTCTGCTGCTACGACGGCACGAGTCCAGGAGTGTGTGGACCTGATATGCAGTGTCACCATCCATTTCTAGAGGCGCTGGAGGACAGTTCTGGACTGGATGGTGTAGAGGGCTGTAGCGCACTGGCTTCAACAGGGACATGTGAAAGGTGAGTGAAATAGAGTATCGTGGGGGCAACTGGAGGCGATAGAATACCAGGTTAATGAACCAAACCACCTTGAATGGCCCAATGTAGCAGGGGGAGAGCTTTTTGGAGGGAAGGCATAGTCGGAGGTCATAAGTGGACAACCATACCCGTTGCCCAGGCCGGAACACTGGGGCCAGCCGTCATCCGCAATCCCCCTGGCGTTTTTGCTGTTGGACGGCTCGATGCAGGTGCATGTGGGAGGCTTCCCATACCTTGCCATTGTTCTTGAACCAGTCGTCTACCGCAGGGACGTCAGTGGACTCGGCCTCCCAGGGGAAAAACGGGTTGAAAACCAAGAACACACTGGAAGGGAGATAGAGACAGCAACGAGTGATGGAGTTCTGTGCGTATTCAGACCATAGGAGATATTTGGACCAGTCCTGCTGGTTGTTGGCACAATAGGTTCTGAGAAATCTCCTGGTTGAGCCTCTCAATTTGGCCATTACTTTGAGGGTGATAGCCGGAGCTGAGGTTGACCTGGACTCCAAGGCGTGTCATGAACGCTTTCCACACCCGGGATGTAAATTGGGGACCCCGATCAGAAACAATCTCTTCCGGGATCCTGAAGATGCAAAATATATCCCGGACCAGTAAGTCAGTCATTTCTAGAGCGGTGGGGAGTTTGTGGAGCGGTATGAGCCGACACATCTTTGAGAACCTATCCACCACCACTGGCATGACAGTGAAGCCTTCAGGGAGGTCCGTGATGAAGTCAACCATCAGGTGGGACCAAGGACATTGAGGAACAGGGAGAGGTTCTAGGAGCCCACTGGGAAGTTGATGTGGGGTTTTTGACTGGGCGCAGACAGGGCAGGATACCACAAAGTTGGTGACATCATCGCTCATGGATGACCACCAGAGGTGTTTCTCCAGTAAAGCCATGGTGCGGGTGATACCAGGATGACCAGAGCCTAAGGTGGAGTGGGCCAATTGCAGCAAGGTGTTCCGATGCTCAATTGGTACAAACATCTTGTGTGGCAGGGTTCTGTAGGTTGGCCTCCTCGATCCAGTCCACTATTTCCCACCTGATGGGGCCCACAATGCAGTAGGGAGCAAGGACTGTGGCTGGAGTTGTGGTGGTGTCCCTCCCCTCTTGTTGCCGGGACAGAGTGTCGGCCTGGAAATGTTGGAGCTCCATGAGGGTCTTGGGTTCAGGCCACTCCTTTACAGCTTGGGTTTTCTGCGACTCCATTGCTACTGCTCCGGCACAGAGGACGTGACCCAAAAAGGTCACCAATGACTGGTAGAATACACATTTTCCCCTTTTGTGTACAAGAAGTAAGACCCTCTTGACATGAGTAATATGAGAGGTGACGTCGGGAGAGAAGATCATCATCATCATTATCATCAATGTAGATGATGACAAAAGTGTCCAATATGTCCTTGAAGATCTCGTCCATGAATGACTGGAAGACAGAAGGTGCATTAGCAAGCCCATAAGGGACAACAAGGTATTCGAAATGGCCCCGCGAGGTGATGAAGGCCGTATTCCATTCATCCTCCTGTGATTGTAGGCGCTCCTGAGGTTGAGTTTAGTGAAAACAGTTGCAGCACGAAGATGTTTGAGGGTCAATGGGATAAGTGGAAGGAGATATCGGAATTTATTGACTTTGTTCAGGGCACAGTAATCAGGGCACAGTAATCAATACAGGGAAGGAGACCTCCATCCTTCTTCTCCACAAAAAAGAAGCCAGAAGCAGCAGGAGATGTGGAAGGCCAGATAATTCCTTTTTCCAGGGCTTCATCGATGTAGGTATTCATCGCCTGGGTTTTACGACTTCGTGGTAGGGGAGCATCCGGCAGGAGGTCGATCACACAGTCGCAGGAGCGGTGTGGAGGGAGGCCAGGATCTCGGGGTGAGTGGAGGACATCGAGGTAGTGAGCATAGGTGGATGGGATATGGGTTAGAGCAAGCTCCATGGGACTCTCAATTGATGTTGTTCGAACCAGAAGGGAGAGGCACTGGTTGAAGCATTGAGAACCCCAGGCTACTATCTCTCTGTCTGTCCAGGATATCACAGGGTCATGAAGAACCAACCGGGGTGACCCAATATAATGGGATTATGTGGAGAGTGGAACACAAAGAAGGACAGAGATTTGTGGTGTAATGCTCCCACACTGACCTCTAGTGGAGGAGTCTGGAGGGAAATGTGTTCAGTGTCAAGAGATCTTCCATCTAAACCCTTCACAGGTAATGGTGTGTGCAAAGGTATGAGTTTATCTCCCAATTGTCTCATCTGTTTCTTGTTGATGAAATTTTCTGCTGCTCCAGAGTCAACTAACACAGAGACTGTGCAGGAAAAGGAGCCGAGTGAAAGGAGGATAGGAATAAGGAGTTGTTGAGCAGTAAAGATAAGAGAATTAGATGTGCATACCTCCTTTTTGGGTGGACAGATGGGACAAGCTGCAAATACATGCCCAGGTTCTCCACAATAAAGACAAAGATGAGCCTGGAGCCTTCTCTGTCTTTCTGAAGCTGATAGAGGGGCATGCCGATTTGCATAGGCTCCACTGCAGTTGCCGATGGGGAGGAGGCAGAGGAGGAGGCGTGGCCATGAACATCCGAGTCGATGGTGCAGGTGGATGGCAGCGGTGTTGGAGAAGTTGATCCACAGCTATGGTGGTTTGGATGTATTGCTCCAAGTCATTGACATTGTCACAACAAGCGAGTTTGGTCTGCAGCTCATGATTGAGTCCGCGTTGGAAGATAGTGCAGAGAGCTGCGTTGCTCCAGCTGCTCCCAGCCGTGAGCGTGTGGAACTGGAGGGTGACATCGGCGGCCAAGCCAGACCCCTGTCAGAGATCATAGAGCTGGTCGTCGACGGATTTTCCAGACGGAAGATGATCAAAAACTCAGTGAAACACAGAGACAAATGTTTCATGGTGGTCGAGGATGGGACTCTGTGATGCCCAAAGTGCTGTGGCCCAGTGGCGTGCTTTGCCAGTGAGTAGAGAGATTATAAAGTGTACCTTCTCATCTTCGCTGTGGAATTTTGATGACTGGCTATCGATGTATAGCGCACATTGCATCAGGAATCCTTTGCATTGGCTGGCCTCGCCTCCATATGAGTGTGGCATTGTGAGTGTTAGCTCATTAGCACTAGCGGCCATGGCTCCAGCCCCAGGTGGTGGGTTTGGTGTCGTCAGAATGAGGGACCATGGCTCGGGCGAGGTCGGTAATCACTCATGCTTGTTCAGCCAGTAGCCGCTGGAACTCTGTTGGGTCCATTGTAGGGGCGAAGTGTTCTGTAACAACCGACAGGTGAACCCAAATGCAGAGTTGACAGAACCAGGTCGCAGGCACAGGATTAAATTGAGAAAAAAAATGAGAGTTTATTCGAGGTCAAAGGTCAAAACCATAAATCACAGTCCATGAAGCAAGCAAGTCCAAATCACCAGAGGCAGAGGGGTAATCCAATAACCGAAAGCAAGGGTCAAAATGAAGACAGGCAAACACAATGAATGCTCGGTATGCAGCACAAGGCATAACAATACTTCGCAGAGGACAGTTGTACATGAAGGTCTTTAAATACTGGTAACCTGGCTATGATAGGTTAAAACTCTGGTGACGTTGATCTGGTAAGCTGAGGTCGTTGTGAAGATCTGGAACTGGAGTCTGATGAGGCGAACTCCTCCCTTGGTCTGGGCTGGGATCTTACAGGGACCTAGAACTGATTCTTGTGGTACTCCATATTTTACTTTGATGTGTTCTGAGGAATTACTATTTATATTCACATACTGATAATGATCTGAAAGGTAGGATTTGAAACAAGAAAGGGCATTCCCCTGATACCAACAGCATTTTCGAGTCTATCTAGGAGAATGGTAGGATCTATAGTATCGAAAGCACCACTAAGGTCAAGCAGCACTAGGAGCGAGGCACAGCCCTGATCAGCAGATAAGAATAGATCATTCACTACCTCCAGCCGAACAGTCTCTGTGCTATGGTTGGCTCTAAACACAGACTAAAATCTTTCATAGATATGATTCTCCTGCATAAAATGAGGTTAGTTGACTGGCTACAACATTTTCTATTATTTGGAGATAAATGAGAGATTAGATATTGGTCTATAGTTTAACATTTCCAAGGGATCTAAGTTGGACTTCTTCAACAAGGGTTTATTCACTGCTAATTTAAGAGATCTGGATAAATGACCAATGCTAATAAAGGAGTTAACTATTGGTAGTAGAGGTTTAATCAATACTCGAATCATCTCTTTGAGTAGCATTGTTGGAATAGGGTCTAACATACAACTAGATGAATTTTAATATAGGATTAAGGACCTTAGATCTGACTGGTCAACCAAAGTAAATGATTCAAATACGACAGTTGCAATACGACAGTTGCCATGTCAAGGCCAATCACTGTAATTATTGAAGTATTCAGAATATTCTCTCTAATTGAACAAATCTGTTGGTCAAAAAAGTTCATAAAATCGTTACTAGAACACAATGTTGGCACAGTTTGAGCAGTAGTCTGGCTATTGGTCAGCTTGGACACCAAGTTAAATAGAAATCTAGGATTGTTTTTGTTATTTTCAATTAGCAATGAGAGGTATGCTGATTTAGCAGCTCTAAGATCCTTTTTATACATTCTGATAGCATCTTTCCATGCTAGTTCCAACACCACTAGTTTAGTTTGTTGCCACTTCTAGTTCTAATTTCCATGTCTCTTGTTTTAAGCTCCGTCAATGGTCATTATACCAAGGGGATATTTCTAATGGAGCAGTTTTATCTAAGGTGGAGCATAGTGTGGATGTTAGATAATCCATTTTACTCTCAAGTTCTGCAAGATTGGACATTTCTCCTGTCAGGAACGACAGATCAGGGAGATTAACAATAAAGTTACTAGCTGTATTTGAAGTGATCGTACGCTTGGTACAGAAGTGAGTTGAGGAATTTGTATTTTGACTGAGGTAAAAATCAAACATAATAAGATGGTGGTGACAAATAATATTTGTCTGAGGTAGTACAATTACATTATCTACCTTAAGACCAAACGATAGGATTAAATCAAGGGTATGACCACAGTTGTGAGTGGGCCCAATTACATATTGAACAATAACCATGGACTCCAGTAAATTAGTTAAAGCTGCTGGCAGGGGATCTTATTCATTATCTACATGAATATTAAAATCCCCCAAATTATTGCTCTTTCGGTTGAAATAACAAAGTCTGACAGAAATTCTGCAAATTCAGTTAAAAATTCAGAAAAAGGACCTGATGGATGGTACAGTGTAACGAGGGGGAGCAACAAAGAATTAGATTTTGCAGACACGTCCGCAATTCTATGGAATAATAATTTGAAGGATATAAATTTAAGTCCTGACTTCTGTGCTATTTAAAGAGATCTTTTATAAATGGTTGCAACGACTCCCCCTTTACCACTGAGACAGGGTTTGTGCTCATAACTACTGTATATCCTGGAGACATCACAACATTGACGGCTAAATACTCATTGGTTTTTACCCATGTCATGGTTAAACAGAGCACATTTAGGACATGGTCTGAAATCATTTCCTTCTAGCATTCAGACCGCTATCAAATGTGAATATAAATATTGATTCCTCAGAACACATCAAGGTGAAATATGGAGTACCACAAGAATCAGTTTTAGGTCCCTTGCTGTTTTCGCTGTATATGCTACCTTTAGGCTCAGTTATTCATAAGCATTGAATTAGCTTTCATTGTTTTGTGGATGATACACAATTATATACAGTACTGTGCAAAAGTTTTAGGCAGGTGTGAAAAAATGCTGTAAACAAAGAATGCTTTCAAAAATGGAAGTGTTAATCAATTATTTCCATCAATCAACAAAATGCAGTGAATGAACAAAAGAGAAATCTAAATCAAATCAATATTTGGTGTGACCACCCTTTGCCTCAAAACAGAATCAATTCTTCTAGGTACACTTGCACACAGTTTTTGAAGGAACTCGGCTGGTAGGTTGTTCCCGACATCTTGGAGAACTAAACATAATGGAAGAATGTTTAACTGACATAAAAAAGTGGATGTTGGACAACATCCTTCAGTTAAATCTAGATAAGACTGAGGTCCTTCTTACTGACACTAAAGCCATCAGAAGTCAAGTATATGAAATCATGGACAATCTTGATGGATTATCCATTGCACCAAGTAGTGTTGTTAAAAGCCTTAATGTTATTTTAGACACCAATCTTTCATTTGATGTACATGCTTCTAACATTAGTCGCACCACCTTCTTTCAATTCCGTGATATTGCGTAATATTGCCAAAATGTGCCATCCTTCAAAGAGAAATTGGTTCATGCATTTATTACCTCCAGGCTTGATTACTGTAATGTCTTATTCTGTCGCTAAATAAACTCCAGCTAGTCCAGAATGCAGCAGCCAGAGTCCTCACTAAAACTAAAAAATATGATCATGTCACCCCAATACTATCCTCACTCCACTGGCTGCCAGTTAAATTTTGTGTTCACTGCAAAATAATCCTCTTGACGTATAAAACTCTAAATGGTCTTGCACTGCAGAATGTGAGTGACCTCATTTACAACTACAGTCCAACTCCTGTGGTTCATTCGCAAGACACAGGTCTTTCAGTAGTACCTAGAATAAAGAACGTTACCATGGGGGAAGAGCATTTGCTCATAAAGCACCACGGTTGTGAAATAAACTTCCTAGTAATGTTCAGAGCTCAGAAACAATCTCTGCTTTCAAGTCAAGGCTTAAGACCTACCTGTTTAGTCAGTCTATTGTATATTAAAATACCTTTTTCTTAGGTAAAGTTGAGATCTGGGGGTTGATGGCCATTTGAGATTAAAGGTGAAAGGGGGGATTGGTACTACCGTCCTACCACTCTTGCTGATCACTCAAGTTTGCCAATGGTGGTTTGGTGTGATGTTGAGACCCATGGAATCTCTCATGTCTGTGCTACCTTCCAGCTCTCCCTTCTTAGCCAGGCTGCCAGAGTTACTTTAGGATTACCAGAGGTTAGGTGTAGGGCACTAACACTCTTATTTTTCTTCTTTTTTCCGAGCTGTTCCAAAGCTGATCCTTGGCCAACTGCACCCAAACCAGGACTCTATGAAGACATCCCGAGCTGAGGTCTGACCTCAAGCCTCCTGAGCTGATGCTGACTGACTGAACCCTCAGTAGTACTCTATGTAGACATCATTATCTGAAACCAGCTCGGATGGCCATGGCCATCCATGGCCATAAGCACAAGATTTCAAGAACGGTGGAGAGGAAAATAGTCAGAGATGTCAGCAAGGAGCCCCGGACATCTGGCAAGATGATTGTTGCTGACCTGACCTCTTCTGGAGTCAAGGTTTCAAGGAACACAGTTGGGAGGGCTCTTCATTGTGGTGGGCTTCAGGACCATCGTCCCAGAAGAACCCCTTTACTCAAAGAGCGGCACATCAGAGCCTGACTGAACATTTGAAAGGTAAAGATGAGTTTTGGAAGTCTGTGCTTTGGTCTGATGAGACTAAACTGGAACTGTTTGGGCACATGGATGTTGCCTATGTTTGGCCACAAAAGGGAGAGGCCTTCAACCCTTGGAAAACAGTTCCCACAGTTAAACATGGTGGTGGGAGCATCATGCTGTGGGTCTGTTTTGCAGCCTCAGGCACAGGGAGCCTTGTTGAGGTGCATGGCATCATGAAAAAAGAAAATTATGTTGACATTTTGAGGGAGAATATGCAGAAATTTGCTCATAGTCTAGGCTTAGGTCGTTGCTGGGTCTTCCAACAAGACAATGACCCAAAGCATACATCAAAATTAGTCCAACAGTTCCTCAAGGATACCAAAACCAAGATCCTGGAGTCGCCTGCACAGAGCCCAGACCTCAATCCTATTGAGAATCTGTGGTGGGTGCTCAAAGTGAATGTCCATGCTTGGAAACCATGCAATTTGGACTAGCTAGAACAATTTGCAATGGAAGAATGGGCCAAAATCCCTCAGGAGACCTGTGCCAAACTAGTAAAGAACTACTCTAAGAGATTGTTGTCAGTTGTGGCTCAGAAAGGGTACACTATTGACTATTAATGGCCAGGGGGCTAATAATTTTGGATGTCTCATTTTTGCCCTTTCTTGTTTCAACTCGGTGTATCAATAAAATATCCTAATTAAACTTAGTGGACATTTTTTATAGTGTATTTGTTTCCAAAATAACAAACATTTGTTGTTAATGGTCATTTTCATGGAGAACTCAAGAGTGTTGTCTAATTTCATAAGGTGGGCTAATACTTTTGGCCTCAACTGTATGTCTTTACTTCTTTAAAAAATGACTAACTAAGGATTTATCTTGAACTAATGCTTGCTCTGTATTAAATGTTTGTGTGCCTGGTCACCCAGAGGAGGATGGGTTCCCCTTCTGAGTCTGGTTCCTCTCAAGGTTTCTTCCTATTAGAGGGAGTTTTTCCTTGCCACTGTCACCCAGGCTTGCTTGTTGGGGGTTTATGCCGGTTATATATAAAGTGATTTGTGACAATGGCTGTTGTTAAGAGAGCAGACTGAGGATGGGACAAGAGGGCACTTCTCGCAATCTACCAGGAGGGGCTCAGTACAGAGTTGAGCTCACATGCTGGGACATAGGACTGTACCTGGACCGACTTATTCAGCTGGCAGCTTCTCTGGACAGCCACTTATGGGACAAGTGGTGTCCATGCTCTCCTCCTTGGCGCCCTTCCCCTTCAAGAGCATCAGCCAGTGTTTCAAGTGCCCCTGTCCAGAGCGACACCACCCCAGTGCCAATGCACCTGGGGTGTCTCAGATTCCCTATCAGGAGCATCGTCAGAGGTGGGCAGCAGGGGCCTGCCTGTATTGTGGCCAAAGTGGCCACTGGGGGGACAGGTGTCCCCTAAAAGACTGTGATGACTCAAAAAACCAGGACTCAAAGAACCAGGTGGACTTTTTTAATTTAATGAATCAGTTCATTCATTACAAGATCGTTTCTGTTGATCTTGTAATGTATGATTTTGTTGTGTCTGTTTCTGCTGTTTTAGATTCTGGATCAGCTGGGAACTTAATTCCTGGTGTCGTCTCTGTCTATCCCTGTCTGTCCCAAAGCCAATCCTGTCAGGGTGCATGCCTTAGAGGGCCACCCAATTGGTGACTCTCCACTATGCTCCATTACACAAACACTCCCTCTGAAAGTTCCTCCTACACACACTGAACAGTTACCTTTCATAGTCCTGCCCCGTTCCACACACCAACTGATTTTAGGAATCCCCTGGTTATGTTTACACAATCCATCTGTCAACTGGTTACAAAACACCATAATCTTCTGGGCCCCTTCCTGCACTCGCTCCTGCATCACTGGTCCCCTGCCTCTGCATTCCACTTCTATAGAAAGTCCCCAGCCTTCTGATCTCAGTAATGTTTCCTTGAGTACACAAATCTCCAGGAGGTCTTTTTGGCCACTAAGGTGACCTCCCTTCCTCCTCATCAGCCTTGGGACTGCACCATTGACACCCCCCCTCAGTCACGTATTTATCCATTGTCCAAGCTGGAGAATCAGGCAATGGAGGAGTATGTGGCTGAGGCCTTTAGGCAAGGGTATATTAGTAAATCATGGTCCCCTGCTTCCACAAGCTTCTACTTTGTCAAAAAAAGGATGGCAGACTCTGGCCCTGTATCGATTACCATAGGCTCAGTGAGGTCACTGTGAAGTATACCCACCCACTTCCTTTAATCCCTGCTACCACTGAGCAGCTCCAGGGGGCAAAAGTTTTTACAAAGCTGGACCTCCAGAGTGCGTAAAACCTGGTGAGGTTTTGGGAATTTGACGAGTGGAAGTCTGCCTTCAGCACTACGTCTGGGCATTACCAATATAACGTGATGCTGTACGCTAATGCTCCCTTTGTGTTTCGGAGCTTTGTGAATGATGTCCTAAGGGACATGCTCGATTGATTCATAGTAATGTATATTGATGATATTCTGATTTTTTCCTGAACCCATATTGGAGCACGTTGGTCATGTCCAGTGCACGTTGTGTCACCTGCTTGACCATCATCAGTATGTAAAAGCTGAGAAGTATGAGTTCCACCAGTCAGAGGTCTCCTTTCTCAGTTACTGCCTCAGTGCTAAAGGTGTTTCCATGGCAGAAGTTAAGGTGCAAGAGTAACAGAATTTTCTGGAGTTCACCAATTACTACCATAGATTCTTAAAAAACTATAGTGCAGTATCTGCTCTGTTAACATCCCTCCTCTGAGGTAAAGCTAAACAGGTGCAATTCACCCCCGAGAACAGGGAAGCATTTCAAACTCTAAAAGAGAAATTCAGTACAACAACTTTTCTGAAGATGCCAGACCCAGTAAGACCATTCAATGTAGAAGTACTGTCCCAACTCCATTCTGGCCATTTACACTCTTGTGCTTACTTTTCCCGAAAGCTAACAGAAGCAGAATGAAATTATGGCATTGTAATCGTGAACTCCATGCTGTTAAAGCCACCCTGGAAGAATGGTGTCACCTGCTGGAAGGGGTGCAGTACCCATTCATAGTAATCACCAACCACCGCAACCTTAAATATATCTAGTAAGTGAAAAGATTGAACACTCACCAGGCTTGGTGGACCTTGTTCTTTTCAAGGTTCAATTTTTCTATCTTGTTTCACCCAGGTAAGGACAACACCAAGGCAGTGCACTGTCATGGCAATTCAACTCTCCTGAAACCACCAAAGAGCCAGAGCCAATTCTACCCCCCTCTGCACTGGTCATGCCCATCGCGTGGGACTTAGATGAGGAGATAGCCAGAGACTGTCACCCCAGGCACTCCTGGTTTTCAACCTCATCTGGTGTGAGTGTCAGAGTGACTCAGGCAGGGGGTGATAGAGTGGGCTCACAAAAATCCAGCAACCGGTCACCCCAGGATTACTCAGACCAAAGAATTAATTACAAAGAAATACTGGTGGCCAACTCCAAAAAAGGAGGTCTGTGCAGCTGTTTCGTCTTGCTCTGTTTGTGCCATTTCTAAAAGTTCATGTCTCTTACCTGCCAGGAAATTAATAATACAACCATAAGCCAGTGATTCTTTGTGCTGGTACCAAGTCCGGATAAATGCAGAGGGTTGTGTCAGGAAGGGCATCCGATGTAAAACCTAAGCCAAATCAAACATGCGAATCACAAACAGGGATTTCATACCAGATCGGTTGAGGCCCGGGTTAACAACGACCGCCACTGGTGCTGTTGACCTACAGGGTGCCAGTGGAAATTGGGCTACTGTTGGTCGATGGAGGAGAGGAGGAAAGCATGTGTGTAGGCAGAGAGAGGAGAGGAAAGGCAGGAGGGTGGGACTGAAAGTAGGGACATTGAATGTTGGAAATATGACAGGCAAAGCTAGAGAGCTGGTGGACATGATGCAGAGAAGGAAGGTAGATATACTGTGTGTTCAGGAGACCTGGTGAAAAGGTAGCAAGGCTAGAAGCTTAGGAGAAGGGTTTAAGTTGTTCTACCATGGTGGAGATGGAAAGAGAAATGGAGTAGGAGTTATCCTGAAGGAGGAGTTTGTTAGGAACGTTCTGGAAGTGAACAATAGGCTGATGAGTCTGAAGGTTAAAGTTGAACAATTAATGATCAATGTTGTTAGTGGTTATGTTCCACAGGTAGGATGTGAGCTACAAGAGAAGCAGAATTTCTGGAGTGAGCTAGATGATTTGATGCAGCATATCCCCAGACTTGAGAGAGTGGTGATTGGTGCAGACTTTAATGGACATGTTGGTGAAGGGAAGAGAGGTGATGAGGAAGTGATGAGCAGGTTTGGTATCCATGATAGGAACGAAGAGGGACAGATGGTGGTAGACTTTGCGAAAAGGATGGAAATGGCTGCTGTAAATACTTTCTTCCAGAAGAGGCAGGAACATAGGGTGACTTATAAGAGTGGAGGGAGGAGCACACAGGTGGACTACATCTTATGTAGACGTTGTAATTTGAAGGAGATTAGTGACTGCAAGGTAGTGGTAGGTGAGAGTGTAGCGAGACAGTATAGGATGGTGGTCTGTAGGATGAAACTGATGGTGAGGAAGATGAAGAGAACAGAGGTGGAGCAGAGAACCAGGTGGTGGAAACTGAAAAAAGAAGAGTGTTGTGAGGTTTTCAGGGAGGAGTTGAGACAGGCTCTTGGTAGCCAGGAGGTGCTCCCAGATGACTGGACAGATACAGCTAATGTGATTAAGGAGACGGGTAGAAGGATACTTGGTGTGTCATCTGCAAGGAATAAAGTAGATAAGGAGACTTGGTGGTGGGACAAAAAATCCAGGAGCATATACAGAGAAAGAAGTTAGTTAAGAAGAAGTGGGACACTGAGAGGACTGAGGAGAGTAGACAGGAGTACAGGGAGATGCAGCGTATGGTGAAGGTAGAGGTGGCAAAGGCCAAACAAAGGGGGTATGATGACCTGTATGCTAGATTGGACAGTAAGGAGGGAGAGAATGAGTTGTATAGGTTGGTGAGGCAGAGAGATAGAGATGGGAAGGATGTGCAGCAGGTTAGGGTGATTAAGGGTAGGGATGGAAATGTACTGACAAGTGCCAATTGTGTGATGGGAAGATGGAAAGAGTACTTTGAAGAGCTGATGAATGAGGAAAATTAGAGAGAATGTAGAGTAGAAGAGGTGACTGTTGTGGATCAGGAAGTAGCTGAGATTAGTAAGGATGATGGGAAATTAATGCCCCTGCTGATACCTGACAGGCCGTGGTCACACATCACTGTTGACTTCGTCATGGATCTGCCAGTATTTAAGGACTTCACAGTTGAATTGGTGGTGGTGGACAGGTTTTCAAAGGGGTGACACTTCATACCATTCTGTTCTCTCCCGTCTGCTCTGTAGTGGAGGCTCTGTTCCAGTGTTCTGGTACTATGGTATCCCTGAGGATATCTGGTCTGACTGGGGTCCCCAGTTCATCTCACAGGTGTGGAAAGCATTCCTGATGCACCTGGGCACCACAGTCTGCCTGACCTTGGGATACCACCTGAAACAAATGGTCAGCTGCTGTAGGAGGAAGGGACCTCTGATTATGGAGGGTGACAGGGTGTAGCTATCCACAAGGGACTTGCTTCTTAACCTCCCCTGTTCTAAACTGTCTCCCCGGTATGTTGGTCCATTCCTTGTGTTGTCTCAGGTAAACTCAGTGTCATATGAGCTACAGTTACCACCCCCATATGTGTGTGCACCCTGTGTTTCATGTGTCTTTCCTCAGGCCAGTCACTGCAGGCCACTGCATGAGGGAGATTCAGCCAAGACTTCTCCAGAGGTGCTGGAGATTAAGGGTGCCCTCACTCACAGGGTTCATTGCCTCCTAGACTCACACAGGCAAAGGGGTGGGTTGCAATACCTGGTCGACTGGGAGGGTTATGGTCCTGAAGAGAGAAGTTGGGTACCGGCACAGGATGTTCCCAGTCAGGAGCTGATTGAGGACTTCCACCGCTTGTGACCAGATTGCCGGCTCCCCATCTGAGGGGTCATCCTCCTAGGGAATCTCAGCCACTTTGTCAGTGTATGCAAAGGGCCAGTTCCAGAAGTCCTCTGGGGGTAACAGCCCTGGGGGGTACTGTCATGTGCCCCCTACAGTGCCCATGCCACATTTACGGTTCCCTGAGTATTGAGTCAGAGAGGTGAGTCTGTCTTTTGGGATCACATTTCGGTGTCCTCCCATCATGTTTCTTAGCTTACATCAGAAGTTTGCATAGTTTGTGCACCTCCCCACTAGCTCATGCCCTACATCTGGGTCTAGTGCCTGCACTTCATGTTCCCCCTTCCTTGTAGTTCACCGGTGAATTGCTTGAATGTTCGTTTTCAGTTATTATTGCAAGAACATGGTTTTTATTTAGTTCAGCATTCAACTTTGTAAGCCAAATAGATGCAGCTAAATCAGAAAAGTCTCCATGGAAAACTGGCAGGTCAAGAGATCACAACCCAATGCACACAGGTCTGTGGAGGGAATCACGCTTACAAATCCTGTTCAAAGATTTGTTTGGCCAAAGTTTATCCGGAAGGACAAAGTAACAGAGCAGTGAAAGTGTATGTGATTTTAGATGAGCAGATTAATCGGTCCTTGGCCAGCCCTGAGTTTTTTGGCATGTTCAATCTATGAAGCCCTACCACATTCTATTCTTTAAAGACCTGCTCTGGCATGACACAAAACACAGGAATAACAGCTTCAGGGTTTTACATGTCACTGGAGTCACTGGATGGTAAGACAGTGCAGTCTCTGCCAAGCCTCTTGGAATGTAATGCAATACCAGACAATACAGCAGAAATACAAGCACCCAGCATTGCCCTTTGACAATCATCTGAAACCAATTGCTCACCTTATACCAGAACTAGAATCAGAGACTCCAATTATGCTTTTACTTAGCCAAGATGTTGTCAGACTTCACAAGGTCTGTAAGCATATCAATTGTCCTTCTGAAGCTCCCTATGCCCAAAAGCTTGATCTGGGATGGGTGATAGTGTGCAATGTCTGTTTGGGACATTCTCATAGGTCGACCAATGTTAATTCTCTCTTTACCAACACCTTGGAAGGGGATCGTCCAACCATCTTCGAGCCTTGTGCTTTTCAGGTGAAAGAGAGATATTGCCCCAATCAGCTAGAGCCTGCCTGTTCTGGAGTAAATTCTTACATTGGCTGTGCAGTGTTCCAGATGACCAGCAATGATAACAAGCTGGCAGCATCCATTGAAGACCACACTGCAGGCTGACATTTCTTCTCTTTCATGAAAAAAATACTTGAGAATGGTCATGCTGAGGTAGCCCTTCCTCTCCATAGAGATCACAAAAGGTGGTATCTACCTATCTTTGGGGTGTAACATCCAAGAAAGCCAGGCAACATTCATGTTGTGTTTGATTCAAGCTCCCAGTATGAAGGAGTGTCTTTTAATGATATTCTCCTGATGGGTCCTGACCTCAATAATCTACTCCTGGGGTTCTCATTAGATTTCGCCAAGAAGCCATCACTGTGATGGCAGATATTAAGTAGATGTTCCACTGTTTCCTCATGCGAGAGGAGGACCATGACTTCTTACGCTTCTTTTGGTTATGAGACAACAATCCTGCAGAAGGTGTCATTGAGTATCGTATGACTGTACACATTTGGAAACAGTCCTAGCCCAGAAGTTGCTATCTACTACCTCAGACAGTCTGTGATGGAAGATGAACCCTCTACAACCCTGAGGTGAAGCAGTTTGTAGACTGCAACTTCTATGTTGACAAAGGGCTGATCATTTGCAGATGCTGAAAGTGCTATCAGTCTGCTAAAGAGAACACAGGACATTCTCACAACCTCTAATCTGAGGTTGAGTAAAAAGGTTAAAAAAAACAGTAAAAAGGTTATGGAAGCCTTCCCACCTCAAGATCATGCCAGTGATTTGAACGGATTTAGGCTCTGACACCAGTACAACGTAGTCTAGGCCTAAATTGGGACCTAAAGTCTGACACCTTCACCTTTGTGATTGATAATGAAGAAAGGCACTTCACACAGCAAGGTGTTCTGTCATTGGTGAACAGCATGTATGACCCATTAGGATTTGCTGTTCCAGTCACAATTGAATGCAACTACCTCCTCAGGGAACTCAGAAATGGGAAATGTGACTGGGATTCCCCATTGCCAGGAGAGATGGAAAGTTGATGGAAATCTTGACAAGATTCTTTGAACAATCTTAGTGATTTACGGATTCTGAGGCCTTATACCAAGGTTCCTTCAGCTACAGTGAAGAGGAGAGAACTGTGTATCTTTTCAGATGCATCTATAAAAGCCATTGCTGCAGTTGCATACCTCAGGGTGGTAAATGAAAGTGGAAGCTCCCAAACAGGCTTCATCATGGGAAAAGCTAAATTGGCTCCAAAACCCGAACTCACAGTGCCGAGACTGGAGCTCAATGATGCTGCACTGGCTGTAGAGTTGGCAGACTTATTTTTGTCTGAGCTTGACGTGCAAATAGATGCTACCACTTTCTACACAGATGAGGTGGTTTTCAGATATATATTTATAATGAGGCAAAATGCTTTTATGCCTATGTGAGCAATTGTGTTATTTGCATACAAAGATCTTCTCGTTCTAGTCAGTGGAAGTACATATCCATAGATCAAAACCCAGCAGACTGTGCCACCAGGTTTGTACCTGCTGCTCAACTTTCAGATATCACTTGGCTCAGTGGTCCTCCTTTTCTAAGTCATATAGGTATCATGCCACACATATAGGGGGCACTCAACTGCAACAGCATAAGGGGAGGGTCCTAAACCCACAGACCTCCCACTTCTTGGAAGGAGGGACATTTAAAAGAGAGTGCACTCCACTGTTCCGCGCTCTCAGAACTCGCTATCAAGGTGAGATCACAAAGAGAGAGAAACATCTGCAGATCAATTCCAGGAGAACACAAGTCTTTGTCTGGCACATGGGCCCATGCGACGAGACTTACTTCTCCAGCTCAAATGCATTTTATTCTTTTAAGCTAGCCAAGTTCTCAACTGCAAGTCGGCGGTTGATGTTAGAGATTCGTGGACGGCCGGACCTCTAAGATTTCTCTCCGTTCCTGAAATCATCAAGATTCCCCGGGAGGAACACCCCAAGTTTCCAGTTCAGACTTCGACTCGTGCAATGTGCGATCCGGCAGCTGCTCCTCGTGAGGTTCCCGCCTGGATGTCGGAAGGCTCCGCTCATCGGACTCCCTGCACCTCTGGACTCCCTGCACCTCTGGACTCTCACCAACATGCCAGAAAACTTTGTTGGACGCCGCGCCGTGAGCAACATTCGGCCGCGTTCTCTTCGAAGTGCTCTCATCTCAAAGTAAGACTTTCATCTGGGCAGTGTTTGTGTTTAGTTAAAGTTAGGAGAATACTCTCAGTGAATCTGTTAGTTAGCCTAACGGTATAATCCTTGTTACCTTACTGCTTAAGTCAGCCGATTAAACAGAGAAATCTCCGTGGTGTTTTGATCCTTAATTGTCACATTGGGGTTTGTCGGCATGACATGAGGCGAGGTCACAAAGCAAGCCATTTATTTACAAAAAACAAAACATAAAACAAAAACCGGCACGAGGGCCACAAACAAAACCAAACTACTTGAAAGCAAAGAAACATAAAACTGGAACGAAAACCACAAACAGAACAAAACTACTTCAACATAACAAACTCACGAGCAGCACACCGACAGAGAGAGGGTTGTGTGAGGGTGGACCAACAAGAAACACTGGGAAAAACTGAGCTTAAATACTAACACACAAACAAGGGGCTGGACCAATGAAACAAAGGGGAACCAATGGGAGAGCGATCACAAAACAACCTATAAAGGGACAACAAATGGGAAGGAGAGGGTGTGACTACAATAAACGAGCACAGGTGAACAAACTGAGGAACCATGATAAACCAATGAGACACAATGGGAAGGTGGGACATAGACTGATTGACAGAAGACAGTACACACAACATGGCCGAACAATACAGTCACAAAATGGCCGACACAGCACACACAACATGGCCGAACAATACAAACACAAAATGGACGACACAGGACAAACAACATGGCCGAACACTACAGACACCACAGACACAAAATGGCCGACCACACACAAAACACAACGGGCTTCAGGCGAAGCCCGTCCAAAGTCCAGGGGGAGTCATGACATTAATTTTATCTTAATTTTATCTTACTCGCACGGACATGCAAGTATTTGCATGCAAACTCCTAATTCTCTTTCTCTCTTTCTCACGTACTAACACGGTCATTTTATCGTGATTTCCAGTCAATGGTAATGATTCTGGGTTAAAGAATATTTTGCTACGGTGAATGTTGCTTTAATAGCAGAGGTTGATTTTAGGTCTATGTTATAACTAAGTGTGAAGCAAAAGTTTGCGTATACAGTGGGGTAGATTCAACGTTTCCTCCAAGAGAGGCTATTGTTCTTGAAATTTCAATCTTAAAGTTTGGCTGCTTTGTTCTCCCCCTCCTCGAGAGAGAACAATGGACCGTATCAATTCCAATCTTTAGTGGGTATGTAAATTTTGGGGCATAAATACCGATAGTGCTGATAAGCAGCTCTCTTTTCCCCCACACGTCCATACGCGACCACGCCCCTCACCTTCGTGGGCGCAGACACACACAGTCTCACACACACACACACCCACACACGCACACATATGCAATACCTAGGTCTATGATTCAACCGAAATCAGATTGTATTGTTGATCACTTTGCTTGCCATTGCTGTTTGTCAATAAATGCCGTTTTATTGACTTCTGTGTCTGTGGTGTCATTCAGATATTGACTGAAGCCAATGTACTCTTGCTGAACTATTAACCTTCAGAACTTAAGTTGTTATTATTAACTGTAAGTAAAATTATAGTTGTGATAATAAACTTAATGAATTAATCTATTAATTATTGTAAATTTAATGTTAATTAAATTCACAATATTTTTAGACCGAAGTAATTTTATGAGACTGATTACTAAAAGATTAAGACACTGTGTACCAACATAGTGGCACCCTGCGCCAGGACCCAACACTCAGCTTGCCCAAGAATCCCTGGAGTCTGACATCTTCGTGCTTGTTGATCCAAACATGGATGTCAAAGTCCGCCCTCAGATTTCCACACTTAAAACCAAGGCTGCCTTTGAACAGCTTGGGTCTCATCGTTTCTCCAAGTTTTCCTCAGGGCAGTCCTTGACTCCTGCCATAGCACAACTCTGCAATATTGTTCAGAATTTCCATTCCAATACAGAGAACAGTGATTGTAAAATATATGGCATCTATGTCAGAAAACATATCCACATGAGCAATTCAGCCAGTCTAAATAAACCATTATCTGAGCTGTTCAGGAAGAGGTATATGAGAAGGAGCTGGCCTATATAAGAGGGAATGAAAAGATCCCTTTGAGCAGTCCTCTCATTACCTTGGACCCTTTCCTTGATGGGGACAATCTCCTCAGAGTTGGTGACTGAGTGAGGGAAGGAGAGTTTAATTCTGAGGAGAAGAACCCTGTAATCATTCCCAGTAAGCACCATATTGCAACTCTGCTGGTGAGACTGTAGAAGCAATTTTACGTTGATTTTAGATTTCATATAATCTTACTTATTTTAAATAATAGAATGTACCCTGCCTGTGTGTAGCCGACCTTTGCTGCAGCCAGCAGAACCAGATGTGTGTGTGTAATCGAATGAAGGGCCCTTGAAATGTTAGAACACAGGAAAAGGGCTCCACAGGATGTTTAGACACAGGGGGGTCTAAGCTATATGTAAGCAGGTTATAGAGGTTAGTGCGCATAATTAGACATACTGCTTGTGTGAGGATCCGCAGTGGTTAAAATCCGTTTATGAGGAACATCCAGTCGTATGTCAAAGATTTGTTTTGCCGCTCCCTAAACCATATTGTATGAGTACAGTGGCTTTTATAGATGTCTTTATATGAGGAACATACTGTCATATGTCAATGATTTTTGTATGCTGCCAAATATGGTATGAGTAGTGACTGGCAGTTTTATGGATACCTATTCTATGAGGAACACCCGTTTGCGTGCCATTAAGTTGTATGCAATTGCATTGTTTGATATTGTATGAGTTGCGGCCATTTTTATAGATACCTATGTTATGAGGAGCACCCGTCTGTGTGCCATTAAGTTGAATGCGATTGCAATGTGTTTAACTGTTTGTGATTACTTGTTCGTGGCCAATTGTTTGTGATTATTGACTGATATTGTATGAATGTTGTAAGATGTTTATGTGATTGTACAATATAGTATACTGGTTTAAGTAAATTTAGGCACTGAGTAGGTACATAGGTATAAGACAAACCAGAGAGATTTAGGTTGTAGTAACAGAGGCTATAAAGCATAATGGCAGCCTCTCCTGTAGAAACTCTGGTGGCAAAATATCCGTTGTTGGGAGATCTCATAACTAAAATCTCAGATAAATGGCAAAAGAGGACGCAACATCTAATGACAAAATGACCAAAAGAGGGGTCGTTTGATTTGGCATTGTGTGTGGAAATGGAAAATTTGATAAAAAATTACAAGGCTGAGGTCAGGAAGAAGAAGCGTGTGCAGAGAGAATTAAAAAGACAGAAGGAAAGGGAGATTTTAGCTCTGTTTAAGCAGGTAGGGGAAGAGTTGGTAAAGATGAAGCGGCAAGAAAGGAAAAAATCGAAAAAGGCAGGTGGCGAGGCACAGAAAGACAGCGGACGGGTTGGTATCTCGGGAGAGATGCAGATGGAGGGCCCCATAGACTTAGAGGGAGAATTTAGAGAGCCGTGTGTAAGACCAAAAAAGAAGATGAAGAGGAAGGGAAGCCCACCGTTAGATTGCTATAAGGAAGTAAGGGAGGATTTAGAGAAAATGACATATGGTATATGGCATAGAAGAAGAGGAAATGCGGATGAGTGAAGCGAGATCGTACAAGAATGCTAAGACACCGGGACAATTAAGCAGTCAGATAGGCACGAGATTAAAAACTAGACATAGGCCCTTACATAGTATAGAGGATGAAGGGGAAGGCGATTCGGAGGGCACACCCGATAATTGGGGAGATGGATGGAGCACCGGGAGACTGAGGAAAATAGCTCCTCAATTCCCAATTTTAATTAAAGGTGCACAGGGACAATACATACCATGGGCCACACAAGATCTCGAGGGGCTTGTCAACCGCATTCTGAACATTCACGAGGGGGCGGGCAAATGGATCAAAGTTTTGGAAGAAGAGACCGCAGGCAAGATTTTATTGGTGGGAGATATGAAAGTTTTTTTGGCGAGGATTCTGGGTGGAGGAAAGATGGAAGAAATTCTCCAAGCGTCTGACTTGAGTACGGGGGTAAATACATACCACATGGATGGAACTGTCTTTGACGCTTACCACCCTGCTGTGTGGCAGGCCTTGCGTGCAGAGTATCCCACCAGAGTTGACCCAAAGGCATTAAAAGGGGATCAGCTGGAGGAGACAGAAAACCCCATTCTGTACATCCAGAAGCAACTACAAAGGTGGAAGCGAGAGACAGAAAGTGATCCTGAGGGAGACGCATTGTTGTCTACACTGTTCAGACAAGCTATAATAAATGCCATGCCTCAGCCGGTGAAAAGTAAATTAGAAGATGTGGTCGGTTTGACTTCTAAAACACACAAAGAATTCTGTGATCACGTCTCACATGCTGTTGAACAGCACAGAAAGAACGAGCAGAAATTGAGAGATCAAGAACATGAACTGCAGAGGAAGCTAACCCAGTTACAGCTTGGCGAACTGACAAAGAAAAATAAGCGCAAAATCCAGGCTCCTGTAATTGCTGGGGAAGCAGAGCAAATGATTTCCAGCAATACCTAGCTCCCTGTTCAGCCCGCTGCAGTCACAGCGATGACACCACCTGTAGCGCCTAATGCCTACCAGATGCCTGCGACTATAGTCAATGTGTTTACACAGAGGCCAGGTCAGAAGGAGTGGAAAGCGATCCAGCCCCGAAGGGTTCAAAGAAACAGTCGTGCTAACTTTCCCCCAGGCGTGTGCTGGGGATGTGGGCAAGCTGGACACAACCGATCAATCTGCCCCACATATCCATGGCCCCAGCCCCCGAGGGGTGCAATGGGAGGGCGGTGGCGACAGCCTCCTCGAGAGCAAGTCCAAGGCCCAGTGAACCTGTGGGTGAATTTAAGCCAAGGATATTAGGGGTGCCCAGAGAATTCTATAGGGGAGATTCAGTTACCTATTCTAACAACTAATGCTGAACAAGAACCCATGTTGCACATTGAGGTAGATGGAAAAACCACACCTATGTTAGTAGACACAGGAGCAGTTTATACATGTTTAAATTTAAGTCATGCCTCACATCTCCCCATGTCTGGGAAATTTGCCAAGACAGTAGGATTCTCGGGACAAAAACAATTAATTCCTATGACTGCTCCAGTCTGTCTACAAGCAAACAATAAAAGTGTGACAATGCCCATATTAGTCTCAAACCAGACGCCAGTTAATTTGCTAGGCCGAGATGCATTATGTAAATTAGGACTGCAAATATGGTGTTCTCCAGAAGGTGTGTATGTTGACATGAAAGGTGTAAAGATTCAAATGGTAATGACTGAGCCTGAAGCAAATGTGTATTGGATAGGGCAGCTAGGCAGAGATGTGAGTCAAGTGATCCATAAGTGGGGAAAATTCATTAAAGCACAGATTCCTGAAGCACAGTTACCTACTTCAGACTTTCACTGTACAATGATATATGACCCAACTAAAGATACTGGTTTATTAATTACCCAGTACATCATTATAGGCCAGCAAGGAGCAGCCATCAGCATAAAGAAGAGTAATTTTGTGAAGAAGTGGTTCAATGTAGCTGACTCTGTTCCTCATGTAGAATTATATGTAGGGAAAAACAGCAGATCGAAAGACTTGGGACCGATGATGAAGATAGCTAAAGAAATCCAGTGGCAGCCTACCATAAACCCGTTGATTTTCCATTCTGCAGAAAAAGGCTATATCAAAATCTTGTGTGGCAATAATTTGGCTGGTATTCCTCAAGAAGTTGTCATTAGTCACAAGCTGCAAGCACAAATGGCATCAGCATCTGAGGTCGAGACCGTCCACGCTGAGCTATTTAGGGAAATGGAGAGTCAGGTCCCACCTGAATTGTGGTCTCGACATGAAAGCGATGTAGGCCTAATTAAGTCCGCCAGCCCAATTCGAGTTCAACTCAAACCAGATGTGCAACTGCCCAGAGTGAAACAATATCCTTTGCAGCCTGATGCCGAAATTGGCATAAAAAGTACTATTGAAGGCCTTGTAAAAGCAGCTGTTTTGGAAGAGACCACTAGTTGCTGTAATACTCCAATTTTCCCCGTCTTGTGCATGATTTGCAAGCCATTAATAATATAACAGAGGATTATCCAGCAGAGGTTCCAAATCCACACACACTGTTAACCAATGTCCCTCCCGAATCCAAATACTTCACTGTAATCAATCTTTGTTCAGCGTTCTTCAGTATTGCAGTAGCAGAGGAGAGTAGATATTTGTTTGCATTTACATATGCTGGTAAACAATATACATACCGAAGGATGCCACAGGGGTTCAAACACTCACCATATATATTTAATCAGGTTCTGAAGGCTGATTTGGAAGATTTAACGATAGAAAGCAGCCTCATTCAATATATGGACGATCTATTGATATGCTCACCATCATTAGAAGCATGTCATCGTCATTCCATTAAGGTACTCAGTAAGCTAGCTGAGGGAGGTCATAAAGTGTCCAAAGCTAAACTGCAATACTGCGAGCCTCAAGTTGAATATTTAGGGCGGCTAATTTCACATGGAACGAAAGCCATAGCACCCACCCACCTAGAATGCATCAGTAAGGCACCATTGCCACAAACAATTAAGCAGATGATGACCTTTCTAGGCCTAACACGTTTCAGCGCTGATTGGATTGAGGAGTATGCGGTGAAAACAGCTCCACTAAGGGAGATGATTAGAGAGGAAGGAGGGCAAGATCTAAGTGCTCCATTACAGTGGAGCACAGATGCATTGATAGCATTTGAGTCTATCAAAAAAGAAATGCAGACAGCAACAACCTTAGGCATACCGGATTACACTAAACCGTTTCACCTGTATGTGGCTAACCGAACTGATGGATATGTATCAGCTGTACTAATGCAGGAAGCCTGCAGTGGGAGGAAAAAACAGCCCCTAGCTTACTACAGCACTAAGCTAGATAATGTAGCACAAGGTTACCCATCATGCTATCAGCAGGGCCTCGCAGCAGTACATTATGCCTATGAAAAAGCATCTACATTGACTATGGGTTACCAAATCACCATTTACATGCATCATAAAGTAGTGAAGTTGCTAGAACACAGAAAATTTGTTTTAACTCAAGCTCGTATCCTAGCATATTCTTCATTGCTCACATATCCTTATGTTACAATAAAGAGGTGTGACACAGTTAACCCAGCTGAATTGATCCCCTTAGCCTATGAAGGTGTAGCACATGATTGTGTAGCGAATTCATTGGCATTCACTAGATTACGGCCTGATCTTGAGTCCAAACCGATATCGGAAGCAGAAGTTACTTACTTTGTTGATGGATCTAGTTTTAGAGACCATCTAGGAAATCACACTGGGTACTCAGTAATAAAGAAGGACGGAGAAGACTTTAAACCTGTCTTATCTCAACACTGTTCACAACCATGTTCCGCTCAATTAGCCGAGCTGAAAGCGTTTACAGCGGCATGCCAATTATCCAAAGGGCTAGTAGCTAATATTTTTACAGATTCAGCCTATGCGCACGGTGTGTGCCATCTGTTTGGAGCAGTATGGAAGCAAAGAGGGTTTAAAAAAAGTGATGGAACCCCCATCCAACATGCGCAACAAATAAGTCAATTAATATCTGCTATGATGTTACCAAAATGACTGGCTGTCATTAAATGTCAGGCTCATAAAAAAGGAAATGACTATGTCACTAAGGGTAACAATATAGCAGACTTAGAGGCAAAGCAGACATCCAAGTGTCAAATAGCAGTAATGAATCCAGTAGTTCTCATTGACCCACAGCCTTAGATGGAGGATATTATTCGCATTCAGCATCAAGCGGTTCCTTACGAGCATTCGATGTGGCATCGGAGGGGAGCTCAAAACGATGCGCAGGGAATTTGGCGTTCACATGAAGGTCTAATCATTGCACCCACAGCACTGTTAAGCATCATAATTGCAGATACCCATGGGTTTGACCATTGTGCTAAAAGTGAAATTGTGAGGAAAATCAAGAACCAAGGGTATTGGTCTCCATATTTATACACTATGGTTGATGACTTCTTGTGAAATATGTGCCAAGCATAACGTTCGAAAGGGAACAGCGACACCTATTGGCCATATATCGGTACCAGAAGGACCATTTAAACACTTAGTGATGGACTATGTAGACATGATTAAGCACATCCGAGGTAAGAGATACATGCTTGTAATAGTTGACAGATTCAGCAGATGGGCAGAAGCAACACCATCCGCAGATGAGGGAGCAACAGTTGTCAAATTCCTCACAAGAGAAGTGATACCCAGATTTGGAATTCCGTCAGTTATCAGCTCAGATAATGGATCGGCATTCATTCAGAGAACTGTAAAGCAGGTACTACAACAGTTGAGGATAAAGCAAAGATTTGGATGTGTCTATCACACAGCGTCGCAGGGATCTGTAGAACGGGTGAACGGCGTCCTTAAAACTAAGCTTAGCAAGATTTGTGCCAGTACAAAACTTAACTGGGTCGATGCTTTACCCCTTGCACGAATGAGCTATCGCATGCAAACTAACAAAAGTACACACTTAACCCCGCATGACATGCTTACGGGTCGACCCATGCCTGTGCCATTCTTTAGAGAGCCGTATAAAGGCCCGCCGCTAGAACAATTGCAAATGGAACTCAGATCTTATGTGACTAAACTAACGGCTATACATAAGGCAATTTATGTGCAGGAAAAGAGCAAGGAGATGGAAAAGGAGAGAGAAGATGCTCCGTGCCCCATCGTCCCAGGAGACCAGATTTATCTGCGAGTGTTCAGGAGGAAGTGGCACGAGCCCAGGAGGGAGGGACCCTACACAGTTGTGGCAGCTACTCCAACAGCAGTGCAAGTGGAAGGCAAAACCACCTGGTATCATTTAAACCATTGCACAAGAGTCCCTAAAGTAAGTAGGGAACAAAGAGCAGGCGAAGAGGAAAACCCACCATCCAACAGTGACAACCCATGAGGTCTTGAAATTTGTGTGAGAGGTGTAGAAGGAAGTAAGCATGATAATGGGGAAAATAGAATGGATAGCATATAGAGTGATCATTGTATGCCAGATATTAAATCAAACTATAACCAGCTCACCCCTACACAGCTCCAACCAAACTTCCCAAGAATTAATTTAGCGACAATCGACTAGACCTAATGACACATCAACGGTATCTTTAGATGTACAAAATTTAACTAAGAAATATAACCCATCCAAACAACGTAGACATACCAATAGTGGGAGTGATAGTTCAATAAAAAAGAACAATCTGGATTCATTATGGGACAGGCCAGGCATAACGAGTGGTACAAGTGGGCAACCTTTACTGCAAATGAGGTAGATATGGACAACTGTCTAGTATGTTCCAAATCACCCTTAAATAAAGTAACAGTAGTTCCAAGTCCAATGACTATCGAAAATGTGCAGACTTTAATAGAAACTTCTGTCATTTAACTGATGTGGTTAGGCCGTATTGTTCCGCCGAATGTTTGTCATTTCTAGAAAACTCCAAATACACCAACTATTTTGAGAGACCACAGTTAGGTACATGGTGTGTATACTGGCATATAAATAAAGATATTAAAGTGCAACAAGGGAGAGTAGAAATTCCCAGATGGTATGACATTGATTATACCCAAGAGTATGAGTGTTTTTATAGGAAGAAACAGGAAACTTCACCGGAAACTGTGCCATTACCTGGTTTTTAGACAAAAAGACTGCTTGGAAATCTACCGTGCCGGTAAGAGCACCTGGCCTTCTAGCCCAAGGGATAAGGAATGGAACCCAAATCAACTTAGAACCCTGTGAAAATCAGACTGTAATTCCACCGGCAATAGAAATATTTAAAGATCAAACCATGATAGTGGCAGATTTTTATTGGGTATGTGGAAAGGTGCACCTATTGGCCTTCTTACCGATAGAATGGAAAGGAATCTGTACTAGAGTAAAATTGCGGCAGGAAATAAGCATAATACCATTAGACGAAACCAAAAAACGAAATAGGAGAGCCTATGAACCAGACCCCAATGTATATTTAGATGTGATCGGACAACCTAGGGGTATTCCAAATGAATTTAAAGCCAGAGATGAAATCAAATCTGGACTCGAGGCCATATTCATCTGGATCACACCCAATAAAAATACTGAATGGATCAACTATTTGTATTATAATCAACAGAGATTTATTAATTACACTGATGATGCTTTGACTGCATTAGGAGAGCAGTTAGCAGCGACCAGTAAGATGACCTGGCAAAATAGACAGGCTCTTGAATGGTTACTAGCCGATAAAGGCAGTGTATGTGTATTATTGGGTGATGAATATTGCACATATATTCCAAATAACTCAAATGCTGATGATGCCTTCTCAAAAGCTACGCATAAACTAAGGAAATTAAGATCAGAAACTACAGCTAATGCTGGGAGTGATAGTAAAATATGGGATTGGTTGGACCTGAAACTAGGAGCTTGGGGAGCATGGGTTGCCAAATTTGGGATGTTCTTGGGACTGGCCATAGTGATAGGAGGGATGTTGTTTTGTTGTGTACTGCCTGTATTAAAATCCTTGGTTCTAAAAACTACAGTTCAACAAATGGAGATATTAAAATGGCAAGACACCTCTAACTAACGACAAAGACACTTGCAGCTCTAATTACGATTCACAAAACTCAGAAGAAGATTCCTGCACCTCAGATGAGGATGAAGCAGAAGATTAAAGATGAGCCATGCCTTGGGTGAAAGTACTAGCCTGACCTCTCCCCAAATGGCGACCCTCTACGATACGCAAAGTATCTGGGTTGAAGACTATTACATTACCACAAGGCTGTTTGAAATTAGACTCATACTTAAAGTTGTATTGTGTTATGCATGTTTCATTTTTAGGTTATATGATTTATCCATTTAGTGTAATCCTAGCAGATCATTGTATTAATTACATATTCATGTTATGTTATTGTGTTACGAACAGTATAAGATCATGGAGATCGTGTCTTTTACTCCTTCCTAGTCAAGTGGGGGAGGAGAGGTTTGGCCGATTCTCCACTAGAGTGCGAGTACATGGGTTGGTCATTGATAGAATTCAATGATTGAGTTCAGTCAACAGAGAGTATAAACAGGACTAGCGCATGGATTTGCACTCTAGATAAAACGATTAGTATGGGACTTGTAAGCCCCAGAGGGGGGAGATGTAGAAGCAATTTTACATTGATTTTAGATTCCATATAATCTTACTTATTTTAAATAATAGAATGTACCCTGGCTGTGTGTAGCCAACCTTTGCTGCAGCCAGCAGAACCAGATGTGTGTGTGTAATCGAACGAAGGGCCCTTGAAATGTTAGAACACAGGAAAAGGGCTCCACAGGATGTTTAGACACAGGGGGGTCTAAGCTATACGTTAAGACCGAGTAAAGGGGGGTTTAACGAACCCCAGATGTGTGTATGATCTCAAGAGACCCCATTGTAAAGCAAGGGTATATAATGGGGGGAATGCTCAGAGATTCTACAGACTTTCTCCGGTTTTATTGATCACCGAATAAAATCGACAACTTCTAAAACCAAAGCCCAAGTTTCCAATTATTCTACACTACAAGACACTACCATGAACAAACACTGCATCAAGGATGCCTTTTCACAGAAGATGCCATCCGTGCAGCCAGCTACTGGATTGTAGGGATGGAAAGGTGTGTAAGCAGCACCATTCATCACTGTGTCACCTGCCGCAAACTTCGTGGCACCCATGAAACAGAAAATGCCAGCAGATTGCCTGTCCAAGGACCCTCCATTTACTAATGTTGGGCTGGATGTATTTGGTCCCTGGAGTGTTGTGGCATGCCAGACAAGAGGTGGTTTAGCCCATAGCAAGAGATGGGCTGTAATATTTACCTGCATGACTGTGAGAGCAGTCCATAGTGAGGTAATAGAATCTCTCAATCAAGCTTTATAAATTCTCTGAAGAGGTTCCTTGCCATATGAGGTCCAGTGAAACAAATTCACTCGGACAGAAGAAAGTGGCACACCAGTCAGCGTAATCTGGAGCCTGGAAGCATTGTGCTTGTCAAAGACCAGCAGCTACAAAGGAATGAATGGCCCCTTGGAATTGTCAGTAAAGTGTTCCCCAGCAACGATGACAAGGTTCGCAAAGTGTAAGTGAACATGTCTAGGAAAGAAGGGACCAGAGTACTTCTGAGACCCCTGTCTGAACTTATTCTCCTTCTTCCATCCGAATAAGACTTAAGAAATTACTAGTTGATGTTTAGGGTGGTAGTTAAGTTACTGTTAAGTTGGACTGCATATTTAGTTCTTTTACTTTAGTGCCCTCTGGTGGTGAAGTCCTGTATATAGTTGAGATTGTGACATCACAGGAAGTGTTAGGCAGCACAAGTTCCAGCATTAGTTAAAGGAAGCTGGCAATCCACTCACATCTGGTCTACACCTCTTGGTTTTCAAGCGGTCATCTGTATGTATATCGTTTATTTTATTCTAATGTGTAGCCATCTACTTATATTACTTAATATTTATGAAAATGTTAAGTAAATTATAGCTTTAGCTGAAATGGCATGTGCACACATTCCTAAGTTACCTTAAATCAGTGTGATACCCAGTATTCCAGTGCTACATTGAAAAATAATGTGAATTATGATTTAATAAATCTTTGTTGTGTAAGTAATTGAACTTTATTTGTATTTTAGTTTCACATTTTCTACATTATCAAACCTCTTCATTATTAAACATTTTCAGAGTCGTAATGGAAGAAAGATGTTGAAGCCTGCTGTTAATTTCCCTTTCTCATGAACACGACAAGAGGAAAGACAGTACAACATTGATGATCTAATACTTAGTAGTCCTATTTTTAGATTAGTTGTGCAGGTAGTCTGCATTGGGTGCTCTAATTTAATAGAGATTAGATTTGAAAAGATGCCTTTTCCATTTTCCGTGAAATATCTTTGGTTCCTAGGTGGTGATTCAGGGCTAGCTTTGGCTCCCGGTAAACAATTTACCTTGATTGCTGGTGCCGCTAAGGGTCTAGCTAATTTCACGTGCCATAGAATACAATCACCTATCAACAGAGCACTTTCAACAGGCATCTCAGCGGGTGAGCAGACCTGTTTGACACACTGATATATGGTTAGTGGTGCTCGGGAGTAGCCTTCGACAAAGCTCAGGTTCTCTGTCTATGTCACCAAGCTGCCATGCACTCTGCTGTGGGGGCTCTAATGCCAGAGATTTGGGGACTGTAAGCTCGAAACCTGAAGCCCTCAGTCTCCCTGACTGCATACCTGCCGTGAACCTACCTGGTGACTGTGCTAACATCTGGAGGCACATCTTTAGTTCTACAATCTTCTTCTTCAGAGCATCTACCATCTTACACCTTTTATAGATAAAGGTATTACTATTCAAGCTATCACTGCTAATGGGGGAACTAAGGCTAAACATTTTGCACTTGCTACAAAAAACATCACTGTTAGGCATCACGTAAGTGATACCAGTTATCACTTACATTGTTTGTTGAGCAGATTCACTGAAAGGTTGCTGTTGGTTTTCGCGTCTCAGTCTCCGCCATGGTTGGGGTACATTTTAGGTTTTAACCACTGATTATATGGCTTGAATCACTTAGTGTAAGGGAAAATATGAATAGGAGGTAGCATTGAGGCACTGCACATCTGGGCAGAAGGAGCCCTATATGCTTGGCAATTCCTCCTGGAGATGTTTTAAATGTTGCGCCAAACAGTGTCTAATAAATCATTAGTTTCTTTAATTTAGAAGTTTGTAGTAAAAATTGGTAAAATATCAATGCAATTTAGGTTTGAAGGAAAAAAATGTGACATAACGCAAGAAACGAGAGCCCAGCCTTGTCTGATATAAGCTGTGTGGGACTTTTTTTCGAGGCTCACTCTTATGCAATCTTTGAGTTGTATGAGACTGACCCCTTGGCTGCAACGAGAATAAAAGACCATATACAGTACTGTGCAAAAGTTTTAGGCAGGTGTAAAAAAATGCTGTAAACAAAGAATGCTTTCAAAAATGGAAGTGTTAATCATTTATTTTCATCAATCAACAAAATGCAGTGAATGAACAAAAGAGAAATCTAAATCAAATTAATATTTGGTGTGACCACCCTTTGCCTTTGAAGGAACTCGGATGGTAGGTTGTTCCAAACATCTTGGAGAACTAACCACATATCTATAATCCTACAATCCTACAAAATAATATAATGACTATAGAATAATATGATGACTATAATCCTACAAAATCTCTGACTTTGTGCAAGTGTATCTATAAGAATTGATGCTGGTTTGAAGGCAAAAGGTAGTAACACCAAATGTTGATTTGATTTAGATTTTTCTTTTGTTCACTAACTTTCCATTTTGTAAATTGATAAAAAATAAACAATCATTATTTATATTTCTGAAAACATTCTTTGTTTACAGCATTTTTTCTCACCTGCCTAAAACTTTTGCACAGTACTGTATTGCTGTCATCCTCAATTCTGATCTGTGTTTTATAGTATCAAAAGTGATATGATTTATTTTTTCCACCACAGAAGTGCTCTACTGTAATATGATGAGCTTATACTCTGCTGAAGTGAGTTGCCACTGCTCACCACAGTTTTAGTCATAAAAGTGTCATCTGTTCTCTGTGGTGCTAGTTCTAGTTATATTTACTTGCCACCTAATGTTAAACTGGTGAGAATTGTATGAAGCTAATAACAAGCTCCAGTTCACGCACCCGGATGGATTTTTCATCGTTGCCGGCAACTTCAACCACTCAAATCTGAAGTCAGTTCTTTCCAAATTCTACCAACATGTGGACGTTGCTAAGAGGAGAAAGAACTGTCGAGACAAAGTCTACACCGATGTGCAAGGTGCCTACAAATCAGCTGTGTGGCACCACATTGGCTCTTCTGATCACACAGCAGGGATGCTGCTGGCCACATACACATCGCTGCTGAAACGCATGAGACATGCCAGGAGAACCATCAGACTTTGGCCCAGTGGAGCAGGCTCAGCACTTCAGGACTCTTTTGAGTGCACCGACTGCAACATATTCAAACAAGCTGTGATGAATGATGGCTGCATGAATCTGGATGAGTTTGCAGAATCTGTGACCTGCTAAATCAGCAAGTGCACAGAGGATGTTACAGTCTCCAAGAACATCTCTATGAGAGCTAACAAAAAGCAAAGGTGCGTGCATGGCTAAGAGAGAGAGAGATGCTGCTTTCTTGTCTAGGAATAAAGCGACTGTCAGACCAGCCAGGGCCAAGCCCTCTTGCTCCATCCAACAAGAAAAGTGAGCATATGCACAAAAGATCCAGTGCCACTTCAACAACACAGACTCTTGCAGTTTATGGCAGGGCATTCAGGCTGTCACTCAGTATAAGTCTGCACCAAGCAGCTGTGAGGGGGATGCCACACTCCCTGAGGAGCCAAACAAGTTCTACACATTGTTTGATGCACTGAACAACACACATGCAAAGAAAGTCATGCCTCCCACCACCAAACAGATCATCTCTTTGCCTGCAGCTGATGTGAGAAGAACTCTCACCAAGGTCAACCCACAAAAGGCTGCTGGACGAGACAACATTCCAGGTCAAGTGCTCACAGGCTGCGCTGATCAGCTGGCTGATGTCTTCACAGACATCTTCAACACATTGCTGAGCCAGATGATTGTCCAAGCGTGCTTCAAGATTCAAGATTCAAGATTTTTATTTGTCACATGCAAATTATACAGGTACAACATGCAGTGAAATGATTTCTTTAAAGTGCCAAGTGCAACTGCTGCATTGAACATAGCAGACAGAGTAGAGCATGTGATATGAGGATAGAAACTCCTCCTGAGTCTCTCTGTTTTGGCCATGATGGTGCGGAACCTTCTGCCTGAGTGCAGGAGATGAAAGCGTTTGTTTTCTGGGTGAGAGGAGACTTTTATAATCCTAATTGCCCTGGTTCTACATGTCTTGGAGTAAATGTCCTGCAGGGAAGAGAGAGCTGACGTGCAGCAGCGCTCCGCTGCTCAGATCACTCTCTGGAGGGCTTTCTGGTCCTGAACACAGCTGTTCCCATACCAGGACAAAATGTTCTGTGTAATGATGCTCTCCACAGCACCCGAGTAGAAAGCTTTCAGAACAGCAGGGGAAACCCAAAACTTTCTCAGCTTCTGAAGGTGGTACAGATGCTGCTTTGCCTTCTTGACCTGAACATTGATATGTCCAGCCCATGTCAGGTCCTCAGAGATGTCAACACCAAGGTATTTGAATGAGCACACCTTCTCCACCAGAGCACCATTGATGGAGAGGGGTCTGTAGTTGCGCTGTCCCCGGCTGAAGTCCACCACCAGCTCCTTCGTCTTGCTGACGTTCAGATGGAGGCAGTTTTCCTGGCACCAGAGTGCCAGGTTCTCCACCTCGTCCACGTAGGCCGCCTTATTGTTGTTGGAGATTAACCCCAACACCACTGTGTCGTCCGTAAACTTTACAATGTTGTTGGAGTCATGAGTGGCCACACAGTCCGAAGTGTATAGTGAGTACAACAGCGGAGAAAGTACACACCCCTGAGGAGCTCCTGTGTTGGTGGTGATGCTGTTGGAGACAGACCTGCCTGCCCGCACCACCTAAGATCTGCCTGTGAGGAAGTCCAGCACCCACGTGCACAAGCAGGTGTTGACTCCTAGGTCTCTCAGCTTATTAAACAGTCTATAGGGCACTATTGTGTTGAATGCTGAGCTGAAGTCGATAAACAGCAATCTCACATAGTTACCCTGTTTCTTGTCCACGTGGCTGAGGGAGGTGTGCAGGATGTGGGAGATGCCATCCTCTGTAGATCTGTTAGAGTGGTAGGGAAACTGGAGTGGGTCCATGGAGCTTGGGATGTAGGAGGAGATGATGTGCTTGATCAGTCTTTCAAACACCTTCATAACTACCGATGTCAGTGCAACAGGGCGGTAGTCATTCAGGCATGAAGGTTTGTTGTTCTTGGGCACGGGGACGATGGTGGATTTCTTGAAGCAGGTGGGGACCATGGACTTTGCCAGAGACTTGTTGAAGATGGAGGTGAACACACATGACAGTTGGTCTGTGCAGCAGTGCAGCAGGCGCCCAGAGATGCCGTCTGGACCCGCCGCCTTCCTGGTGTTCACACTCTTCAGCGCCGCACGGATGTCGTGCTCTGCGATGCTAATGACGTCACCGTCCTCGCTCGCCGGCCGGCTGGTAGCAGTAGCCGCCTGGCTAACTTTGAAGTGGGCGTAGAATGCGTTCAGCTCATTGGCAAATGCGGAGTCGGCGCCGATCGTCGCGGTGTCTTTAGCTTTATAGTCCGTAACAGTGCGTAGCCCATGCCACAAGCTTAGTGTGTCACCCTGATGAAATTTCGATTCGATTCATTGTTTGAAATTGCGCTTGCAAGCTCGAATCTGGCGGCAAAGTTCGTAGGAGGCCGCTTTATAAGCACTCATATCGCCAGTAGTGAGAGCGGCATTGTAAGCAGCAGTCCGGGCATTCACAGCAGCGCGAATCGATCTGTCCACCCACGGCTTCTGGTTTGGAAAGGTCTTAACTCTGTTGGGATGACTTCATTCGCAAGCTTGCTAACGAAGCTAACTGCTACATCCGCAAACTCGTTGATGTCCTCTGCGCAGGCTCAGAACATGTCCCAGTCTATGCACCGCAGTATGTGAGTGACCTCATTTGCACTTACAATCCGGCGCGTACGCTTCGATCGCAAGATGCAGATCTTTTAGTAATACCTAGAATAAAAAACGTTACCGTGGGGGGAAGAGCATTTGCTCATAAAGCGCCACAATTGTGAAATAAACTACCCGTTAGTGTTCGGAGCTCAGAAACAATCTCTGCTTTTAAGTCAAGGCTTAAGACTTACCTGTTTAGTCAGTCTTTTGGTTATTAAAATCCCTTTTTCTTAGTCAAAGGCGAGATCTGGGGGTTCATGGTCATTTGAGATTAAACGTGAAAGGGGGGATTGGTGCTGTCATCCTACCACTCTGCTGATCGCTCAAGTTTGCAGACGGTGGTTTGGTGTGATGCCGAGACCCCTGGAAGCCCTCATGTCTGTGTTACCTTCCAGCTCTCCCTTCTTAGCTAGGCTGCCATAGCTACTCTAGCATTGCCGGAGGTTAGGTTAGGGCACTTAACTTTCTCCTCTCTTTTCTTCTTTTTCCGAGCTGTTCCCGAGCTGATCCTGGGATGGCGCTTGGCTGACCGAACCCTCACCGGGACTCTTTGGAGATGCCCCGAGCTGACACTGACCATCTCGACCCTACCAAGCTGACGCTGATCAACTGAACTCACCAGGAGTCCCGGAGACGTCCTGAGCTGATGCTTGACCTTGTCAACCCTCCCGAGCTGATCCTGACCCACTGAACCCGCACCAGGACTCCATGGGGACATCATCATGAAACCAACTGGGATTGGACCCTATGGACGTCTACTGACTTAGCAGCACAATACTGAACTAATTTCAGCTTAATGTTGCTGAGAGGGTCCTGCAAGTGGCCCATCAACAACCCGGGATTCAAAATATCCCTTGGACTATTTTTGTATCTTTGTATCTTTGCTTCTTTAAATAACTAACAACTCATCTTGAACTATTGCTTGTTGTACATTAAATGTTCGTGCACCCGGTCGCCCAGAGGAGGATGGGGTCCTCCTCCGAGTCTTAGTTCCTCTCAAGGTTTCTTCCTATTAGAGGGAGTTTTTCCTTGCCACTGTCGCCTCAGGCTTGCTTGTTGGGGGGTTTAGGCCGGTTATATGTAAAGTGCTTTGTGACGATGACTGTTGTTAAGAGCGCTATATAAATAAATTTGAATTGAATTGAATATGTCATCGAGCGTGTCCTGCAGCGTAGCCTCTGATTGGGCAGACCAGCGTTGCACCTCCCTCATGACCAGAGCCTCACGACGAAAGCTTTGTTGATATTCCAGTATGAGGAAAATGGCGGAATGGTCAGATTTTCCGAAAGCCGGCTGGGAAGAAGCTTTGTAAGCGTGCTTGTACGGCGTGTAACAGTGGTCCACTACGTTGTTTCCTCTAGTCGGACATGTAACGTGTTGGTAAAAGTTCGGCATGACTTGTCTGAGGTTTGCCTTATTAAAGTCCCCTGCTACAATGAGCGCTGCGTCTGGGTTTTTGTTTTGGAGCACACACAGCACATCGTGCAGTTCGGATAAAGCTGTACCTGTGTCCGCGTGGGGTGGGATGTAGACCGCCATGGCGATAACCAAGGTGAACTCGCGAGGCAGGTAGAAGGGGCAACACTTAATGCTCAGGTATTCCAGATGAGGCGAGCAGCAGCTGGAGAGAGTAGAAACACTCCATGCGTCGCACCACTTGTTGTTGATCATGAAACACACTCCTCCACCTTTAGCCTTGTTGGACTCCGCCGTTCTGTCCATGCGGAACACAGAGAATGAGTCTGACGACGTAACAGCTTGGTCTGGCATGGTGGGGGTCAGCCATGTTTCAGTAAAGCACAGCATGTTACAGTCCCTCATGTTGCGTTGGAAAGTAACTCTGGCCCGTAGATCGTCCGACTTGTTGTATCTCAGAAGGCCACGACGGGTCAGGCTTAAAATCGGTCGAAATTAAACGCGAAAACTGATTTCCTATTTCCAGTAATGTTCTACTGTTATAGGTAACTAACCCCAGTGACGTTTTTGCACAAGCCATAGAAAAAAACAAATAAATAACATAAAATGAGCACAGTCTGTACGGAGCGGGCGGGAAGGCGTCTGGACATGGCCATGCCATCTTGTGAGATGCTTCAAGTCTATCACCATCTTCCCAGTGTCAAAGAAATCTTACAGAAATCTCATTGTGTTCTACGGGGGCACCATAGAGAGTGCCCTGACCAGCTGCACCTCTGTCTGGTTTGGTAATAGTACAGTGGCTGATCACAGATGGCTATAAAGGATTGTTAAAGCAGCTGCCAACATCATCGGAGCATCGCTCCCACACTGCAGGACATCTTTCATGAACACTGCAACAGGAGGGCCTCCTGTATTATTCTCGACCCCTCACAATGCTCACATGGACTCTTTACACTCGTGGCATCTGGCAGACACTATTGCAGTATGAGAGCCTGGTCCACCAGACTGTGTGAAAGCTTTTGACTCTGCCACACTGCCGCTACATATTTGCATAACTGTTGAACTTTGTACATTCCTGTATGTATCACTGACCACTTTTATCTGCACAAATTATCAAAAGTATAGCGCAGACTCTAGTTCTCCACTACTGTTACAATATCTGCACTGATCAGACTTGAATGCTCAGACTTTATAAAAGATTCTGTTTTATTTCATAGACTGTATAGAATTTTTCACATTGAAATTCATGCACATTCAGTGTAAAAGACAACTCCAAGACCATAATTGTAGGCTGAGTACCACATCCTAATTGTCTCTCTTTTTACTTCTATTTTAAAGTTTACATTTTATATTCCACTTCTAGTTTAAAGTGTATATTTTACATTCTATTAATATTTAGCTTATTCTTTGTGCCTTATTTGTTCCTTGTTCTTTGCAATGTTAAAACTGGAGCGATGTCGTCTCATCTCTCTGTATACTTGTACAGTATATAGCAGAGATGACAATAAAGTTTACTTTGACTTTGACTTTGATACAACAGCAGAACACAGCTGAACATAGGAAATAAGATTTTGCTTTTAATTTTGACAACTTTTAAGCCTGAATTGTTGTGACCATCTGTGATACTACACAGCTCAGACAACAATGTCACACAAAATGCGGTCCACAGCCAGCATTAGGACCCGGAAGTGGTCAGTCATGGTTCAGGAAGTATAAAAGGAGCCATTTTCTCGTGGCACATCGCTCAGTCATTGAGTCAATCGGCCCAATTCCAACTCTGTCTGTCAACTGTGAGTACTCTCAGTTATTAGGTTCATCTCTCTGATTGAGTGTGTGTTTGCTAGAACTCGGTTTCTCGTGGGAATCCTAGCTCTTTGTGTAACAGTGTTCTTAGATCAACTCACGTGGCAATCCTACCTACTCACACTTTCAACCACGTTTGGGTTAACCACCACACTACACAGGCTAACTGCTAATGTTTAGCATTCTGATCACATCCTCACCAGATCACTGACAGAATGACTGAGCCAGCAGTTAACCCAGTGGACTCTGCCCACCTATGGGACATGGTGACGGGTCAGACCACATTGATAGAGCAGATATGCAGCGAAGTCACATCTCTGTGCTGTAGTGACCAAGACCAAGAGGCCTTGCACCGTGAGGTGGCGGAACTGTGGCAGAAGGTTGCAGCGCTCTACAAAACTGTTCAGGAGTTGTCCGATTCATGCCATGCTCCCGTAGCGGTGGCCTAGTCCTCCTCCCCTCCCGAATCTCACTTGGCATTACCAGATAAATAGAATGGCATAGATGGGAAGTGCAATGTGTTTCTAAATGACACCAGCTCCAACTGCTTGCGGCACTCTGGGTCCATCTGATATTCCACATTTCACAGCTCAAGCTCTTCATTACATTCCCCAATAGTGCCATCCACTCCGACCCCTCCCCCCTGTATCATCGAGTGTGGTCCTGTGTACACCGTGCTTCGATTCAATTCACGTTGTGGATTCCGTCCCGGTTCATACTCGACCCGGAATTGATTCGGGACTACCGTCACCGGGTATCTTCCATCCCAGGGATGTCTGGTGCCAGTCCTGGAGGGGGGGGGGGGGGCACTGTCATGCATGCTGCGGTCCATGGCTGGCATTAGGACCTGGAGGTGGTCGGTCGCGGTTCAGGAAGTATTAAAGGAGCCAACTGGACCAATTCCACTCTGTTCAGTGTCAAATGTAAGTACTCTCAGTTATAAGGTTCTTCTCTCTGATTGAGTGTGTGTTTGGTAGAATGCAGGTTCTCGTGGGAATCCTAGCTCTTTGTGTAAGAGAGTTCTTAGATCAACTTGCATGGCAATCCTACCTACTCACACTCTCAGCTGTGTTTGGGTTAACCACCATGCCATGATTCTGACCACATCCTCGCCAGATCATTGACATACAACAACGGACACAACGCTGGCCAACGGTAAAGAACAAATAATTTCTGGGGGAAACGCAGTGCATCCACAACAGACCAAGGGAGCAAGGTTATTGCACCCCACTGCCACACTGCCAAGTATCCTGATGGCTAGACAACTTAAGGTTTACTTTCCACTGAGATATAAGGGATTGTAACCTTCTGTGCTTCAGTAAGGCATGGCAGACCCCCACTGTGCCAAACCGAGCTGTAACCCCATTGGGCTCCTTCCACGTGTTCTGCATGGGCAGCATAGCAGAGTCTAACAAAGCTAAAGGTGGAAGTGTATGTTTCATGGTCAACAACAACTGGTGCGATGCCAGGAGTGTTTTTATTCTCCAGCATCATTTTGAACACCTGAGCATAAAGTGCCCTTTCTATTTACCTTAAAAGTTCACCTCAATCATCTCCAAATTTTTGATAGCCTACTTTGACAGCTTTCTTATTAGAATGTGTATTATGCAACTCACCAGTCAGCTGTGTAAACACACATGCAAGTGAATTTGAGCACTCATGGCTCTTAAATGAAATAGCCACAAGTTCAGTCAGCTCTTCCTTTTTTATTACAGAGAAAACATATTTTAGCTGGAAAAAAACAAAAACAACCAGCATTCTACTCAAAATACATCAATTTGTAGATCATTTCCTGGTGATTATTTCGGGCATGCAGTAAATGTGACTTGACCTGCATCGCAGACTGGGTATGCTATACATGTGTTATAGCCATAGAATATTTCTGTATAATAAAAACTCTGCAAGTCAATAAAACAGACACTACTCTTACTGTTTCTAGTAGTTACTTCTACGGTTCCAGCATTTTTATACTACATAAAGCTAAAACAAATAATAATGTAAAATAATTTATTAATAACTGTTCACATTTGTTGTGCAATGTTACAATATCCTTGACTTTAATGCACTTTGTGTTTTATGAGAGGATGTATTTAATTTTACAATACTTCAGCATTCGGTTATAGGTCTGAAGTCTATTCAGGACTTGGGCCTAGTAAAACATTTGATTTAGAATTTTATTTTATTTTATATTGTGCATTTTCTAATGTCAGATATATATATATATTCATAGTTTTGTAAATGAATTATTCTTTGAAGCATGCCTTTACTTTAGTGAGGTAAATACCCACAGTCTCAGCCATAACAACAAGGGTACAAAACAATTGGCATAATAATTTCTTTCAGTGTTTTTCATTTTTTGGCCAAGTGTTTCCTAATTCTCAAATTTCATTTTGGTGCATCCCTAATATATATATTTTATAACATATATATGGCAAACTACACAATTATGTTTTATTTTACAATTATGTCATTAAAAGAATATGGTCCACAAGTCCATGGTATCTTCATTTGATGAGGTCTGTTTCCTCCTATCAGCAAATTGAATCAGGTGTATAGGTGTTGGAATATAACACATGGAATCGCTGCTATAAAAACACAATTGCAGTTATATATAAACAGCTCAACACAACTAATATTGCAAGTGGTTTCTCCACATTCAACATTCAACATTGTTCAACTGTCATGTCTGCGCCTCCCCTCCACCCGACGCTCGGATTCACCAGAGTATTAAACCTGGGGTTTGATGAGTCCTGTCTGGTGGTCTTGGTAATGTGTGTCTGTCCCTTTAAGGTTTCCCCGCCAGTCACTTCCGGGTTGTCGGCGTCATTGGTGATGGTTTCCCCTTCCTTCTGTGTGTCACTTCCCCATTGGTAGTTGTTGATCATGTTATCTTATTTAACCAGTCCGATCCGGTAAGAAGTTGTGTGTTCTCATCTGTGGTGTGTTTTGCTCTCTCCCACTTCTCCCCAGGCTCTCGCCACGGATTGCGAGCCGGCCAAATCGCCCGACCGCCACTGATACCAACAAGCACCGGTTAGCCTGTTAGCTTAGCGGCTAAGCTAATCGCTACCACAAACCGTCGGCTCCCCAGCTTCCGGGACTTCTGCGGGTTTCAGACTGTGTGTGTGTATTGTCAAGCACTGTGAATAAAGAGCACTTTGCATTCGAGATCCCTGCGTTTGTGTCCTCAGTCCACTACACGCCGCTGCCATGACATCAACCTCTGAATAGAATACCTCATAAGAGAACAGGTTTGCAAATGAGGTGTTGTCTCAAGCATTATTGTTAGCATTATAACTAGCCTCATAGGCTACATCAGGTATGCATGAGCTAGAACGTACTCGGTTACTTACGTAACCTCGGTTCCCTGAGATATGGGAACGAGTACTGCGTCGTAAGACGCTATGGGGAAAACTCCTTTTTCCTCTTCGACTGAAGCCTTTTTTCAATCACGCAGTGCAACTGCACGCTGATTGGTTTCTTAAAGTTAACTGAAGAAACCAATCGACTGACGGCGGAACGAGCTGGCCAATGGCCGCGCCGCTTCGCCGGCTGGCGCTATTTGCATGCCGGCTCTATAAATGCGGCCGTTTCGCCGTCAAGTTCAGATTTTTCGTATGAAGCATCTGAGGCGTGCAGCACATGGCACGGCAAGGAACGCAGTACTCGTTCCCATATCTCAGGGAACCGAGGTTACGTAAGTAACCGAGTACGTTCCCTTTCGATATTTCACTCGTACTGCGTCGTAAGACGCTATGGGGAACCAGTACAATCCCGCCGTGCCATGGTGGGGTGCGACTCAGTATGACACCCAAGGGGGACAACCCCAGGGGAACGACACAATATTACACCAAGCACAGGGCAAGCCACGAAGGGGGCCGCTGTGGCTCGGGTGTCGCCCCGCAGGAGCCCTACTGGGCTTGAAAACTTAGGGACTCACACCAACAGGTAGAGTTAACCCCTAAATACACAGTCGGTCCACTGGACGGACTTAAATAGACAAAACTCTGGACTGCAGAGCAGGGACATTTAGGTTATAAAACCTGATAAATGTGGACGGCGAGGACCAGCCGGCCGCCTCACAAATCTCCAGAATGGAGATCCCGCTCGACCATGCCCAGGACGAGGCCATGCCTCTGGTGGAGTGGGCTCTGACTCCAAGGGGGCACTGCAGCCCCAAGGAGGAATAAGCCAGTGTAATGGCCTCCACAATCCACTTTGAAAGTCTTTGCTTTGTAACCGGAAGGCCCTTGGCGCGGTTACCGAAGCCAACAAAGAGCTGTTCTGAACTCCTGAATGAGGCAGAACGCTCCACATAAACTCTTAGGGCCCTAACGGGGCAGAGCAGGTGCAAGTCCTGGTCGTCCACCGAGGCGGGCAGGGCAGAGAGACTGATGACCTGGGCTCTGAACGGAGTTGAGAGCACCTTAGGCACATAACCCAGTCTTGGTTTCAGGACGACTCTAGAGTCATTAGGCCCGAATTCCAGGCAAGACGGGTTGACAGACAACGCTTGCAAATCGCCTACACGTTTGACAGACGCCAGTGCCAGTAGCAGGGCGGTCTTAAGCGACAGCGTTTTCAAGCTGGAGGAGTGCAGTGGTTCAAATGGGGCCCCTTTCAGGGCCCTTAGCACGGTGGATAAGTCCCACAAGGGAACTGTATGAGGGCGTGGGGGGTGCAACCGCCTGGCGCCTCTCAAAAATTGGATCACCGCGCTGTGCCTGCCGACCGAGCGCCCCGCAACAGGGGCATGAAAAGCCGCTATTGCTGAAGCGTAAACCTTGACGGTCGACGGAGAACGCTGCTTATCCAGCAACTCCTGCAGGAACGTCAAGACCACAGAGACCTCTGAGGAGACTGGATCGAAATTCCGGTCCCTGCACCAAGCCTCAAAGACGGCCCATTTCAAGGCATAAAGCCGACGTGTAGACGGGGCTCTAGCCTCAGACATGGTGTTCAGGACACGCTCCGGGAGGCCCAAAGGCGCCCATTGAGCGGCCAGACATGAAGGGCCCACAGCTCGGGCCGCGGGTGCCACAGCGAGCCGTTCGCTTGAGAGAGGAGGTCCCGCCTCAAGGGGATCGGCCACGGGGCTGCTTCCAACAACTGGAACAGCTCCGACACCCACGGTTGGTTCCTCCAGAAGGGGGCTACCAGGAGAAGCTTGAGTTCGCGCTCCCTGACTCGTCTGAGTACCTGTGGTAACAGAGCGACAGGAGGGAACGCGTAAAGTGGAAGGTCTGGCCACTCGTGAGCCAGAGCATCCGTGCTCCTCGTAAAGTAAATTGGGCAGTGAGAATTGTCTCCTGGATTGCATGTCTGCCCCTTGGTTCAGTTTGCCCGGCACGTGCGATGCCCTGAGTGAGCGCAGGTTGCCCTGGGCCCAAATCAACAGGCGCTTTGCAAGAGCAAAAAGGCGCTCTGAGACAATCCCGCCTTGGTGATTCACATAAGACACCACGGAGCGGCTGTCTGAGCGCACCAGCACATGGTGCCCCTTCAATTCCGGCAGGAAAGCTTGGCAAGCACGGCACACTGCGAGCATCTCGAGGCAGTTGATGTGCAGCCCCGCCTCCTTCCTGGACCAGAGGCCGGAGGCCGGTTTGCCCTCGCACAGCGCCCCCCAACCTGTGTTGGAAGCGTCTGTCGAGACCACCTTCCTCCGGTGTGCCGCATCCAAACGCACCCCTTGGGCTAGCCAACGAGGGTCCCTCCAACGGGTCAGGGCTGCAACGCAGGCCCGAGTCACCGTCAAGCGGTGGCGCCCGTGGCGCCATGCCGCAATCGGAACTCTCTGCTTCAACCAGAACTGGATGGGTCGCATATAAAGCAGGCCCAGCCGAATTACCGGTGAAGCTGCCGCCATGAGGCCCAGAAGTCTCTGAAAGGCCTTGAGTGGGTACAAGAAGCCTTCCACAAAGGAGGCTGCGCGGCCCAGGATCGACTCTACCCGCTCTGCTGAGAGACTCGCGTTCATTCGCACCGAGTCGATTACTATCCCCAGGAACGAAATTCGCTGGCTGGGTAATAGCATGCTCTTGGCGAAATTGACCCTGAGTCCCAGACACTCCAGGTGGCTGAGAAGAAGGGTCCGATGCGATACCGAAACTGCCTCTGACTGGGCCAAAATGAGCCAGTCGTCGAGGTAGTTGAAAACGCGGACCCCCATCTGTCTCAGAGGGGAGAGTGCCGCGTCCATGCATCGCGTAAAAGTGCGGGGAGCTAGAGATAAACCAAACGGAAGGACCTTGTATTGATATGCCACACCCTCGAAGGCGAATCTCAGAAAGCGCCTGTGTTGGGGGGCAATTTGGATGTGAAAGTACGCGTCTTTCAGATCCAGGGACATAAACCAGTCCTCGGGGCGAATTTGCACGAGGATCTGCTTTACGGTCACCATTCTGAACGGCCGCTTTACCAGAGCGCGGTTCAGAAGTCTGAGGTCCAAGATCGGTCGGAGACCGCCGTCTTTTTTGGGGACGAGGAAGTACCGGCTGTAAAAGCCTGACTCGCTTTGAGCTGGAGGAACAATCTCTATGGCCCCTTTTTCCAGCAAATTGGCCACTTCGGCGCGGAGAACCGGAGCGGTCTCGCCGCGCACACAAGTGGGGACCACACCCCGAAAGCGGGGGGGTCTGCGAGCAAACTGCAATATGTAACCTCCTCTTATTGTGCCCATCACCCAGTCTGACACCGCGGGGATGGCCTGCCAGGCCTCGGCCCGCTGGGACAGTGGCTGAATGAGGTTCATAGATTGGCCGCCTTTGGGGAGCGAATCTAAGATATGATTGAGAGAAAAATTGCTCTTTTTTTGAGGATGTAAAATTTTTATTTCCGCTATCACAGCGGTCGGACAGCCGGGCACCATGGGCCGGGCGGGAGCCGAAAACACACTTGCCTCTGCACCCGGCACTAAGCGGGGTGGTGAGAGGTTGGCGCAGAGCCGTTTTGGGGGTGGTCCGGCCGCGGCGGGACTTAACCCCTTCCTCTTGCCTGGGTGTTCAGGAAGACTTCTTAGGAGCGGGGTCCATGGCGATCTTGGGCCGGGGACCTGCACGCTGGGTAGGGAAGCGCCTTGCTGAGCGTGAGCGACTTCGCTCTTTTTGCGGGACCGGAACGGGGGCAGGAGCAGCGGGCTGCCGAGTCGGCTCTATTCTGGGGCGACTAGAGGCAGACGACGCGCTGGAACGCTTGGGGAGAAAGTGTCGCATTGCCTGGAACGACTTTTGAGCCTCAGAGAAGCGTTCAGCAAACCCCTCAACCGCTGGACCGAAGAGGCCACCTGGAGTGACAGGAGCGTCGAGGAACGGGATTTTATCCGGCTCCTTCATCTCCGTCAGGGTTAGCCAGAGATGGCGCTCCAGGACCACCAAGCTCGACATAGAGCGGCCGATGGCCTGGGCTGTGGCTTTGGTGGCGCGAAGGGCCAGGTCCGTCGCACTTCGCAAGTCAGCAAGAGAAGTGGCGTCGAGACCGGTGGCTTCCGATGCAAGCATTTTGGCTTGAAACACCTGCAGAACGGCCATGGAGTGCAGGGCCGAAGCGGCTTGGCCGGCGGCGGCGTAAGCGCGGCCAGCGAGCGCTGAAGTGGTTCTGCAGGGCTTGGAAGGGTGGTTTGCCTTAGCCTTCCAACCAATGGCCGATGGCGGGCAGAGATGTGCGGCCACGGGCTCATCCAGTGGAGGCAGGTGGACGTAGCCTTTCTCCTCAGCGCCGTCGACGGAGGAGAGCGCGGTAGAGGAGGAAGTCCGGACTCTAGCAGAGTACGGAGAGCGCCACGCCTTAGTGAGCTCATCATGAACTTCAGGGAAGAAGGGGGCAGAGCGTTGTTGGGGGGCCACTCGTCCAACCTGCTTCGTGAGGGTTCCTCGGGGGGGGACCACTCAAGTCCGAGCTCGGAGACAGCTTTAGACAGGACGCGAATGAGCTCCTCATCAGTCCTGTCTCTGGCGCTACGGGAAGATGACGGCGGCCGGGGGGCGGGGTCAGACTCAGAGCCCGCGAACTCCGCCGCGTCAGAAGCAGCCAGCGAAATGCTGTCGTCGTCGTCGTCGTCGTCTTTCTCCACGCCGAATTTAACCAGGTCGCTCGCAGCCGCTGAGGGACGCTGGTCAGCGCGGATGAAGAAGACGGGGTCAGAAGGGGGTGGCGAGGCTCGCGGGCACAAAGCCGGCGAGAGCTCATCCACAGCCAAACGCGCAGCCACTCTTCCCCGCCGCTTCTTCCTCACAGGGCCCTGGGAGGATGTAGAGGGGAGGGAGGAGGGGGCGGGGTCGCGCTCTGAAAAGAGCGCTATCCGCGAGCGCAACGTAAAAATACTGAAAGCCTCGCAATGCGGGCAATCAGCGGAGGAGAGAGCGGCGTCTGCGTGGGGCTTGCCGAGACAGAGCGCACACTCTAGATGGCCGTCATCGGAGCGCAGCGGCTCGGAGCACGAAGTGCAACGACGGCGAGGCATTTAAAAATGCCGTTGGGATGCTCTTTTAGAAGAGAAAATAAAGCTCAAAGCCGGAAGCGGCAGGGGAACGGCGAAAACCAATTCCAGCTGCTTAACGCTAATCGACGGCGAGGCTCAGCCGAGGAGTTCAGCGTTGAACAATGCCAAGGCTGAAAGAAGAAAAATCTGAACTTGACGGCGAAACGGCCGCATTTATAGAGCCGGCATGCAAATAGCGCCAGCCGGCGAAGCGGCGCGGCCATTGGCCAGCTCGTTCCGCCGTCAGTCGATTGGTTTCTTCAGTTAACTTTAAGAAACCAATCAGCGTGCCGTTTACACTGCGTGATTGAAAAAAGGCTTCAGTCGAAGAGGAAAAAGGAGTTTTCCCCATAGCGTCTTACGACGCAGTACGAGTGAAATATCGAAAGGGAACTCATCTAATGCACGGACTGGCTATGGGTATGATCACAGTGACGTTTGACTGCATGGTAGGGACATGGGTAAGTCAAAAGAATAGTCCAGAAAGTCTAGAGAAGAGTTGATTGCCTTGTACAAACAAGTGGTCAATGTTTACTCTGGATTTGCCAATGAGCTGAATGTGTTCTATGTGTTCTAGCCTGTTTCAAGGTTAGCCAGGAAAATAGCACTACCAACAGCCTGATGACTGAGGATGGTGATGTCATCAATGAGGAACATGCCATCAGCGTCACAGAGCACAATGTCTGCACAGCACTGAGTAGGGTTAACACCAGGAAAGTGGCAGGTCCAGACAACATCTCCAGGAGCCTGATGCGCTGCTGTGCTGGCCAGCTGTCAGGTGTGTTCACCTCTATCTTCAACAAGTCCCCACATACTTTAAAAGATCCACCATCATCCCTGTGCTTAATAACAACAAGCCTTCATCCCTGAATGACTACCAGCCTGTTGCACTGAGATGAGTAGTCATGAATGTGTTTGAAAGACTGAAAAACGTCACCTCCACCTCCATTCTCTGCAACACAGACCTACTCCAGTTTGCCTACCACTCCAACAGATCGACAGAGGATGCCATTTACCATGTCCTGCAGACCCTTCTCAGCCACGTAGACATGGCACAGATTAACTGTTTGAGATTCCTGCTTAACACTCACAGGGCATGGGCAAGGTGATGGCCTATATGGATGAGGTGGAGAACCTGGCACCATGGTGTCAGGAATAGTGCCTTCAAATGTCTGCAAGACTAAGGAGTTGGTGGCAGATCTCAGCAATGCGATTATATGCCCTTTGATTTTGTTAGCTAATTAATATTTCACAATTATTATTATTATTATTAGTAGTAGTAGTAGTAGTAGTAGCATTCATCTTGTGGCAAAACTATTCATTTGAATTGACCTTTGCTCCAGACAGTTTCTTATCTACTATAAAGTTACTATATTCAGGTTGTATTCCATATATTTAAGTATGTATTAATGCAATTAAGTATTTTCTAAATGGAGCCCCACATAATTGTCAAAAAGAGGAAAGACATTATTTTAAAAGGTTGTTAACTTACGGCAGCATTTGAGAAGTTTCCATTTAATTGCAGTAATGAAAAAGAACACAATCATCAGAGCTCCTGCAGGGAGAATAAAGATTTTGGCGCCTGGAAGACCTGTAAATATCAAGAAAATAGAGGCAACCTATTAAATATATATAATTATTAACAATATGGTGATCATAGATAATCAGTTGTCATGAGCCTGTATATAGATATAGCTAGTATAATTAAATTAATTAATTATTCATTAAACAGGCACCAGGGGAACAAGTCAGTAATGTTAGAGGCGAGTGCTTTATTATCATGGTCAAAAATGTGATCTCAGTTGGCGCTGGAGAGCAAGCAATGGAGTAATACACGTTTAGTAGCACTCCTGGCCAACTTTTATTTTATTTTAATTCCTGAGCAGTACTCTCTCTTAAATAGTTTCAATAAAGAGATATACAGCACCAGTGTACATCCACAATGAAACCTGGACAGGGTAAGGGCAGTAAATCTCAGAAAATATAAATACAGCACTAGGCCAAGCACGCCTCTGGCACAAGCTTCAGCTGCCAACCGTAAGCGCGGCTCTACTCCGCCACGGACAGATCCCGAAGTAATGGCTATGGAAGATCTTAAGTCTCAGATCCTTTTGGCTCTAAAAGCCGACATTGCTGATGTGATACGATCTGAGTTGAAAAACGCACTGGCCGAAGAATTCAACTGTTTAAAAAATGTGATTCAGGTGGTGAGAGCGGAATTGGCAAGCAACATGGCACTAACATGAACGGAGATTGATCAAATGAGGGCCACTGTCAAAGATGTAGAAAGTGGTATGTCGGTATGGTCGGATGAAGTGGCATCGCTGCAAACTACCGTAGCTGACCTAAACACAGAGCTAAAAGTGCTACGAGACAAGTGCGAAGATATGGAGGGGAGAATGAGGAGATGCAACATCCGGATTTTGGGAGTTGCGGAGGGGCCTGGGTCAAGCTCCACGGATGCAGTGTCTAAATTACTGTCCACAGTGTTGGACAGTAAACGTCATTGTTGACCGCTCACATCGAAGCCTTGCGCCGCGAAAACCAGACAGTAAACCGCATGCAATTGTGGCAAAGCTGCACTATTACCAGGACTGTGTTGACGTCTTACGCCGGGCTCGTGACCAGGCTCAGCTCTGATTTAACGGCAAACCGATAGCCATCTTTCTGGAGTACACCGCTAAGGTTGCTAAAGCACGAGCGGCATTCACGGATGTGAGGAAGCTGCTGCATGGACAACCAGGTGTTCGCTATGGTATCCTCTTCCCCGCTCGACTCCGGGTGACCCACAATGGGATGGAGAAGGACTTCGTCGACCCGGATAAAGCGCTGACCTACGTTAAGAAATACCTAGCTGCTTCATCGGACGAGACAGCTTACCTGGCGTTCAGACGTTACCAGACGTTCCTTCAAGGACTGGTGTGATGGGTAACTTAGCATTATGACACAGCATTGATGCGCCTCAACCCTTCGATATGTCTTTGTTATGGTGTTTTGGTTTTTGTGACTGAATTTAAGCATAATATATCTCATTTAGAAGGGGACTTTATGTTATTTTGATAATTTAAGACTTTATGCCTACTTTTATATTACATTCTGATGATGAGGCATTTGACACTATATGAATGGAACTGTACTCTGATTTAATGAGTACTGCCTTGGGCATTTATTCTTTTTGTTATTACTGTTTGAGTGAGTTGGCTAGGAGCGGATTTAGTTTAGTTTAGTTTAGCCTAACTCAGTAGCCACCAATACAAGCACTCAATGCGTGGATTTACTTGTGAGGGGTTTTGGACTCACCATGTTCCAGTTGGTGATGGGGTTCGGGTTAAAGCCAAATTTCTTTTGGTTTCTTGTCCTATTATACTACTGCTACACATGTTGGTACCATGTATGTCTATCCTATGAGGTTGTCTGTTACTTTAGACTCTTTAGCTACATATGACTAACGTCAATGTCTCATCTCAAATAGCGGATTGTTCTCTTAAATTTGCAAGCTGGAATGTTAAATCCCTTAACCATCCAGTGAAATGGACAAAGGTGTTTGCCCACTTGAAATATTTGAAAATTTATATAGCATTCCTTCAAGAAACCCACTTGCGCATTTCTGATCATTGTAGGTTAAGATCACGGTGGGTAGGCCAGTCATATCATTCCAGCTTTGACTCTAAATGCAGAGGGTGTGCCATAGTAATTAGTAACAAAGTGCCATTTATTGCAACTTATGTGGAATCCGACCCCGCTGGACGCTTTTTGATAGTAACTGGAGCACTATATGGGGTTCCAGTTACTCTTGCCAATATATATGCACCAAATTGGGATGGCTATATGTTTTTCACAAATTTTTTTCTAAAGCTGCCAAATTTGACTACACACCATTTTATTCTGGGAGGGGATATTAATTGCGTCCTTTCCCCTACCTTAGATCGCAGCTCTACTAAAAAGACTTGCATCTCCAAATCCGCTCTTTGCATCCAACATCTCCTTAAAACCTATGAAATAGTTGATGTATGGTGGTTTCGAAATCCAAACTCCCACATTTACTCCTTCTTTTCTTCAAGATTCAAGATTCAAGATTCTTTATTTGTCACATGCAAGTTATACAGGTACAACATGCAGTGAAATGTATCCTGATCCGCTCTTTTAACTGTGTAATAGACAAGGAAGATAGAGACGCAATACAAACTTACAAACATAAATACTAACTTAAATACGGAGGTTGGGGTAACAGGACAAAAATAAAAACTATATATTATACAATAAGGACATAAAGTTAAATGTGCAAACCTGAGATTGTAAAAATTGTAAAAATGTGGTAGGGCAGAACAGGTGCAAAGAGATGATTTTTTAAAGTGCCAAGTGCAGCTGCAGCATTGTACATAGCAAAGTAAAGCATGTGACAATGAAGTGGCAAGCAGTATGAGTCATCGTAACAATAAGAGGTATGTATTAGCAGCATATAATAACATGTAATAACATGGACATTTATAGTATAGTTATCGTAACAATACGATATGAGGTATGTAATAGCAGCATGTAATAACATGGACATTTACAGTATAAGTTATTGTAACAACAAGGTATGTATTAGCAGCATATAATAACAGAACTGAGACTTAGAAAGGCATGTCCTGGTTAAGGAAACGGATGGCCTGAGGATAGAAACTCCTCCTGAGTCTCTCTGTTTTGGCCATGATGGTGCGGAAACCTTCTGCCTGATTGCAGAAGATGAAAAAGTCTGTTTCCTGGGTGAGATGAGTCTTTTATAACCCTGATTGCCCTGGTCCTACATCTCTTGGTGTAAATGTCCTGCAGGGAAGGGAGAGGTGACGTGCAGCAGCGCTCCGCTGCCCGGATCACTCTCTGGAGGGATTTCTGGTCCTGAACACAGCTGTTCCCGTACCAGAACAAAATGTTCTGAGTAATGATGCTCTCCACAGCACCAGAGTAGAAAGCTTTTAGCTTTTTTCAGTGCAAAACTCTTACTCGCGCATTGACTACTTCTTTATAGATAAAAGACTGCTCTCTTCGGTGGTAAATTGCAATTATGAAACCATATTTATAGCTGATCATAGCCCACTAACCATGTCATTACATATTTTGCCCATCCAACCCAGTTATCACCCCTGGAAGCCCCCCCCCTTCTCTCGGATGAAAATTTTGTAAATTTTATTTCAGCTGAGATAGACTCTTTCTTGAAAATCAATCAGACCCCAGACATGCCATCATCTACTGTGTGGGAGTCTCTAAAGGCTTACATTAGAGGACAAATGATCTCATTTTGCGCACACCAAAGGAAAATTAAATATGAACGTCAAAATCAGCTGACAGATCAGATATTGAAGATAGATTTATTGCACAGTCAGCAACTGATTTTGATTGAGTGAACTGAGACTTTTTTTTCCTTACTCTTTGGGCTCAAAATTTATATCATGGATTATACTCATCGCCAGAAGTTGCGGTGAGGACCAATGACAATATATCCCCTTTTTTTTAATTACATCATGGAACAAGGCAGGGATGCCCTTTATCCCCCCTCCTTTTGGCAATAGCAATTGAGTCACTTGCCATTGCCGTGAGGTCCTCTGTTAATATCAGAAATCCCAACCTGCAAAAACTCATTTTAGGGAGGTCCCCGACCCCCCAACCCCAACAGGCCCGCACTGAAATCTGATTGGCTTATTTTGCTAAGTTGGGACTTGGGATGTCTGTAATATAAAAGGCATTTATCGGGGTTCTCTGGAACATAAAATATCGCTATATGCAGACGACATGTTGTTATATATTTCTGATCCAATTTCAAGCATCCTACCTCTACTTGAGCTACTTAATAAATTTTGGGAAATGTCCAGTATAAAGAGTGAGCTAATGCCAATCGGCACTTCACCTCAAGGCAATTTTCTCTTTTTAACCCCTTTTAGAATCGCTCATAGGAAATTTAAATATTTGGGAATTTGGATTACTGCTATTTTTAAAGACCTCTTCAAAGCCAATTACCAACCCCTATTATCTTCCCTTAATCAAGATCTTGAACGATGGAATCTACTCTCTTTGTCCCATGGTGGAAGGATCAATGTAATTAAGATTACTGTGTTGCCAAAATTTTTATATTTATTCCAATCCCTCCCAATCTTTCAACTTTATTTTGGACTAGGAATGATGCAAATACCCCAGGCTGGGTAAATATAGAGAAGACGTCGATCTGTTCTACCCCTATTGCATTATTGTGTGCCAAGCTGCCACTGTCCCCAGCAATATCTACTTTAACCTCCAACCCTGTTGTACTACATACCTTAAAAATTTGGAATCAGCTTAGGCGTCATTTTGCGCTCAATGATCTCCAGCCCTCTACGACAATGACAAGGAATTCTACACTCCCCCCTTCGATGATGGATAACGCCTTTGATGTATGGTCAAAATGTGGCATAAACTCACTATGGGACCTCTATATTGAAGGCAGTTTTGCATCCTTTGAGCAGATAGTGAACAAATTTGGCATTCCTAGATCCCACTTTTATAGATATCTACAACTTAGAAGTTTTGTGGCCTCTAACTCTAAATGTTTTCCTCACCTTCCCCTAAAACCCTTCTGGACTTAGTCCTTAGTTGCAAAAATGATAGGAGACAATCCATAGGCATTATTTACAATTTGCTTAATACCACCACTCAACAGCCCTTGGAATCATTGAAATGCAAGTGGGAGAAAGCTGTAGGGGAGGGGACTTCAGATGATATTTGGCACAAGGTTATTAAAAGAATACATTCCTCATCAATCTGTCTTAGGCACACTGTTGTTCAGTTTAAAGTGGTACATCGACTTCACTGGTCCAAAGTTAATTTGTACAAATTTAGAAGGGATATTGACCCAATATGTGATCGATGCAAACAATTTCCAGCTACGCTACTCCATATGTTCTGGACATGCTCCAAACTATCACACTTTTGGGATTTGATCTTTAAAACTTTTTCCAAAATCTCTGGTAAAATGATTAATCCATCTTTCACCATTGCATTGTTTGGAGTTGTCCCTGATGAGGTTGAGCTACCTACAGGCCAAGCTGACATGATAGCCTTCTGTTCACTTCTAGCCAGAAGACTTATTCTGCGTAAATGGAAAGATTCCTCACCGCCAACGTATGGACACTGGATCAGAGACACCATGCAAAACGTACAATGTGAGAAGATTCGCTATGCTACTAAAGGGACTATTAAAAGATTTACCACAACATGGCAGCCATTTTTGACATTTCTCAAAGATGTGGACGCTGTTAGTTTCACTTGATTTTCAAGATAGGACACCTCTGTATGTACTAATAATATGTGTATGCTGACACCTGCGTTTTTGTTTTTAGTTACTATGGTATTTGTCTTTTGGTCTGGCTTGGGGGAGGGGGTCTTTTGATTCTTTGTTCTCATGTACAACTTGAATGTTGTGGATATTAATAAAAATACTTTGTTAAAAAAAGTGATCTCAGTCAAAAACTGTCAGAAGAACAAGTAGTCAAGGCAGACTGTTAAGGCATACACAACAGCTGGGCAACACTTCAAAATGTGTTAGGCTAACACATCTAGAAAATACGACGACTAATACTAATACTACTAATAATAGGATGGCTGTAGGGTTTTTCTGTGTGGAGTTTGCATGCTAAAATATCACAACCCTTCCAATCTTGTGGTTTAGGTTTCTTATATAACCTTCAATATCAGAAGCATGTTCAAATTCATGTTCAAAGTGACGTAAAATGGATCTTAAGCTTATTTAAAAAAAAACAAAAAACAAACTGGTGTTGGCGTGTGCCATATTTTAAATGTATTTGTCACATGCGATGTGTTGCAAAGTTGCAAGCCATTTTATTCACAGAACTCAAACAAAACTGGCACGAGGGCCACAAACCAAACAGAACTCTCCTTGTTTTCAAAAACACACCGACAGGAGCCACTAGGATGAACTAGACTTAAAGTGCCCCTATTATGCCTTTTCAAATATGATCTTTCATGCAGTGTGTCATGTAGCTGTATGTGAACATAAACTATCTGCAAAGTTGCGACGCCGACAGTGCACGATAAATGAACTCTATCAAAAAAAAGAGTCGGCTCACATTCGCTTAAACAAGTCGTCAGCAATTCGAATCTTTTTCTGTTACAGCCACACGTCACGAAGTAACATATTTGCATAATGTCCTCCCACGTTCTACGTTGCGAACAACTTGCCCGCCCACAAACAGTACAATTTCCACGTGGATTACATCATGTCAAGAAGACGCTGTGTCCTGCGCTGTGAGAGCAAATTTGTTTTATATGCCCTTCCGAAAGATGAATCTACAAAGAATGAGTGGTTAACACTCATTTTTTCAACAACACCTCAGCAGTACAATTCCAATCATGTGTTGTGTTTGCATCATTTTACTGATGACTGCTTTTCCAATCTTGGGGAGTACAACGCGGGATTCACCAAACGCTTGGTCTTAAAAGATGGATCAGTGCCCAGTTTATTTGGACCGGCTTGCTCCTCTGAACTTCTACCTGTAAGTATGATTAATAACTGATGATTGTATTTTCTAGCGATTGTTGAAAATACTTATTACAATGACGATGCTATCACATCTTACAATTAACGTTACCACATTCTTGTTAACATATGACACTTACCACTGAGAAACGTCCTGCTCTAGTCGTGCTTGCGAAACCATCTTTTCTATGTATTGACAGGTCTCCAGAGCTGTCATTCAGTTATGGCAATGGGCGTTTAGTTTTCCGACACACGCTGTAGCGGTAGACCAATCATAAAGGACTGCGCCATCTGACCAATCACAGCTGTGAGGGCTCACGGAAAGGAGGGGTTTAGACAGACTGATTCTTGGAACTGCTTCACACGAGTCGTTTACGAATCATTTAGAAATGGGGTAAAATTAAATCTATTTTTGGAGAAAACTAAAGTGTTTTTTGACCTTGCATACATGTAAACCTGTTTTAAGAGACTCATAAAACAATATTAGCAACCTTTAAAATGGCATAATAGGGGCACTTTAAATCAAGAAACTGAAACGAGGGGCTGAATCAATTACCCAACAGGGAACCAATTAGAAAGCTATTAGAAATAAACAGGATTAACCAATAAAGCAATAACAAATGAAAACTATAACTGCAAGCAGTGATTACGGGGGCCATGCAGTTTGCAGCTTTATCAGTTTTTTACGAATTGAAGTACATATATGTTGAGATTTGATATCTTTCATCTTTTTTTCTACGTATTTACGGTTCAAAACTTATTCGGCTAAGTTTAAAATAGTTTATTATGGCGCCAACAGGTGGGATATCGACTTTGAAGTGAAGCTTTGCAGCCATATAAAGAAATACCTGAAAATGTGCTTAATAATTACTATAAGAGAGTGTCTAAAAACTGTAAATTATAGTAAAGTTTCCTTGTTCAAACATATGTCTTGCTGAATTTGTTTCAAAGTACTGATTTGCATAATATAGCCATATGAATAGGTAAATGAAAAATGTGCTCAATAACTATTAAAGAAGAATATGCTGAGATTTAAATAATACAATTTCATATTATGAAAATTACCGGTAGCTCACTCAGAGCTAGATTTCTATGATATTCAGTGTGTGGCATTGCATTACTATACGAAGCCGAGCACATTTGTTTTAAAAAAAAATACAGCCAAATGAAAACCTAAATTAAAAATATACTAATAATTAAAGAAGAATGTCTTGGGATTCAAATAATACCAGTTACATGCAGATTGGATAAAAATCCAGGATCTAGTTGACTAGTTATGCTGATTAAAGAAAAATCCAATATGGGAAAAATAGATACGAGGGTTTATTAAGATTCGTCTTGACCTAAGAAATAAGATAATATATGACTTTTAAGAATCGGAGCTACGATTCAAAAGATATTACGGAAAATGCATAATAGCTTATTAGCACCATCAAGTGGTAGAGTGGTGCAATTATTACGGAAAACGCATAATAGCTTATTAGCGCCACCAAGTGGTAGAGTGGTGCAATTATTTTTTTTCTGCCTGAGAAGTACGTAATGTTGGAAATGTTGAAATATGGGCAAAGTGGCGCAATTTGTAATTCCTCAGTATTGGGTAGAGTCAAGGACCTACCTGCCAAATTTCATTGTTGCCTACCCAGAGCCGAATTTCTATGACACTCGGTGTATGGGTTTGCAGTCCTACGCCAAGCCGAGCCCATTTATTTGCATATTACAGAAAATGAAGACCTAAATTAAAAATGTGCTCAATAATAATTAAAGAAGAGTGTCTTGGGATTCAAATGATATCAGTTGCATGCAGATTGGACAAAAATCCAGGGACGAGTTCGAAAAAGATGGGATTTCATTTTATGCAAATTAGTGAAAAATCAAATAAGGCAGAAATAGATGCGAGGTTCTAAAAAATTCTTAAACCAAAGAATAAGATGATATAAGATTTTTGAGAATCAGAGCTACGGTTCAACATTTATTTGGCAAAATGCAAAATTTTTTTGGAAAATTGCAAAATAGCTTATTTTGGTGCAATTTTTTTTTGCCTGAGTAGTGGGTGGGGTACCGGACCTACCTGTCATGACCCCCCCGGACTTAGGATAGGCTACGGCTAAAAGTCTGCTATGTTTTGTGTGTTTTTTGTTCAGCTTTGTTGTATGTATCTTGTTTAGCCCTTTTGTGTCTTGTGTGTGGTCGGCCATTTTGTGTCTGTGTTGTTCGGCCATGTTGTGTGTACTGTGTCGGCCATTTTGTGTCTGTAGTGTCCGGCCATGTTGTGCGTACTGTCTTCTGTCAATCAGTCTATGTCCCACCTTCCCATTGTGTCTTATAGGTTGATCACGGTTCCTTAGTTAGTTCACCTGTGTTAGTTCATTGTAGTCACGCCCTCTCCTTCCCATTGGTTCAGCCCCTTGTGTGTGTGTTAGTATCTAAGCTCAATGTTTCCCAGTGTTTCTTGTTGGTCCACCCTCACTCTACCCTCCCGATGTCGGCATGCTGTTCCTTGGTTTGTCTCGTGATAAGTTTTGTTCTGTTTGTGGCCCTCGTGCTGGTTTATGTTTGCTTAATGCTGTGTGTGTTTGTCTTGTAGGAAGTTTGGTTTTGTTATTGTGTGGCCCTCATGCCAGTTTTGTTTCATGTGTTTATGATTTGTGAAATAGTTTGGTTAGTGTTGTGGCACTCGTGCCGGTTTTGTTTTGTGTTCTCTGTTCCGCCAAATAAATGGCCTGCACTGTGACCTCGCCTCATCTCATGTTCACCGAACCCGACGTGACACTACCTGCCAAATTTCAAAGCTGTAGGTCTTACCGTTTTTTTCTCCACATCGCGTTTTAAGGCAGAAAAAAAAAAAATCGGCACAATAACAATAGGGGACCACGCAGTGCCCCCTAACTAAGGGCGGGATTGGAACACAGATGGGATAACTAATACACAATGATCTACCTATCAGACACAAAGGGAAGGTGGGACAAGGACTTGACAGACAGGGAGCACACATGACACAGCTCAACACATCAAAAAAACAAACAATGGTGGCATCTGCTGGCCGCTTAGCAATGTCACAGGAGGCCTGTTATGGCCAAAGTCCAGGGGGGGGTCATGACTGTATTGTTTCTTTGCGCTTTTACAGATGCACCCCTCCATGTCCAGTGTGGACGGCAGTGCAGTACATGTGCAGATTTAGCCATGTGCAAACTGTAAAAAATACCTGTAATTATGCCAAACAATGTACTGTAATTTCATTGCGGAAATGTACCATCAAGCAACATTCACAGAACTTGCCAACTAATTTTAAAGAATATTTCATAGACAATTTAAGGTACATGGATAGTGTGAATGAAAACAAAGATGTTGTTGAAGTGAATTGTCTCTGTTCGGCATTAACATTTGCTGTAACGTTACTATTTTGTGCATTAGCCCGCTGTTTTCTGCTTGTTTTCACCGCGTGTTTTGCTATGCACGCCAAACTCCACTGTCAGGATCAATGCAGCTTGTCGGATTATAATAGATACAGCTGAAACTTGTTGAAGAAACCTATCAAAAAGGGGAAAAACTTCCTTAACTGAAGAGTATAGCAACAGAATCCAGTGAACATCCACTGTATTTCAAAGAATGTCCAGATCTGTTTTCATCCAAAAGATGGTAGGTAATTGTTTTCATATGGAAATGGTTGGGGTCAGACCTCAATGAGATAAATTAAGGGGACTGAGGTTGCAACAGAACAATTTGTAGAAGTTGACCAGGACTGAGGATAGAGAAGTGGCTGGACATGTAACAAAGGAGAGATGAGTGACTGAGGCCATAGCAGAACAGGGAGGAATGGCTAAGGCCATTTAGAGAAGGATAGTGCCATTTTAAGAGTGAAGGTACCATGCCACACATATCAGGGGCACTCAACTGCAACAGCATAAGGAGAGGGTCCTAAACCCACAGACCTCCCCAGCGATATGAGCGCTTACCCGGCGATATGAGCGCTTATAAAGCGGCCTTCTATGAACTTCGCTGCTGGATTCGAGTTTGCAAGCGCAATTTCAAACAGCGAATCGAATCGCAATTTCATCAGGGTGACGCACGAAGCTTGTGGCATGGACTGCACACTATTACGGACTATAAAGCTAAAGACACCGCGATGATCGGCGCCTACTCTGCATTTGCCAACAAGCTGAATGCATTCTACGCCCGCTTCGAGGTTAGCCAGGCGGCTACTGCTACCAGCCGGCCGGCGACTGAGGATGGTGACGTCATCAGCATCGCAGAGCACAACATCCGCACGGTGCTGAGGAGGGTGAACACCAGAAAGGCGGCGGGTCCAGACGGCATCTCTGGGCGCCTGCTGCGTTGCTGCACAGACCAACTGTCAGGTATGTTCACCTCCATCTTCAACGAGTCTCTGGCGAAGTCCGTGGTCCCCACCTGCTTCAAAAAATCCACCATCGTCCCCGTGCCCAAGAACAACAAACCTTCATGCCTGAATGACTACTGCCCTGTTGCACTGACATCGGTAGTTATGAAGGTGTTTGAAACACTGATCAAGCACATCATCTCCTCCTCCATCCCAAGCACCATGGACCCACTCCAGTTTACCTACTGCTCTAACAGATCTACAGAGGATGGCATCTCCCACATCCTGCACACCTTCCTCGTGGACGTGGACAAGAAACAGAGTAACTATGTGAGATTGCTGTTTATCGACTTCAACTCAGCATTCAACACAATAGTGCCCTATAGACTGTTTACCAAGCTGAGAGACCTAGGACTCAACACCCGCTTGTGCACATGGGTGCTGGACTTCCTCACAGGCAGATCTCAGGTGGTGCGGGCGGGCAGGCGTGTCTCCAGCAGCATCACCACCAACACAGAAGCTCCTCAACGGTGTGTGCTTTCTCCGCTGTTGTACTCACTATACACTTCGGACTGTGTGGCCACTCATGACTCCAACAACATTGTCAAGTTTGCGGACGACACAGTGGTGTTGGGGTTAATCTCCAACAATGATGAGATGGCCTATGTGGACGAGGTGGAGAACCTGGCACTCTGGTGTCAGGAAAACTGCCTCCATCTGAATGTCAGCAAGACAAAGGAGCTGGTGGTGGACTTCAGCCAGAGACAGTGCAACTACAGAGCCCTCACCATCAACGGTGCTCCGGTGGAAAAGGTGTGTTCCTTCAAATACCTTGGCATGCACATCTCTGAGGACCTGACATGGGCTGAACATATCAATGTTCAAGTCAAGAAGGCAAAGCAGCGTCTGTATCACCTTTGGAAGCTGAGGAAGTTTTGGGTTTCCCCTGCTGTTCTCAAAGCTTTCTACTCTGGTGCTGTAGAGAGCATCATTACACAGAACATTCTGTCCTGGTATGGGAACAGCTGTGTTCAGGACCAGAAAGCCCTCCAGAGAGTGATCCGGGCAGTGGAGCGCTGCTGCACGTCAGCTCTCCCTTCCCTGCAGGACATTTATTCCAAGAGATGTAGGACCAGGGCAATCAGGATTATAAAAGACTCATCTCACCCAGGAAACAGACTTTTTCATCTTCTGCAATCAGGCAGAAGGTTCCGCACCATCATGGCCAAAACAGAGAGACTCAGGAGGAGTTTCTATCCTCAGGCCATCCGTTTTCTGAACAAGGACATGCCATTTTAAGTTCTGTTATACATACTACTAATACATACCTCATATCATTACGATAACTTATACTGTAATTGTCCATGTTATTACATGCTGCTAATACATACCTCATATTGCTACGATAACTGTCTGACTGCTATATAAACCTCAATTGTGATAATCACTTATACTGTTTGCCACATTTCATTGTCCAATATCACATGCTCTACTCTGTCTGCTATGTATAATGCTGCAGTTGCACTTGGCACTTTAAAAAATCATCTCATTGCACCTGTTCTGTCTTAGCACAATTTTGCAATCTCATGTTAAAAACTTGCACATGTAACTTTATATTGCACATGTAACTTTATGTTCCTTATTGTATAATATATAGTTTTATTTTTTCGTCCTGTTACCCCAACCTCCTTATTTAAGTCAGTCTTATGTTTGTAAGCTTGTATTGTGTCTATTTTGTCTTTCCCTTGTCTATTGCACAGTTAAAAGAGCGGATCAGGATACATTTCACTGCATGTTGTACCTGTATAACTTGCATGTGACAAATAAAGAATCTTGAATCTTGAATCTTTCTAGTAAAAAAAGTTTCTATGGGACTCAGTGGCCACAAATGAAGATTTGTACATTATCCCCACATAAATGAAGCTGTCATTAACACTCAGAAAGTTTCTAATTCATACACTATACTGGTTTTCCTTTGTTGATTTAGCAATTTTTATTGTCAATTAGACAGTCAATCATCGAGCAGTACTTATCATGGCACATGTAAAGACAGTTGAAAATATGCTGACTAAGTCAATTGTAGAGAAGACATTGGCGTCTTTAAGCAGAGAAATGTGTGGAAGTGGGTAGTTGTCTGTAATAGCCGCCTTATTCAGCCCCCACAAATCCACGCACATGCCTCCTGACTTTTTCTGGATTATCATGATGGGGGAGATTCATAGCATCTTGCACTGACAGTAGCAAGTGGTGCAGTTTTTCCCTTACTGGAACAACGGTGTTCAAGACAGATTGGGGTGTAGTGGACAGATGCATTACATGAGCAGGTGTGGCAGGCCTCTGTGCATCCTCTTCTCTAGTTCCATTAAAGTGTAGTTGAAGTCCTTTTATAATGTTCATTCCAAGTAATGCAGTGTCGGATTCAAGAACGAACAGCTTGTTGGAGCAGGAAGCAGCATTATGTGACACAAGGACAGGAAGACAACTAAGCACTGGAATTGGAGAATGTGATTAGGTAACTAGACTGATAGTAGGGCCGTGCAGGGTGTCATGGCTGAAGTTAGCTTCATAGAGGGTTTTCAATAATATGGAAAGAGATGTACCCGAGTCCACAGTGAACTGGCCCAGGCACAGCAGTTGATGATGTTTTAATAGCTGCTGCACAGTGGATTCTATCAGACAAAACACCATCATGTAGGTACCAGATCTGGACGTCAGATGACTCTGATGAATGCACAGAACATGTTTGTGAAGAGTGGCACACGCTTGCAAAGTAACCAGACTTTTGACAGATGTTCCATTTAGCTGTAGCACCTGGACACTTTGGGTAACTTGTAACATCTTTATTAGAGCCACAGCAGTAACATGAACATGAAGACGTAGCAGCAGCAGAAGGTTCCGTACTGGCAGGAGCAGGCGGTGTCTTAAGGCAAGCTTTGTGGAAACATCTACACCGTTCTACACAGCCACTCAGTAGGTTTTGTGGACACAACAGCAACAGGAGCTTCAATTTGCATCGCAAGTGTAACAGCTTTATCCAGTATCAAATCAGTCTCCAGAAGCAGACGTTCTCATATGCACTGACTTGTAACATGCTCTACCAATTAGTCCCTTCTTATGTCATCCTGCTTGTCATCAAACCTGCACGTAGCAGCTAAATTGTCACATGCAGTCTGATCACGTGACCCAGCATGAGGACCCGGAAGTAGTCAGTGCAATTGGAAGTATAAAGAGATGCTTTTGCTCACGGCTCACTGCTCAGTCATTGAGTCACCAGCCCAACTCTGATTTCAATCAGTCGCAACTGTGAGTACTCTAGTTACTTGGTTATCTCCTTGATTGAGTGTGTGTCCGATAGAATGTGAATTCCGATGGGATTCCTTACTCTTCATGTTAGAGAGTTCTTATATCAACTCGCGTGGTTTGCCTACCTATTTGCATTTGGGTTAACCATCCACTTTACCAGACAACCACCAGATACCTGACAGAATGACTGAGTCCATAGCGGTTAACCCAGCGGAGTTCATGGCTCTCTGTGACGCGGTCGTAAGTCAGTCAGTGTTGATAGAGCAACTTCGTAGTGAAGTCACATCTCTTTGACGTAGTGAGCAAAACCAAGCGGCCTTGTGCCGCGAGGTGGCAGAACTGCAGCAGGAGCTCCATTGGAAGTGGCCTGATTCCCCCCTCCCAAACCCCAAATCTCTTTTCCGGATAAATGGAATGGCATAGATGTGAAGTGCAATGTTTTTCTAACCTCCCTGGATATTGTGTTTGAGTTTCAATCCACCAGATACTCCATGCCAGTGGATCACGCTTCTTGTCTCCCTGCTGTCCGGGCAGGCAGCCGAGTGGGCTATGGCTGTTCTCTGCTCTGGATCAGATGTCGGCCACTCCTATCCAGAATTCACCTGCCAGCTTCACATGACCTTCGACGACCAACAGTGAGGTGGAGATTGACTCCAGGTTTTACCATCTGCGGCAGGGCAGGTCGTCCGTGAGCCACTACACTGCCGAATTCCATACTCTGGTGGTTCAGACTGCCTGGGGAGACGCCGTGCTCTGGACAGCCTACTACGAGGGGCTGGCTTCCCGCATCATGGATGAACTCACTGGATTAGAGCTCCCTGCCACCCTGGACACATGAGCACTCGTCCAAGGCCAGCTCCCCATACCCTGCCACCCACCTTATCCTTCCAGACTACAGCACCCGTTCCTCATCTGTCACCATCCCCAGTTCCTGTCGGTTCTCCATCTCAACCCATGACCCACTCCGGAGCTGGGGAACCTATGCAACTAGGGCATGCCTCCTTAACTGTGGCAGAGAGACTATTCAGTGCCAGACTGTGCACCTACTGAGGATCTCCCAACCGCCACTGAGCAGCGTGCCTTCTCCATCCGGGAAATGGCCAGACCCAGTGAGTTCAGGGAGGAACTTACTGAGTCCCCTTCACCTCTTCTCCACCACTGTGGCTGTTCCCCACCTGTTCAAGTACACCTCCAGTTTGGCCACAAACAGGTCAGAAGCTTTGCCTTCATCGATTCCAGTGTGGCAGGGAACTTCATTGATCTCGCTTATGCTAAATAACTGGGGGTGGAAATTGAGGCATTATACTCTGTAACACCTCTGTTGACGATCAGCCCCTCTCCACCAGTCCTATCACCCACCAGACTTCACCCACCATCGCCAGGTATCCTCTCAGCCAGGTCCGTCTGGTGCCGGAGAATGGGTAGATCGAGTTTCGGTTTCTTCCGTTTATTATGCATTTTATTTGATCTGTATTAGGCTATTGTTGTTTGCCTGTGGTGTACATAAACAGTGGTGAGATTAAATGTCAATCAAATTTCTGTGAAAGTGACTGATTATTTGTCATTGTGAACACACCACAGCATAGCACACCACAACAAAATGTGACTTCTGCATTTGACCCATCTGTGAAGGAGCAGTAGACAGCTAACATGGGAAGCAGCTGAGGAGCAGTGCTTGGGGACGGTACCTTGCTCATGAGTACCTCAGTGGTACCTTCACTGCTCCCGGGATTCGAAGCAGTGACCTTCCAATCACTAAATTTATCCAATCACTGAAAAAAGTGTTTCAGTGCCCTCCAATGTATAGTGATGTCGTTTGAGACCATGGATATTATGTGCTAGGTTAAAAGGCAGTGTAGAGGGGATCAGAGCGGGGGTTAGGGTTTGTCTGTTACCACTAATGCTGGAACCTGCTTATGTGTCCACCAACTGCTACAAGTTTGTAATGCTGCTAATTTTACCATAAAGCTGTGCACCTCAATACTGCTTCCTGTTTGATCCTGTTTGCAAAGGTTCACCATTGCCAAAATCTTACACACAACTTGTAGTTCAACATCTCATTAGATTCACACAAAGTAAGTATCTCCTGGGGTCAGATGTGAATGCTTTTGGGTGGTTGCCTTTCATGTTTTCACAAGGGGTCTCAAGACTGTATTGTAGGTAACTGATAACTGGTGTCATAAGTAGGGTTGGGTACATTTCACATCTGAACCAATATTGGTACATCTTCCAACTGACAATTTTGTAACGCTGTTTCATTTTTAGCAAAGCGCACAATGCAATGGAATAAAATGAGCTGAAAGTTTAAATGATCAGAGAAAAGCATAATCGGAATGAATAAATGTAAATGTAGGTGTAAATGGTTTTCAAAGTGCTCTGTGGGGTTTCAGTGGATTGGAATAAAATAAAGATATATTTTCCTGTGTTCAAATTATTTTCAAATAACTTTTACAAGTACTATAAGTTTGTACAGACTGCTACTGACTAAAGTCAAATGTTTGCTTCCATTATATCAAATGTAACCAGCTGTCCTCCTTCATGTCCTCCTACATTTACAGAGAACGCTAAATAAATGCTAAATGTTAAAATGATTTCGGGGGATGATTTCACATACTACACTGAAAACTGCACTTACAAGTGAAAACACTTACATACACTACTGAAACACTCTCATATAAACACAGCAAAAAATGCCTTTTTAAAAATAAGAAAAAAAATATTATTTGGGAAAAAAATACTTATTTCAAGCAAAATTATCTGCCGGTGCAGCAAGAAAATTGCACTTGCTAAGATTTCAAAGTCAAAGTCAAAGTCAACTTTATTGTCATCTCTGCTATATACTGCACAGATACATAGAGAGACGAGAGGACGTGGCTCCAGGTTATTTCCAGTGCAAACAAACAAAGAACAGTAGAACAGAGAATAAATAGGCAGTGGCACGACTAAGCACATGGGATAGACAATAAATAAGTAGAAATACTAAAAAAAATTACATTAAACAATATATTTTAAACCAGACAATATGCAATATACATTTTAAACTAGACAGGGAGTTTTATATATAATTAGAGGCTAGAAATAGACATAGAGGTAAAAAAAATTTGTCAAGTCAGGATGCAGTATTCTTAACAGGTTGAAATTGACATTTACACTGAGTGTGCAAGAGGTAGAGTTATAATAGACAGATACTATATCCGGACTATTTTCAAGTACAATGTTCAGTATATGTGCAAATATGCAAACATTTAAACAGGTGCAAATTGACATTTTACATTGGATGTGCACGAGGTAGAAGGTTATAATATGACAGATACTATATTCAGCTATTTATGTGTACAATGTTCAGTGTATGTGCAAACATTTGTACAGCAGCGTATAATGTTTGTGCAAATAAGTGGCAGCAGTGCAGTATCATAACAGTAGTTATTGTGCATCAAAGTGACGGTGGTGTGTAAGGTAAAGTGCAGTGGTGCAACAGAATCAGTTTCTTCACAGTCCAGGTGTGTGTGTGGGGGGAAGTGTGATGGCAGGGAGTGAGTTCAAGAGTCTCATGGCTTGTGGGAAGAAGCTATCACGCATCCTGGAAGATCGAAACCTGATGCTGCGAAAGCGTCTGCCAGATGAAAGGAGTGTGAACAGTCTGTGTGAAGGGTGTGAGGGGTCAAGCACGATGCAGGAGGCCCTTCTGATGCAGCGCTTGTAGAAGATGTCCTGCAGCAGCGGAAGAGATGCTTCAATGATGTTGCCAGCTGCTTTGACGACCCTTTGAAGCCGCCTGATATCGGCAATAGCACTGTTACCAAACCAGGCAGAGATGCAGCTGGTCAGGACGCTCTCTATGGTGCCCCTGTAGAATGCGGTGAGGGTGGGAGGGGGCAGGTTGGCTCGCTTCAGCCGTCTCAGGAAGTGGAGACGCTGCTGGGCCTTTTTGGTGATGGAGGTGGTGTTGGTGGTCCAGGTGAGATCGTCTGAGATGTGAACTCCCAGGAACTTGGTGTTCTTTACAGTCTTAACCGTGGAACCGTGGATGCTGAGTGGTGTGTGGGTGGAGCGAGTTCTCCTGCAGTCGACGATCATTTCCTTTGTTTTGTCCACATTCAGCAACAGGTTGTTCTCACTGCACCAGGCAGCCAGCTGCTGAACCTCATCTCTATACGCCGACTCATCGTTGTTGCTGATGAGCCCCACCACGGTCGTGTCATCGGCGAATTTGATGATGTGGTTTGAGCTGTGCAGGGTGGTGCAGTCATGAGTCAGGAGTGTGAACAAAAGTGGGCTGAGAACGCAGCCGTGAGGAGCTCCGGTACTCAGCCTGATGGTGCTGGAAACGTTGTCGCCGATTCGGACGGACTGAGGTCTCTCTGACAGGAAATCCAGAATCCAGTTACAGAGTGAGGTGCTCAGTCCCAGCTTGCTCAGTTTCATACACAGTCTTTGGGGGATGATGGTGTTGAATGCTGAACTAAAGTCTATGAACAGCAATCTAACATAAGAGTCTTTATTGTCCAAGTGTGAGAGGGAAAGGTGAAGTGCAGTGGATATTGCGTCCTCAGTCGACCTGTTTGTGCGGTAGGCAAACTGCAGAGGGTCCAGTGAGTGGGGGAGGTTGCTTTTCACCTGTGCCATGACAAGTCTCTCAAGGCACTTCATGGTGATGGGGGTCAGAGCGATGGGCCGGTAGTCATTCAGGCAGGAAACTGATGATTTTTTTGGCACTGGGATGATGGTGGTGGACTTGAAGCACACTGGGACGATCATCTGGCTCAGCAAAGTGTTGAAGATGTCCGTGAACACCTCGGCTAGCTGGTCAGCGCAGTCTCTCAGCACACGACCTGGAATGTTGTCTGGACCGGCAGCTTTTCGTGGGTTGACCTTGGCAAAGGTTCTCCTCACATCAGCTGCAGGCAGAGAGATGGTCTGGTCAGTGATGGGAGGCGTTGCTTTCATCGTCTGTGTGTTGTTCAGTGCATCAAACCGTGCGTAGAACTTGTTCAGTTCCTCAGGGAGTGTGGCATCCCCCTCACAGCTGCTTGGTGCTGGCTTGTATTGGGTGACAGCCTGGATGCCCTGCCATAGACTGCGAGAGTCTTTTGTGTCGTTGAAATGGTTCTGGATCTTTTTTGCATGCGCTCGCTTTGCTTGACGGATAGAGCGAGAGAGGTTAGCCCTGGCTGTTCTGAGGGCAGCTTTACTCCCGGACCGGAAAGCAGCATCTCTCTCTCTCAGCAGCGCACGCACCTGTGCTGTGAACCAGGGCTTCTCGTTGGCTCTAGTGGTGATGTTCTTCAGGACGGTAACATCCTCTATGCACTTGGAGATGTAGCAAGTCACAGATTCTGCAAACTCGTCCAGGTTGATGCAGCCATCGTACGTCGCCACCTCTCTAAAAACATTCCAGTCCGTGCACTCAAAACAGTCCTGGAGTGCTGAGACAGCTCCACTGGGCCAGACTCTGATGGTCTTCCTGGCAGGTCTTGTGCGTTTCAGCAGCGTTGAGTATGTGGGCAGCAGCATCACTGTAGCGTGGTCTGAATAGCCGATGTGTGGGCGCGCTGCTGCTTTGTAGGCACCACGCATGTTGGTGTAAACTTAATCCAGGCAGTTCTCCCCTCTCGTAGCAAAGTCCACATGTTGATGGAATTTGGGGAGAATGGACTTCAGGTTCGCGTGGTTGAAGTCGCCGGCAATGATGAGAAATCCGTCCGGGTGCGCGGTCTGCAGCTTGTTGATAGCCTCGTACAGGTCGGCTAGTGCCAGGTTAGCATTAGCACTAGGCAGCAGGTACATTGCTATGATTAGCATCACAGAGAATTCTCTCGGCAGGTAGAATGGGCAGCACTTTATGACGAGAAACTCTATCTGTGGTGAGCAGTGGCGACTCACTTCAGCAGAGTTCGTGCACCAGAGTTGGTTAATGTAGACGCACAAACCGCCTCCGCGGCTCTTACCAGACAAAGAGGCTTCTCTGTCGGCCCTATAGCATGCTAGCCCGTGTAGCTGGATAGCCGAGTCCACGATGTCCGCGTTCAGCCACGTTTCCATGAAGATAAAAACGTGGCAGTTCTTTATCACACGCAGGCTTGACTGCTGGAGCCACAGATAGTCCATTTTATTGTCCAGTGAGCGGACGTTGGAGAGCAGGACAGATGGAAGTGCCGGTCGGGCCGGGTTAGCTTTTAGCCTCGTGCTAAAGCCTGCACGCTTGCCCCGCTTCTGTTTCCGAAAACAGCACTTTCGTTTCGGCCAGGTGCGCCTCGTTGCCTCGCCCAGGCTCCGTAGCGTCTCCAACGGCAGATTTGGCGGAGGAATTGTGCATTTTCTTCCGATTTCGAGCAGGGTGTGTCTGTTGTAGGTGATACGCGTCGTACTTGATGACAAACAAAACGGAAAGTAGACAAAAACGGACGAGAATCAGTATAAAAACACTGAATTCCCTGGAGCGCTTTTAGCCGCTGCCTGCTCGTGGCGCCGCCGGAAGTAAATAAAACAAGAAAATACTCAAAGACTAAGCATACACAACTTAAATTAAGCTGGATATACTAGTTTTTTTTTCTCCAATTCTCTTGAAACAAGTAAAAATATACTTACAGTCTACCTGTTAACACAACTCTTTTAGCAATGTAAGTTGTTTTAAATAAAAACTGCTCAAAATTAGTTGTATTACCTAGGTAGGATAACTCAAGATAAATTTTCTTGAAACAAGTCAAATAATCTAAACAATATTCGGTCTTACCACAAAAATAAATCCAAAAAATGGTGTAACAAGATTAAAATGCTTAATTCAAGTCAATTACACTTGTACAGATTCTTATTTTTTGCAGTGAACAACTGAAATACTCTCACATAACTGAAAATATATACAGTACATTCACATACACAATTGAAAAGCTTGCACACACACAAGTGAAAAACATTTACATATACTACTGAAATGCTTTCACACACACTAGTAAAAATGACATTTTTGATTATGTATGTAAGCACCTTTTACTACTGTGTGTGTGAATGCTTTCCAATAGTGTGTGTGAATGATTTTAAGTTATGTGTCTGAGAGCTTTTCACATGAACAGGAAGCCATTTCACTTGAAACTTTGAGGGGCCATTATGGGCTTTATTCAGAATTACCATGCATACACATATGTGAAACCAAAACCATTCACATACTATACTGAAAACTGCACATACTTACAAGTGAAAGCATTTACATACACTGTTGAGACACTCAAAGTCAACTTTATTGTCATCTCTGTTATATACTGTTCAGATATACAGAGAGACAAGATGACGTGGCTCCAGTTTTTACAGTGCAGTAAGAAATAGGGAACAAAGAACAAATAAGGCACATGGAATAAACAATATATAAATAAAACACAAAATATACACTTTAAACTAGACATGAAATATTAAATATAACTTTAAACTAGAAATAGAAATAGAGATAGAGGTAGATAGGGAGACAGTTTGGATGCAGTATTACCCACAAAGATGGAAATTGACTTTTATACTGGTTGTGCAAGAGGTTATAACAGTTATAATATGAAAAAAAACGTGTATCTGGTCTATTTATGCATTCAATATTCAATATTTGTGCAAATAAGTGGCGGCAGTGCAAAAATTATTATAGCAGTGTTGTATTAACAGTCATTTGAGGAGGAAATATCAGCATGTGCATCACAGCGACGGTGATGTGTAAAGTGCAGAGGTGCAACAGAGTCAGTTAGTTCACAGTCCAGGTGTGTGTTTGAGGGGAAGTGTGAGGGCAGAAATTGTGTTCAGGAGTGATGGCTTGTGGGAAAAAGCTATCACACATTCTGGCTGATCGAGTCCTGATGCTGCGATAGCATCTGCCAGATGGGAAGAGTGTAAAGAGTCCATGTGAAGGATGTGAAGGTTGAGCATGATGCAGGAGGGCCTCCTGACACAGCTTTTGTAAAAGATGTCCTGCAGCGGCGGGAGAGACGTGCCGATGATGTTGCCAGCTGCTTTGACAATCCTTTGAAGCTGTCTGTTATCGGCAATAGTGCTCGTATCGAACCAGACAGAGATGCAGCTAGTCAGGACACTCTCTATGGTGCCCCTGTAGAATGGGGTGGGGGGAGGTTGGCTCGCTTCAGTCGTCTCAGGAAGTGGAGACACTGCTGTGCTTCTTTGGTGATGGAGGTGGTGTTGGTGATCCATGTGAGGTCGCCTGAGATGTGAACTCCCAGGAACTTGGTGTTCTTTACAGTCTCAACTGTGGAACCGTGGATGCTGAGTGGTGTGTGGGTGGGGTGAGTTCTCCTGAAGTTGACAATCATTTCCTTGGTTTTGTCCACATTCAGTGAAAGGTTGTTCTCACTGCACCAGACAGCCAGCTGCTGAACCTCATCGACAACTCATCGTTGTTGCTGATGAGCCCCACCACGGTCGTGTCGTCAGCGAATTTGATGATGTGGTTTGAGCTGTGCAGGGCGGTGCAGTTGTGGGTTAGGAGTGTGAACAGAAGTAGACCTGAGGAGCCCTGAGGAGCTCCTGTGCTCAGTCTGATGGTGCTGGAAATGTTGTCGCTGATTCGGACGGACTGAGGCCTCTCTGACAGGAAATCCAGTATCCAGTTGCACAGTGGGGTGATCAGTCCCAATCCGCTCAGTTTCACAAACAGTCTTTGGAGAATGATGGTGTTGAATGCTGAACTAAAGTCTATGAACAGCAATCTAGATGTTGTGGGTTCGAATACGACCTCTGGCATTACCAACAGTGGGGCCCTGAGCAAGACCCTTAACCCTAAGTTGCTCTCAGGGGAACTGTCCCTGAAATTAGGAAGTGTCAGTCGCTCTGGATAAGAGTGTCTGCTAAATGCTGTAAATGTAGTGTGTGTGAGAGGTTTTCACTTGAAATGGAAGGGTCTTTTTTAAGAGCGCGTCTAGTCACTACACCGATAGCTGAGGTAAAGCTGGTTTAATGTTAGACAGTCGCTTGATATTCGCGATTGTCGCCTTTTTACGAATTCGAACATATTGACAGAACGTGAGCAGCACAAGAAAGACAACCTCAATTTTTAGCAAATATCACAATTATGATTGCAGTAAGATAGAAGTAGCAAGTTTATTTAATGGTTGATTGGCGGTTGCTGCTCAGGCATATACGATTTTTTTTTACGATTTGGTAAAAGGTAATTATTTATTTTTTGCTTGTAGTAACTGTACCTGGTGGTCTGGGCGTCTGGGTTAGGGGGTTAGCCTACCTCTATTATTGTTCTTGATTTGAGGTGTTCCCGTACCGTGGTGGTCCCTGGGTCGGCGGTAGGACAGATATGGTTGGTTTTCCTTTTTTTCGGGAGATGTGGCCACATTATAATTTGGTGCAAGCTAACTACGCATTTTATGTTTGTAGTAAAGTGTACCTGGTGGATTAGCCGGCTAGCTTACAAATACCACTGCTCCTGCTGTGCCCTGTGGTCTGGGCTTCTGGGTTAGCCACAGCAGGGGGACCGGTTGGGCTAGAAGACGCCACAAGTGCTGCTTTTTTGTCTGAGTTTGTTTGTTTTCTTTGTTTTGTGTGTCGGCTTTGGCTGGTGTTTTGTTTTCTTTATGTAAATCCTTTTGGTTTATTTTCTTCGAGTATCTTATTTTTTGGTGAGGTATTTATTTTCATTTCGATGAAGGATTTCGGTCCTTCTTTAATTTTGTGTTGATTTATATGCTTTTGGGTCGATTCATCGTCATGTTTTCCGTATTCCTAACTTCCTGTTAATTATTGTAATATAATTTTGTTTGTATGGGATTTATGTTTACAAAAGTATTAATTATTGTTTTGGTTCTCTGCCGTCGCAACCTTTTGTACCTATCTTTTCTGTTTATGTGGTGTTACTTTTTATAATTTAGTTTTTTGTTGTGTTACAGTGGCGATTGTGTAGTGTTCTTGAGTTAGTGGATTTAATTGTGTTACTTAATTATTTTTGTGGTTTTTGTTTATCCCTTTCTGCAGGCTTTGGTGTCCTTGGGAAGCCAACGCACCGGATGGTGGCGTCTTCTTGGTGTATGTCCAGTATGGTGTGGTTGCATATCCAGTGCTGTGTGTTTGTTGAGTTACTTCTGAGTTACTTCTTCTGATTGACTGTGTGTCCTGCACTTGGGGTGGTGTGGGACTTTTGGATCTTACTCGCCATTATCTGCCACTTCAGAGGTACCCCTTGCCTGTGTTTTTATAGATTTTTAATGGTTTGCATTTACTATATATAGGTACCTTCTTTTTAACATGTCTGTTGAAATTCTTGTTAATAAAGAAAAGGAATGGTCATGGTATTCTCGTCTCCTGTGTAGTGATTGTGGACCTGTGCTCAGTACGAGTTATTATTTGGTGTGTGATGTAATATAATTCTCTGGGTGAAAGTCCCAGAGTGGCATAGTCGGGACCTTTATTCTTTTTTTATTATTTTTTTTCTTTTTTTTTCTTTTTGTGAGACAAACAAACTCAGACAAAACAGCAGCAGTTGTGGCGTCTTCTAGCCCAACTGGTCCCCCTGCTGCGGCTAACCCAGACACCCAGACCACCAGGTACAGTTACTACAAGTAAAAAATAAATAATTACCAAATTGTAGTGCCACAATATCTCATTAAGGGAGGAGAGCCAACCATACCTATCCTGCCGACTATGCCACAATGTGGCGGGGAGAAAAGGGCCACACAGACGAACAGCTAAAAAAAAGAATAAAGGTCCCGACTACGCCACTCCAGGACTTTCACCCGGAGAATTATGTTACATCACACACCAAATAATAACTCGTACTGAGCACAGGTCCACAATACAGTTCACTACACAGGAGACGAGAATACCATGACCATTCCTTTTCTTTATTAACAAGAATTTCAACAGACACGTTAAAAAGAAGGTACCTATATATAGTAAAAGCAAACCATTAAAAATCTATAAAAACACAGGCAAGGGGTACCTCTGAAGTGGCAGATAATAGCGAGTAAGATCCAAAAGTCCCACACCACCCCAAGTGCAGGACACTCACACTCAATTAGGAGAAGTAACTCAGAAGTAACCCGACAAACACACAGCACTGGATATGCAACCACACCACATACTGTTTAATTTCTTTATGTTCTCCCTCGCGATCTTAGAGTTGCTGGTCGTTTCAGCGCTGCAGCGTTAGGGACCATCGCTAACTACAGACCTGTGTTTAAACAAATCCATTCTGTTCTAAGGCCACTTGCTCTCAAGAACTCTAACTGCTTTTTAAAAGCTGTGTTCACCTAAGTGAACACAGTTGATGTATTACAAGGCTGAAATAATCATAGTCCTTAATTTTACTTTTTTTTTTTTTAATCTATCTATTATGCTCCACGGCCACTTGCCCCAGTAACCCTCAAACCACTGTTAAAATATTTAGAGATACAGTCCTCACATGCTACAAGGCTTATTTTTCAAATAATCATTGTGCTTCATTTTACAGTAATATTTGAACATACAGTGTATATTTAAATAATTTTTAATGCTCAAAGACCTCTAGTCCCCTGGACACCAAACTGTTTTCAAAATATTTACATAAACTATCCTTACATGCTCATAGTTTTCAAATAATCATTGTCCTAAATATTTTAACATAAAATACATATTTCAACAAGTCTAAATTATCATTCTCATTTATTCTGTAGAATTCATAAATGTGTAGTACATTTATTTATTGTCCAATCCGCTTAGTCTTGTACTCATGCGTAACATGAGTGGGGCGGAGACCAACCTAGGGTGGAGGCAGGACACATACATAGACACACATACACCTACAGGCAATTAAGTGTAACCAATAATCTACACTACATGCCTTTGGACAGGGGAAGGAAACTACAGCCACCAAGAAACAACCCACGTGACCATGGGCAGAGAACAGAAACTCCACACAGGAAGACCCCTAAATCCCCAGTGATCTAACCCAAGACCTTCTTGCGGTGAACCACCGTGCCGCTGTGCTCACACAAAACATATCTACCATGATCTTAGGCCACTTGCCCCGTGACTTCAAACTGCTTTTAAATCACATGTGGCATGGCTGTGGTGTAATGGTGAAATACTCGCCTATGGGTTCAAATCCAACATTCAGCATCACGACCATTGCGCCACCGGGCATGACCCTTTACCCCATGTTGCTCTGGATAAGTGTCTGCTAAAAGTTTTTTTGTTTTTTTGTTTTGTTTTGTTTTTAAATCACAGTCAGGTTAGAGGGGTGAGGGGCAGGTCAGAGTTTTGTGCAGGGATGTTTTCCTCTCTCTCCTCATTTTTGTATATTTATTTGAACTCCATATAAAAAGACCTTAAAAAATTTTGGTAAAAGGTTATTTGAAAAATAAGCCTTGTAGCATGTGAGGATAGTTATGTAAATATTTTGATAACAGTTTAGTGTCAATGGGACAAGTGGTCTTAGAGAATGAAAAAATTATTTAAATATACGGTTCAAACCATATATTTACATACACTTAAAAAAAACAAAAAAAACTTTTTTCTTTACTGTCACACATTAAATCAGAGTAAACCTTTTCTGTTTTAGATCAATAAATATTAACATGTGTTTTGTATTTAATGTCAGAATAAAGAGAGAGAGAATTTTATGGATTTTTTTTATTACTTTCATCAGTCACAAATTTATATACACTTCCTTAGTATTTGGTAGAATTGCCCCGAAACTGTTTCACTTGGGCCAAACCTTTTGGGTATCCTTCCACAAGCGTTCTACCATAGTTTGCTGGAATTTTGGCCCACTCCTCTTGACAGAACTGGTGTAACTGGGGCAGGTTTGTAGGCCTTCTTGCTCGTACTCGTCTTTTCAGTGCCGCCCACTAATTTCCTATGGGATTGAGATCAGGGCTTTGTGATGGCCACTCTAATATCTTGGCTTTCATCACTTTGATCAGTACCTTGATCAGGAAAGTGGCCCTCTCTTGGTTCAGATTCTACCTTTCAGACCGCTATCAGTATGTGAATATAAATGGTGATTCCTCAGAGCACGTTAAGGTGAAATATGGAGTGCCACAAGGTCCCTTGCTGTTTTCGCTGTACATGCTACCTTTAGGCTCAGTTATTTGTAAGCATGGAATTAGTTTTCATTGTTTTGCGGACAATACACGATTATATACAGTACTATGCAAAGGTTTTAGGCAGGTGTGAAAAAAATGCTGTAAACAAAGAATGCTAAGCGGCTAACAGTGCTCCAGTGAATTCAGTGTTTATACTGATTCTCGTTCATTTTTGTTTACTTTCCATTTTGTTTGTGACCAAGTTGTTACCAAGTTTGTAACTTCCAAGTTACGATGCATATCACCTATAACAGACAATCCTGCTCGAAATTGGATAAAAATGCACAATTCCTCCGCCAAATCTGCCGTCGGAGACGCTACGGAGCCTGGGCGAGACAGCGTAGTGCAGCTGGCCGAAACGCAAGTGTTGCTCATGTAAACAAAAGTGGGGGAAACATGCAAGCACGAGGCTAAAAGCTAACCCGGCCTGACCGGCACTTCAATCTGTCCTGCTTTCCAACGTCCGCTCATTGGACAACAAAATGGACTATTTGTGGCTCCAGCAGTTAAGCCAGCGTGTGATAAAGAACTGCTGCGTCTTTATTTTCATGGAAACGTGGCTGAACATGGACATCGTGGACTCAGCTATCCAGCTAAATGGGCTAGCATGCTATTGGGCCAACAGAGAAGCCTCTTTGTCTGGTAAGAGCCGTGAAGGCAGTTTGTGCGTCTACATTAACAAACTCTGGTGCATGAACTCTGCTGAAGTGAGTCGCCACTGCTCACCACAGATAGAGTTTTTCGTCATAAAGTGCCGCCCGTTCTGCTTGCCGAGAGAATTCTCTGTGGTGCTAGTTGTAGCCATGTACCTGCCGCCTAGCACTAATGCTAACCTGCTGCTAGCCAAACTGTACGAGGCTATTAACAAGCTTCAGGCTGTGCACCTGGACGGATTTTTCATCATTGCCGGCAACTTCAACCAAGCAAACCTGAAGTCAGTTCTCTCCAAATTTCATCAACATGTGGACTTTGCTACGAGGGAGGAGAACTGCCTGGATAAAGTCTACACCAACGTGCATGGTGCCTAGAAAGCAGCAGTGCACCCACACATCGGATCACTGACCACGCTACAGTGATGCTCCTGCCCACATTCTCAATGCTGCTGAAATGCATGAGACCTGCCAGGAAAACCATCAGAGTCTGGACCAGTGAAGCTGTCTCAGCACTCCAGGACTGTTTTGAGTGCACAGACTGGAATGTTTTTAGAGAGGTGGCAATGTACAATGGGTGCATTAACCTGGATGAGTTTGCAGAATCTATGACCTGCTACATCGGCAAGTGCATAGAGGATATAACGTGATGTGAGCAGAACCTTTGCCAAGGTCAACCCACAAAAAGCTTCTGGTCCGGACAACATTCCAGGTCATGTGCTGAGAGACTGCACTGATCAGCTGGGCAAGGTGTTCACAGACATCTTTAACACTTCGCTGAGCCAGATGACTGTCACAGCGTGCTTCACCATCATCCCAGTGCCAAAGAAATCTTCAGTTTCCTGTCTGAATGACTACCGTCCCATTGCTCTGACCCCCATCATCATGAAGTGCCTTGAGAGACTTGTCATGGCATAGGTGAAATGCAACCTCACCCACTCACTGGACCCTCTGCAGTTTGCCTATCTCACAAACAGGTCAACCGAGGATGCAATATCCGCTGCACTTCACTTTTCCCTCTCTCACTTGGACAACAAAGACTCTTATGTTAGATTGCTGTTCATAGACTTTAGTTCAGCATTCAACACCATCATTCCCCAAAGACTGTGTGTGAAACTGAGTGAGTTGGGACTGAGCACCTCACTCTGCAACTGGATACTGGATTTCCTGTTTGAGAGGCCTCAGTCTGTCCGAATCGGCGACAACATTTCCAGCACCATCAGGCTGAGCACAGGAGCTCCTCAGGGCTGCGTTCTCAGTCCACTTCTGTTCACACTCCTAACCCACAACTGCACCGCCCTGCACAGCTCAAACCACATCATCAAATTTGCCGATGACACGACCGTGGTGGGGCTCATCAGCAACAACGATCAGCAGCTGGCTGTCTGGTGCAGTGAGAACAACCTGTTGCTGAATGTGGACAAAACAAAGGAAATGATTGTTGACTTCAGGAGAACTCACTCCACCCACACACCACTCAGCATCCACGGTTCCATGGTTGAGACTGTAAAAAACACCAAGTTCCTGGGAGTTCACATCTCAGGCAACCTCACCTGGACCACCAACACCACCTCCATCAACAAAAAGGCCCAGCAGCATCTCCACTTCCTGAGACGGCTGAAGCGAGCCAACCTCCCACCATAGAGAGCGTCCTGACCAGCTGCATCTCCATCTGGTTCGGTAACAGCACTGCTGACGATATCAGGCAGCTTCAAAGGATTGTCAAAGCAGCTGGCAACATCATTAGAGAATCTCTTCCACCGCTGCAGGAAATCTTCTACAAACACTGCATCAGAAGGGCCTCCTGCATCATGCTCGACCCCTCACATCCTTCACACAGACTCTTTACACTCCTCCCATCCGGTAGGCACTATTGCAACATCAGTTCTTGATCCTCCAGGGTGCGTGATAGCTTTTTCCCACAAGCCATCAGACTTTTGAACACACTCCCAGTCATCACACTTCCCCTCACACACACACCTGGACTGTGAACTGACTTATTCTGTTGCACCACTGCACTTTACACATCACCATCGCTATGATGCACATGCTGCTATAATGACTATCTCCTCCTCAAATAACTGTTGTTATGACACTGCACTGCCGCCACTTATTTGCACAAACATTGTACACAGCTTGTATAAACATTTACATGTTTGCACATACACTGAACATTGTACGTATAAATAGTCTGGATATAGTATTTGTCATATTATAACTTGACAAATTGTCATATTATAACTTTCTACCTCTTGCACATCCAGTGTAAAATGTCAATTTCCACCTGTAGGCAATACTGCATCCTAACTTTCTCAATTCTACCGCTATTCTATTTCTAGTTTTAAATTATATTTAAAACTCCATGTATAGTTTAAAATGTATATTTCTTTATGTATATTTTGTATTTTACTTATTTACTGTTCATTCCATGTGCCTTATTTGTGCCACTGCCGTATTTGTTCTCTGTTCTGGTGTTCTCTGTTCTCTGCACTGAAAAAAAAACCTGGAGCCACATCGTCTCGTCTCTCTATTTATCTGTACAGTATATAGCAGAGATGACAATAAAGTTTACTTTGACCTTGACTTTGACTTTAACATGCTTCTAACATTAGTCGCACTGCCTTCTTTCAACTCCGTAATATTGCCAAACTAATAAACATGCAATCATTTCAAGATATCTTTTCAACTGGTTCATGCATTTATTACCTCTAGGCTTGGTTACTTTAATGCCTTATTATCTGGTTGTCCAAATAGGTCGCTAAATAAACTTCAGATAGTCCAGAATGCAGCAGCCAGAGTCCTCACTAAAACTAAAAAATATGATCATATCACCCCAATTCTATCCTCACTCCACTGGCTGCCAGTTAAATTTCATGTCAACTATAAAATACTCCTCTCAACTTATAAAGCTCTAAATGGTCTTGCACCACAGTATGTGAGTGACCTCATTTGCAACTACAGTCCAAAATGTACGCTTCGTTCGCAAGACGCAGGTCTTTTAGTAATACCTAGAATAAAGAATTTTACCGTGGGGGGAAGAGCATTTGCTCATAAAGCACCACAGTTGTGGAATAAACTTCCTACTAGTGTTTGGAGCTCAGAAACAATCTCTGCTTTTAAGTCAAGACTTAAGACTTACCTCTTTAGTCAAACTTTTGGATATTAAAGTCCCTTTTTCTTAGATAAAGGCAATATCTGGGGGTTCATGGTCATTTGAGATTAAAGGTAAAAGGAAGGATTGGTGCTGTCATCCTACCACTCTCGCTGATCGCTCAAGATTGCAGACGGGGGTTTGGTGTGATGCCAAGACCCCTGGAAGCCCTCATGTCTGTGTTACCTTCCAGCTCTCCCTTGTTAGCCAGGCTGCCATAGTTACTTTAGCACTCCTGGAGGCTAGGTTAGGGCACTTAACTCTCTTCTCTCTCTTCTTTTTTGAGCTGTTCCCGAGCTGATCCCAAGATGACGCTTGGCCGACTGAACCCTCACTGGGACTCTGAGTCGTCTCGAGCTGATGCTTGACCACCTCAACCCTACCGAGCTTATGCTGACCGACTGAACTCACCAAGACTCCCTGGAGATGTCCTGAGCTGATGCTTGACCATCTCAACCCTCCCGAACTGATGCTGACTGACTGAACCCACACCAGGATGGAGACATCATGAAACCAACTGGGATTTGGACCCTGTGGACCTCAACTGAATCAGCAGTATAATACTGAACTAATTTCAGGTTATTGTAGCTGAGAGGGTCCTGCAAGTGCCCCAGTAACTATTTGGGATTCGAAATATCCCTTGGACTATTTTTGTATCTTTGCTTCTTTAAATAACTAACAATTCATCTTGAACTAATGCGTGCTGTATATGAAATGTTCGTGTGCCCAGAGGAGGATGGGGTCCCCCTCCGAGTCTTGGTTCCTCTCAAGGTTTCTTCCTTTTAGAGGGAGTTTTTCCTTGTCACTGTCGCCTTAGGCTTGCTTTTTGGGGGGATTTAGGCTGGTTATGTTTAAAGTGCTTTGTGACAATGACTATTGTTAAGAGCACCATATAAATACATTTAAATTTGAATTTGAACTTGGTTGTCCTTAGGCCACTTTGTAACTAATTTGGAGGTATGCTTGAGGTCATTGTCCATCTGGAAGACCCATTTGTGCCCAAGCTGTAACTTCCTGGCTGATGTCTTCAGATGTTGCTTCAATATATCCACATAATTTTCTTTTCTGATGATGCCATCTATTTTGTGAAGTGCACCAGTACACCAGCAAAGCAGCCCCACAACATTATTCTACCACCCCTTCCATACTTCACAGTTGGGATGGTGTTCTGAGGCTTCAAAGCTTCCCCCTTTTTCCTCCAAATATACCGTTTATCATTATGGCTGAACAGTTCAATTTTTGTTTCATCAGACCACAGGACATGTCTCCAGAAATTAAGATTTTGTTCCCATGTGCAGTTGCAAACTGTAGTCTGGCTTTCTCCTCCCAAAGTAACCTTTCAGCTCATGGTGGTACAGGACTTGTTTTACTGTGGACAATGACACTGTCTTACCAGTTTCAGCCAGCATTTTCACAAAGTTTTTTGCTGTTGTCCTGGAGTTGATTCGCACCTTTCACACCAAAAAACGTTCCTCTCTGCGACTCAGAATCTGTCTCCTTCCGGAGCCGTATGATGGTTGTACATTCCCATGTTTTTTATATTTGCGTATTATTGTCTGAACGGATGAACGTGGGACCTTCAGGCCCCTGGAAATTGCAAGTAAGGATGAGCCACACTTGTGGAGGTCCACAATTCTTTTTCTGATGTCTTGGTTTTCTGATGTCTCTTGATTTTCCCATGATGTCAAAGAAAGAGGCTCTGTGTTTGAGGTGTGCCTTTATATGCATCCACAGGTGCACCACCAATTAACTCAAATGGAATCAATTAACCTATCAGAAGCTTCTTAAGCTCAGAATGGAATCATCTGGAGTTTTCTTTTTGTTTAAAGACACAATAAACTTAGTGTATGTTGTAAGGTTTGCCCAATGTCTTACTATAGTTTATCAAAGTTATATAAAATTTATCAGTCTCATACAATACATTTTTTAATCAAATCGGAAGCATTACAGTCTTTAGTTCTCACTAAAGATAGCAATATTAACGATTTGGGTTCTGAATGTGGTTTTACCAATTATACGAATCCTTTTAATATAGGTTCTGGCAGTTTAATCATATTAATGAAATCACGACAACTGGGTGAAATAAATGAAACATTTATTAACACTAAATCTAAAATAACTAGAAAGCAATCAACAACAATCAGTATATTTACATAGAAAGAGAAGGGTGGTAGGTGTGTGTGTGTGTGGGGGGGGTCCGCGTGTGTGAGATCCTTTGATCTGCGGAACAAAGGAGTGTAAGCGCGTGCAGTTTGAATGGGGGAAGGTTGCTCCTTATCTCTCAAGACAAAGGATAATGGCGTCGATACCACGTCTTTGGTGAAACCACCGTGTATGTTGACGAGATCAGCTGAGCTTTGTCCTAGAGACAAAGGCGAAATGCTGGTGTGGAGTTTAGCCTTAAGCTAAATGTTTGGAATGTACGCGAGTTGAGGTGTGGGAATTTGTTCATGCGTGGCTGGCGATCGCTCGAGGAATGCGTCTTCTCGAAGCGAGGTTCTTGCCGCTACGCATGGAGTCAGAGGGAATTGTTCCAGGGGATTTGACGTCCTGGTGTGAAAATCTTGCTTCAGAGGTATTCCGGTTCGTCTCGGTCTCTGCCTTGCACATAACGGGTCCGGCCGCGTTGAAAGTGGCAGGTTGCAAGCTCGCTTTTATTAAATTTCTTAGCGTTACTAAGAAAATAAAGTACCTCCTTGTTCCTGGTCTTGAAACAAAGGAAATGCAGATGGCCCTTCCCCCGCGGGAGGTTCGGCCAGGTTCGGAGAGAGTGTTGTTATCTCTTAGTCAGACCACAGCCCGCAAGGGCAGGTCCAGAGAGAGAGAGAATTTCAAATGCTGCAGGTTTTTATCACCTGGGCAGCCAGGGGTGGGAAGTGACCGCCCCTTCTGGGTCAGCTCTACGTGCAACTCTGGTGGCAGCGCCTAATGTATACTTCTGACTTTGATGAAAGTGATAAAAAAAATACATAAACATTCTGACAAATGCCAAAAACATTAATATTTATTAATCTAAAACAGAAAAGGTTTACTCTGATTTGATATTTGAAAAAAAATGTTTTTGTATTTTGTCACGCCCACTGCCTAACATGACCGGCACTAGGACCCAGGAGTGGTCCAGGAATGGGTACGGTTCAGGAAGTATAAAAGGAGCCATTTTCTTTTGGCGCATTGCTCTGTCATTGAGTCTACCGGCCCAACTCTGATTCAGTTCAGCTTCAACTGTGAGTACTCCAGTTATTCGGGTAATCTCCCTAATAGAGTGTGTGTCTGTTAGAACATGGGTTCTTGTGGCAATCCTTGCTCTTTGTGTAAGACAGTTCTTATATTAACTTGCATGGAAATCCTGCCTACTCACGCTCTTAGCTGCATCTGGGTTAACCACCACGCTACACGGGCTAATGGCTAATGTGTAGCAGTTTGTTATATCCTAACCAGATCACTGGCAGACTGTGAGTGTTTGGCATTCGATTCATATCCTAACCAGATCACTGTCCAAATCGTGAAGCAGTCTGACAGCTGCCTAACCAAGCCACTTGAAGGTTGTTAACGTCTGCCTTTCTTGTCATATCTTAACCAGATCCCTGACAGTTTTTTTCTGAAGTGTATGTAAATATCTGGTTTCAACTGTACATTGTATGTTCATATATTACTGTTAAATTAGGGACAGTGACTATTTGAAAAATAAGCCTTGTAGCATGTGAGGACTATTTCTGTAATTATTTTAACAGTGGTTTGAGGGTTACTGGTGCAAGTGGCCGTGGAGCATAATAAATTTGATTGAATTTTTAAAAATTTAGTTAAAAAAAAGGTCTTTATAATGCAGTTTGAGTTCTTGAGAGCAAGTGGCCTAAGAACAGAATGGATTTGTTTAAACACAGGTCTGTAATTTAGCAATGGTCCCTAACACTACAGCACTGAAACAGCCAACAGCTCCGAGATCGCGAGGGAGAACTTAAAGAAATTAAACAGTATAACTGTGAGATTTGCTAAAAATTGAGGTTGTCTTTCTTGCTCTGCTCACTAATCGGTCAATATGTTCGAATTCGTAAAAAAAGGCGGCAATCCCAAATATCAAACGAATGTCTAACATCAAACCAGCTTTACCTCCGCTATCGGTGTAGTGACTAGACATGCTCTTCAAAAAAAAATTTAACAACTTCTGTTTCAAGTGAAATGGCTTCTTATTCAAGTGAAACGCTCTCACACACAAGTGAAACCTTTTACACACGCTCTTGAAAAGCATTCACACTCAGTAGTAAAAGGTGCTTACATACGCAATCAAAATGTCAGTTTAACTAGTGCATGTGAATGCTTTTCAGTAGTGTGTGTAAAAGGTTCCACTTCTTACACTTCTTTCACTTCTTTCACTGTTTCTATTTCTAGTTTCTAATTATATTTAAAACTCCCTGTCTAGTTTAAAATTTATATTGTATATTGTCTAGTTTAAAATGTATATTGTTTAATGTATATTTTGTATTTTTACTTATTTATTGTTTATTCCATGTGCCTAGTTGTGCCACTGCCTATTTGTTCTCTGTTCTGCTGTTCTTTGTTTGCACTGAAAATAACCTGGAGCCACGTCGCCTCGTCTCTCTATGTATCTGTACAGTATATAGCAGAGATGACAATAAAGTTACTTACTTACCTACTTGTGTGTGAGAGCTTTTCAGTTGTTTGTGTGAAAGCATTTCAGTAGTTAATGTCAATGCTTTTCATTTGTGTGTGAGAGAGCTTTTCAGTTGTTTGTGTGAAAGCATAAATTGCTTGAATAAATTACTGAAATTTCAATGAGCCACACGCATCTGACTGTCTTCACACGCTCTCACGCCATACCTCCGATTTCTCACGCTGAAAATCTATTTTATCTATCTCAGCTAGGCTGCCCATTGCGTTGGGCCAAACACCACTTGCGATCGATCAATTATGCCTTTTGCACGGCTGAACAGGCAGAGAGGTGTTCCCTCCTGTGCACACTCCTCTATGGTAGGTGGCGCACCTAATGATGCTGCACTTGTCGGCAGCTGAAGAAGCTGTGATTGGAAGCAGGATCAATCGCCAATTTAGAAGAGGAGGGAGAAGAACGTGTCCGAGGTGTTGAAGACGAGTATTCCAAACAGGTTTGTAAATTTGCAGGCCAATATGTGGCGTAATTATGTTCTCAAACTTAAAATAGAGTTTCTTAATCATTTTAGCCTAAAGTGTTGTGAGAATATTTATAACGCCATGTTGAGAGCTGTGTAACGTTACTAGGCATGCCCAAACATACTGCCGTTGCAGCACAGCTATCTTCCCCAACAAGCAGCACGGTAGAACACCTCCTTAGCACACATTTATTAAGGCGCACTTTTAGTTTATGTTATTATAAACTATTGTACTTTATGACTTTATTTGAAGTTATCCTGAAATGTTGTAAAATAAAGTAAGAGATAATATTACAAATGCAAGAGCCATTAGCCACCATGCCTATTGTTTATTAACAGGGTTTTGATTTTTAGTTATTTATGATGTATGTAATTGCTTAGTTAAAGAAAATAAATGAGGAAATAAAGCATAATCACCTCACCTGTAATATCAATCAAGAAAAGAACTTGATCTTGGCTATTTTGCTGTAGGCCTGCCTACCACAGAGACCAAGAAAGATTCAGAATAAACTCTAGAAAGGAAAAGACATGTTGTGACTGAGTAGATTTATTAAACTAACAATACTATTTGAATTCTTTCAAAGGTAAGATGTCCTGAAGGGTAAAACCACTGGCAGGATAAAAGCGGAACATGTTATTTTATTTGACAGACCAGTCAAGCCAGAAAAGGCAGACAGACACAACAGATGGAAGAGCAGCATTCAGAACAGACAGAACGACAGATAGGACAGACTAAAGAGCAGGAGACAGGACAGACAGAAGAGCACACAGAAGAGCGGGAGACAAGGCAGACAGAAGAGCACACAGAAGAGCAGGAGACAGGACAGACAGAAGAGCACACAGAAGAGCAGGAGACAGGACAGACAGCATTCCCCCCTCCAGAGCAGCAGCCCAGTCAGAGTCGCGCATCGTGTGGAGCAGCATCATACCAATGTGCTTTCAAAAATGAGCGGACCTCTAAATGGCCATTCATAGAAAGAGGGAGCCTCAACACGCACTACTGGTGTGCAGTATGCCGTGTTGAAAACACATGTAGCCACCAGGATGTGACAGATGGGGTGCGCCACCTTAAAAGCAGGAGCCATCAGGATAAGCAACAGGCTTTTCAGTCTGCATCAATATCACAGTATGCAGTGTCTGCTCCCTCTGTTGGGGGAGACTGTCGAAGTTCAAGAGTTTTGTGTTAGGTTGATCAAGGTAGCAACATGATTGATAGTTTTGACTTTTTTTTTTCATTAATCCCTGCATTATGTTTTACAGTTGAGTTTTCTTAGTTCTTTGTCTTAAGAGCTGTAGAGCTGTGCCCAATTTTTTCTGGTGTCTCTTTAAACCTAACTGTTCTTTTAGGAGTACTAATAACTTCTTTTCTTACAGACAAGGAGGGCTGAGGTCAAAATGACTACAACTTTAGTTGAGCACAATGTCCCACTGGCTTTTGCCGATCACCTGGGGCCTGCACTGAGAGTGTTTCAAAGACTCCAAAACAGCTCAAGAATATAGGTGTGCTCGAACAAAAGCTTTGTGTATATTCAATGAAGCGCTGGCCCCATACTTTACAGAGGAGTTATTGGCAAAAATGAAGGAAGGACCCTACACCCTGATAACAGATGGCTCTAAAGACACAGGTATTTCTGATGGAACTTTGCATGTAACTTTATTTCTCTGTACTGATTACATGGATTGACATGCAATGTTTTAACAGTTTAATTCATGTATTGCAGGTGTCCGGTTTTGATTTGGAGTCAATATCAGCTACTGGTTCAAGGGCGGTACAAATCGAAAAGGGTACTTGAGAGGTATGCATTTGATAGTACCAAATTATATCAAAATACAGAGCATTAGAATACATGATTTATAATTAAATGTCTACAACAGAGTTTTGTGAGCTCCACGAAACAGAGTATATGGAGATCCTCATGCACATCTCCGTTTGTTGGTTAAGTCTTGAGCACTGTGTAACAAGGATCCTGAGACTATATGACCCTCTGGCCAGCTACTTCAAATCTGCTAGTATGTGCCTTACATCATTCTCATTATGCAGCTACAAATGACACTGAACAGTTAACTGTACACACATGTTACTGACGACCTTATTTTTTGGCCTGTTTTATTGAAGATGAAAAGCACGCGAAGTTCAGCAGACTTCGGGCAGCGTTCACTGACCCCATGACTGAGGTATACTTCCAGGCCAGCATACCAACATTCACCACATTTAATCTCTTCCTCCAGCAAGAGCAGTCATCCATATTTTTGTTATATGATGAGGTACAATGGGAGAGCCGGATATATTTTTTCATTATGGGTTTTGTTGCTGCTATCTGCTGGGAGCTTGTACAGCAAGTTTCACCCACTGTTCTACACCTGTAAATCTCTGTGTTGTAGATGCTAAAATTCATTTGCAAGCTGTGTGTGAAGTTCATGGTGTCCACAGTGCTGCAGGGCTGTGGACAGGCTCATGAAATTCCCTTTGAAGAAAAGGCAAACCATTTACCAGGTCAGTGCTTGATTGTTAATCATCATTATTATGGATATTTCATATTAAAATAAAATTGAAATTTCTAATATCAAAGTGATGAGGCCAGACTATAGGTGGACCTCTTGTGATGCTTTTCCTTGTACCTGGCCTTTGTTCACCTCATAAGGAGAAACCTGGTAAGGTTGTCCTAGTTCTTGTATTAACAATGAGCATCTGGTTAACACAAAGCCACTGAGCTTCTTGCCCAATGTGTATTGCAGATCATCAGCATAACTCAGCATTTCTGTTAACCTCACTAAATCTCACTCCAAGGTTTTTGGAAAAGCTGGCAGCCCTGTGTGTGTGAGAGAGCTTTTCAGTTGTTTGTGTGAAAGCATTTCAGTAGTATATGTGAATGCCTTTCACTTGTGTGTGAGAGCTTTTCAGTTGTGTATGTGTATGTATAGATTTTCAGTTATTTATGTAACAGTATTTCAGTTATGTGAGAGTGTTTCAGTAGTGTATGTAAATCCTTTGCTTTGTGTGCAGTTTTCAGTGTAGTATGTGTATGATTTTGGTTTCACATATGTGTATGTGTGGTAATTCAGAATAAAGTCCCTAAAGGCCCCTCATACATAACAGCCTCCTTTGCATTATTTTCAAAGTAACAAGGCCAATAGAGAATAAATACCTGGCTTTATGTTTACACATAAAAGAAATTGGCAAAAGATTTTAAAAATGGGTATTTATGTAAAAGATACTACTGCAAATAAAAGTATATGGATATTGCTGTGCAAACTGGCATTTTTAAAGAGAGTTCAAGGATATGCAGTAGTTATTTGCAAAGTTTACCTGTACAGAAGACAGAATCAGAAAAGTATTGACATGAATGAGGCAGAAGTGTGCTACGGATTTGAATAAATAACCAACCGTAAAATCTGAACCGAGGTGCAATGTGCAATGTTCACAGTATGAAAAGCATAATATAACTATGTAGGTGTGCAAACATGCAGTACAGTGTGGGAGATGAGAGTCAGTTGTGGTTTCCGGCCTTATTGATGAGGCTGCAATGGGGGGAAAATGCTTCATTAGACTTCCAGAACCGAAGAAGCCTTTCAGATGAGAGGTACAACAGCAGTCCTAATCACGCCATACGCTGGACATCTGAGAACCTGCACAAATTTCCTTTATACCTCTATCAAACTATTTTCTTTGTCCAAAGTGTGAAGCCTATTGGGATGTCATGCTTGGATAAAATCCTGTCATATATATGACAATAGTGTTGTTCCACCCATTTTTTTCTGCAATGGTTGATGTCTCAGCTTTTCATGTCTCTCTGAATGTTTCAGAATGTGGCCTTTTTTCAGTGATAGCCTAAATAAATGCTAACTTTGTTTTTCTGTTTGTTGTGTTACATCCAACACATTCGTGTTAAACTTATTAGTGCAGTGTGGCATCCCATATAATGGGTGTCTGCCATTTGAGGTGAAAATGCCATTTTGTCATTTTGAAGCATGTGGTGCATTTTGATCACAATATCTGCAGTTCGAAAGTGTGTGTATAGTATAGACAGATCGCAGACAAACTTCTTTACTTGGTGCAAGTGTGAGAGCACTATAAAGACATGATTAAGCAAATTCACTGACTATGACCAGATATCTAGCATGCTTAATATGTGGGTCAATTAGTTGCTATCACAGAATTGCAGTCATGGAGCAGGGGTGGGTCCATGTTATTTCCTGTCAGATCTTGCGTAACGGATTAGTCATGCTGAAGGATTGTGTAATTGATGATCCCCTGTCGCCAGCTACTCCCAAAGTTGTGTAGTGTGAACAGAACAGCGGTCAGATGACTTTCATAATCATATAGTGTGAACATTGTGTAATTTATACATCTGAAAGGTAGATTTCAAAATATTTAACTTACTAATCCAAAGTATATATAAAGTTCTACACAGGGCTTCAGTAAAATAACATAATAGATCTTTCAATTGGTTATAAAAGAAAATATTATAAAAGATCATTTGAGCGTAAGAAGATCATATAGATAACTATACCATTATTTACCTGTTGTGTTGGAATGTTCAGTTTGTTTTAATTGATGATCCCAGGAGATGTTTAAGTTGCAGAGGTCTGAGCTGCACACACATCCAATATAGTTTTGATAATGAACAGAGGCATGACACACTGTTTCTGGACATACTTTTTCTATTATACTACAACCTATAACACACAAAAGGAGAAGAATAAATATATATTAGAGTTTGAGAATGTTTGAATTACTAAAATATATAGTAAATGCAGTATCAAAATATTTAAGCAATAATTTATTTATTACCAGATCCATTACCAGATTTATTTATTATTTTTTTGAATATTATACTCATCATTTTGGAATTTAGAAAAAGAGGCTAATTGAAAAACCTCTAAGAATTTGATTTATAAGTACAAGCATTTCTTGTAATGGCTCACCTTTACTAATACCAGCAAAATACTTTTGATACATGAATACTTGATAAATATCAGATACTTTAGAATTTTTACTCAAGTATTACAATAACTGCTCACAGTGAACTTTTCTTGGGGTTATTCTCTAAGGTTCTAAGTAGGGATGCACCGATACCAGTTTTTTGAGACCAAGTACGAGTACCAATACTTATTTTTGGGTACTCACTGATGCCGAATACCAATACCTGTGTAGGTCTGTTATTAATAACAATGACAATAATAGTAGGATTTTTAACCAAAATCAATTGCCGTATTTTCCCAATGATAAGCCGCCCCATTCTATATGCTGCAGAAAATGCTCATTTATGTTTTAAAACTAAGATAAGCCGCCCCATGTTATTAGCCACGACGTTACTGACGTTATTGCCAATTGAATAGTGAATAAGCTTTTCTTTTGCGTTCATATATTTGTAAATCAGACTATGAAGAAGTCATTGCCTCACCAGTCATAAACCTTACCGCATGTCACTGGTAGAGAGGCATAAAAAATGTATTGTATGATACAAAGTTACTTAGTTGATTTTGTAGCAGCACTGTGACAATGAGAGAGTGTAACACCATAATGTCTACTCTGAGTATGTTTTAATGCTTTCTGCTTTAGCTAAATGGCTATAATGTTATTACGGTAATGTTTGTTGGTTTACAAAAAATATATATATATTTCAGCATATATTAAGACAAAGTATATTCAAAAGCTATTTTTTGAATGTATAATATTAAGAGGATGCAGGTTTTGTGCAGGTTACTATAGGGAGCAAATTATTTATTTCAAGAATTTCACACACGACAACAGAGATTTTCGTGGCACAGGTACCAATTTCTGCACCACACTTGTACTGTGTAAGGTCTCAACCTGAATCCAGATGGGAATCTCCCTCTCCGGAAAGACTGCCTGATTCAAATTCTGATTCCAGGGCTTCAAAACAACACTTCAAAACAGGTCTGGGTCACCTGAGTTTTAACTAGGCATGCCTTTTATAAATAACTCCCTGTTCCACATGGCCCCTTGCAAAGTATTGTATGTCTTTGATTACATACTGAGCGTTTCCTTGTTCTGCCTTCCCATGTACCGACCACTGCCTTTTGTTGTTGTTTTTTTTTCTGAGCCCCAATTTGGATTTGTTTGTTCCGCAGACTTAACTGGGTTTGACCTTCAGAAAAGTAGCCATGCCTATTGATGGTAGCCGTGACAGAAGGAACTGGACTAATTACAGTTGAAACCAGATATTTACATACACTTCAGAAAAAAATACAAAACTTTTTTTTCTTTACTGTCAAACGTTAAATCAGAGTAAACTTTTTCTGTTTTAGATCAATAAATATTAACATATTTTTGGAATTTGTCAGAATGTCAGAATCGAGCGAGGGAGAATGTTTATGTATTTTTTTAATCACGTTCATCAAAGTCAGAAGTATACATACACTAAGTTTATTGTGTCTTTAAACAAAAAGAAAACTCCAGATGATTCCATTCTGAGCTTAAGAAGCTTCTGATAGGTTAATTGATTCATATAAAGGCACACATCAAACACAGAGCCTCTTTCTTTAACATCATGGGAAAATCAAGAGAAATCAACCAAGACATCAGAAAAAGAATTGTGGACCTCCACAAGTGTGGCTCATCCTTAGGTGCAATTTCCAGGTGCCTGAAGGTCCCACGTTCATCCGTTGAGACAATAATACGCAAGTATAAAAAACATGGGAATGTACAACCATCATACTGCTCGGGAAGGAGACAGATTCTGAGTCGCAGAGAGGAACGTTTTTTGGTGCAAAAGGTGCGAATCACCCCCAGGACAACAACAAAAGACTTTGCTGGCTGAAACTGGTAAGACAGTGTCATTGTCCACAGTAAAACGAGTCCTGAAAGGTCACTCTGGGAGGAGAAAGCCATTACTTCAAAACCGCCATAAAAAGTCAGATTACAGTTTGCAACTGCACATGGGGGCAAAATCTTAATTTCTGGAGACATGTCCTGTGGTCTGACGAAACGAAAATTGAACTGTTCAGCCATAATGATAAACAGTATATTTGGAGGAAAAAGAGGGAAGCTTTGAAGCCTCAGAACACCATCCCAACTGTGAAGTATCGAGGGGGTGGTAATATAATGTTGTGGGGCTGCTTTGCTGCAGAAGGGACATATATATGGATAAATAATGTGGATATATTGAAGCAACATCTGACGACATCAGCCAGAAAGTTAAAGCTTGGGCAGAAATGGATCTTCCAAATGGACAATGACCCCAAGCATACCTCCAAATTAGTGGCTTAAGGACAACAAAGTCAAGGTATTGGAGTGGCCATCACAAAGCCCTGATCTCAATCCCATAGGACATTTGTGGGCGGCACTGAAAAGATGAGTACGAGCAAAAAGGCCTACAAACCTGACCCAGTTACACCAGTTCTGTCAAGAGGAGAGGGCCAAAATTCCAGCAAACTATTGTAGAAAGCTTGTGGAAGGATACCCGAAAGGTTTGGCCCAAGTGAAACAGTTTCGGGGCAATTCTACCAAATACTAAGGAAGTGTATGTACATTTTTAATGTATGTAAAAAATGTATGAAAAAAAATAAAATCCAGAAAATTCTCTCTCTCTTTATTCTGACATTTAACAAATATATGTTAAAATATGTTAATAGTCTTGGTCTCGAGACCACTTTTACGTGGTCTTGGTCTTGTCACAGTCTTGACGGTCTTTGGTCTTGGTCTTGTCTTGGTCTCGGATCCTTCGGTCTTGTGTTGGTCTCGCTGTCTTGGTCTTTCTGTCTCAGATCGACATAGTGGTCAGGAGATTTGGATCCAGCAGTATTAATGACACACAACATAACGTTCAATAATGCAACATTATTATTATTTCGCCTTTCGCGCCCTTCAAATGCAACCCTTCAAATGCAACCAATCAATGACATACATGTATTTTGTTGTGATTCAGACATTGGCGCTCATCCAATCAAAACACGCAAGTGTAGCGCTAGTTAAACGTTAGATCCAGCATCACAGTGAGCAGTAAGCCTAGTCAGTCAGTTACAGTAATGTCAGCAGTGGTAGGCTAGTCAGTAAGTTACAGTTTTTTTGCAGCACAGGTTCAAAAAAGAAGCATTCGGCAAAATGCAGATTTTGCAAAGTCTCCTTGACCGAGACACCCGGGACTACCTCAACCTTCACCAGGCACCTAGAGCGTAAACACTCTGAAAGGTAAGCTATCCAGTAGCCATCTATCCATCTTCAAACTCTTTTACCTACCTTTCCAACTTCAGATGACCAGATCATGTATATGTATTATTGTTATTTATCATGTGTTCTTCTCACATGAGCGGTATAAATTATTTAGGGACGGATTTTTTTGCAAGCTTCTCTGCAGACTTAACTTTTCTGGTGAAGAGTGTAACTACATGCTAAGTACAGGTAGCTAGCTCTATCAGTGGCTATCGGCTACTTAAACATTAACAGTTTTCACTAACTTTAGATAGTTTGGCGAATTCATTAAGCACAAATATATCGAAACCGTTTCAGTGAGCACTTTAAGGGCTGGTATGGTGTGGTTTATTATCGACTTTAATGGGCATATTTATGTGGTTGCTGACCCGTAAGGAAGGATGGGCATTTCAAGAGTGTCTCTATAACATTGCTAGGCTAGCACCGGCATTCTCGACAATGAGGCCCAGATCAGAGCAGTCTATGGCTCTGGCCCAGATAGCACAGATGGAAAAACTGAGTCTTAATTCTAGAATCTAACTTAAGGATCTTTGACTATATCAACCAACTGAGAGTGTGATACCATGGGCAGTTCACAGTGAAGATTCACGACGAGACAAGCTGCAAAATTCTAAAAACCACCAACTTGCTGAAACGTTCTTTCTAAAAACTGAAGCCTTCACACCAATGCAACAACTCACAATGGAACCATGGTTTCTGTAACAACGTCCAGATAAACTAGTAAGCTGGATAGTTAGCAAACAAAGTTACCCCATTTAGCCAAATGGCATACTGTCCAAAAAATTGTTGTGACTTATGAAGCATATCCGTTATGACTGAAGTTGAGCAGACACTGCTGTTTCATTGAAAGGAGGTAATAAACATTTCTTTTCATCTCCACTGACCAAAACTCTGCCCTGACATCTCTGCTGGACTGATTGAGTGACATCGCGTCATAAAAGCTGTGAGGTAAAAACGTTCTAAAACCTTGAAACTGTGATTTGACGTTGAATGTTTAGCGACGGCTTGAAACTGCTTGCAACGACATGAAATCGCTCTCTCTCTCTCTATTTTTAATTATTTCATTTACCGCATTAGTTTTTCAATCTGTTATTTGTCCATAATGTCTATGTTATATTGTTCTTGCCCTACTGAACAACAGGCTTGATATCAGGCAGTGTGTTGTAATCACATGCTACTGCAGACATCAAGATATCAGAATTTTTTAACGCATGACGCAATTTCAAGTTTATAATTGTTTATCTTCAATTTGATGTTACAATTTCATCTACAAATTAAGTATAATTGAAATCAGTTACCCACTTAAATCAGTTATATTTCCCATTCTTTAGACAGTTGTTGGAAGTGTTAGCTGTTTTGTCAGATGACTTTTGGACCAATCCGTACCCGTCATGTCAGTCCTCAACAGCACACAAAAGTTAAGGGAGTCCTTTTTTTCGGTCTCGGTCTCGGTCTCGGTCTCGTCTCGACTTTGTCTTGGTCTTGACTCAGTCTGTCTTGGTCTTAGTCTTGGTCTTGTCTTGATCTTGATACCCTCTGGTCTTGGTAGTGTCTTGGTCTTGGTTTAGGCCATCTTGACTACAGGTCTAGTACTTAAACAAATTTTCTGGGTGAAATGGTGCATTTTATGAAAACTGCAGCATTGCCTTTTGTACTGTCTATAGTCATGCTGAACTGTTTGATCTGAAAGGTAGACCAGACCAAATGGAAAATGTCTTTGTCTTCATTTGTCTTTATTAAAATCTCTCAATTTTATCATTTTTTGGATGTTGTGTTTTTGCATCTTTACCTAAAAGGTCAGGTATCGGCTCTCCATGTGTCAGACGAAAGTAGCCCATACAGCACTTAGTCCAGGCACAATGTTGAATTATTCCATTTACATTCCCTGCCTTTTGTGCCTTCTCAGCGTTTTGTTGGCTCGACCAGAATGCACATTTCCTCTCAGGAGCCAAAGATCCTGCATGTTGGCATGTTGATAGCCTGTCAATAGACACTAGACAGAAAAAAAAAAAAAAAAACTATGAGCTTTAGGAATAGAACGGTACACGAAAAAAACTTGTCCTGTTCGGTTCGCTTGTGTGGGTTCGGGACGCTTGTGTAGCGTTCGGTTCAGCACATACGTGTTGTGTTGTTCAATAAAGAAATTGTATTTTAGTTTACATCTTTTATTGTCAACAGCGTTATCTCATATGGTGCGTCCTATTCCTGTTCTACCCTATCTTTGCCATTCGCGTTTCTTAACTACACTACAATGCGCAAAAAAACCTTTCGCCAGTAACCTCGTGAAGGGACAGAGTGCGGCAGTAAGACCAGTCACAACATGGGAGGATTGGGGTTAAACGCAATAAAAACAAGTTACTGACAAAATAACTCCGCGTTTGGTCTGTATTCAAAGTTCACGAATCAGCTGTATACAAAATGCGGTATCCGTCATGTTTCTCTGCAGTGTTTTTCTACCCGTTTTTCCCAAACTGCAACTAACGCCAGTCCTGAACGCGACATTTCTATTCGACCAATCACAGCGCACCATTTGCAAAATGCTAACTGTTACAGCAGCGCCCTGTCAGTGAACAGTAGTGATGGGAATGAATTACTAATGTACAAAACATAAATCATATCAAATGTTTATTATTTACCAAAAATACATTTTAAAATACAAAAACAAATCTCAATTTGACAAAAAAAATCTAATCTCTGATTATATGTATAATATTTATAAATTTATTATCTATTTATCTATTATTATTTATCTATTATTAGTGGTGCTTGCGAAGCGAAGCACTACTATTGTTATCTCATTACTGGTGCTTGCGAAGCAAAGCACTATTGTTATCTCACAGGTTTATCAGTGGTGCTTGCGAAGCGAAGCACTACTATTGTTATCTCACTGGCTTTTTTTTTTTTTTTAGTGGTGCTTGCGAAGCGAAGCACTACTATTGTTAACTCACAGGCTTATTATTATTAGTGGTGCTTGCAAAGCGAAGCACTACTATTGTTATCTCACAGGATTATTATTAGTGGTGCTTGTGAAGCGAAGAACTACTATTGTTATCTCACAGGCTTATTATTATTATTAGTGGTGCTTGCGAAGCGAAGCACTACTATTGTTATCTCACAGGCTTATTAGTGGTGCTTGCGAAGCGAAGCACTACTATTGTTATCTCACAGGCTTATTATTTTTAGTGGTGCTTGCGAAGCGAAGCACTACTATTGTTATCTCACAGGCTTATTATTATTCTTGCAGTTTATAATAAGCAATTACTGTTATCTCACAGGTTTTTAGTGGTGCTTATGGGTTGGCTAACTACTGTTATCTCACAGGCTTTTTTAGTGGTGCTTGCGAAGCGAAGCACTACTATTGTTATCTCACAGGCTTATTATTTTTAGTGGTGCCTGCGAAGCGATGCACTACTGTTGTTATCTCACAGGCTTATTATTTTTAGTGGTGTTATGGGCTACGGGTCGAGACCCATGAACAGGTATCGAATCGCGCCTTTATTCGAATGGGGTGCTATTACTTTTCTAAGGGGTGGGCGGTTATTTGCCGCCGCAGGGGGCATAGACTTAACATTGAGACCAACTTTGACGGACTGTAGCGCAGAGAGGGAATTTAGTGGAAAGGTCCAATTTACCACAATTGAAGAAGTTTGCAACTCAGGTTGAACATACCCCAAGAGTGGTATAGGTTTTGCCTCTGGGCAAGAGGTCTCTAAATTTGCCTCATTGACATATAATGGGGGCAAAATCCCATAGATTCTTAATATTGAGAGCAAATTTGACGGATTGAAGCGCAGGAGGACAATTTGCTAGGAAATCTCAATTCACCACATTTGAAGAGGCTTGCAAGCTGTAAGCCAGAACATACCCCGCAAGAGGGTAGAATTTTTAATTTCTATGAAAAGGCTCTAAAGTTGCCCCCATTGACTTAGAATGTGGATTTTGGCGCAGAACTATTCCTGTACCTTTTGTCGAGAGACCCATGAAAGAGGTGGCAATTGTGCGTCTATTCGAATGGGGTGGTATGACCTTGTAAAAGAGGTGGGGGGGTCCTATAAGGGGCAATTAATATACATTGCAACTTCCATAGGAACTTTGAAACCGAATTTAACTGTGTATCCCACTGTCCCATAGACACGGGGAGGCTCATTTAACCTACAGGCAAACTAACTGGGGTTCACACCATCATGATGCTCATAAGCCACGCCCCCAACAACCTCATTAGCATGCTGTTAGCATGATGCTAACTATATTATCATGTTGCTGCTACAACTTCATTAGAATGTCTCTAACATGATGCTTAGCATGTTGCTAGTATGACGCTTAACTAACTAGCATGTTGCTAGCATTATTCTAATTATTTAGCATGCTACATAACATCATAAGAATGCTGTTAGCATTATGGTAAGACGATTAGCATGTTGCTAGCATTATGACAATAATATTAGCAGAAGGTCAGTTAGCATTATGCCAATTATATTAGCACTTCATTAAAGTATGATGCCAACATGTTAGCATTTTCACAGCATTATGCTAACTATAGTATTCTGTTAATAAATGGGTAGCATGTTCCTAGCATGATGCTTGTGCATTAGCATGTTACAGTAATATGTTTAGCTGATTATAGCTGTTGGTTACATTATGCTAATAATATTAGCATGTTTGTACTATTATGCTGGCTATTTTAGTAACACGTGGCTAGCACAGATGCTAACTATATTAGCTTTTTGCTAGCATTATGTTAACTATATTAGTATTCAAGTTAATAACATATTCCTATCATGATGCTAGTGTGATAGCATGTTGCTAGCATGACGCTTAGCTGATTAGAAGCATGTTGCTAGTATTATGCCAATTATGTAATAGCATTTTTAGCAAATATCATTAGAATGTTCCTCAACATGATGCTAGAGTGTTTGATTCTTTCATGTCCCATAGACTGAATATTGAGACCAACTTTGACTGACTGTAGCGCAGAGAGGGAATTTTGTAGAAAGGTCAAATTTACCACATTTGAAGAAGTTTGCAACCTGTGTCAGAACATACCCCGCAAGAGGGTATAGGTTTTGCCCCCGGGCAATAAGAGGTCCCCAAATCTGCCCCATTGACATATAATGGGGAAAAAATCCCCATAGACTTATTATTGAGAGCAAATTTACGGATTGAAGCAGAGTGACATTTGGTAGAAATCTCAAATTCACCACATTTCTGAAGAGGCTGTGTGCCAGAACATACCCCGCAAGAGGGTATAAAAGCCGGTTCTCTGGCGGAAAAAGGCGCCCAAAGTTGCCCCATTGACTTAGAATGTGATTTTGCCATAACTATTCCTGTACCGCTTATTTCCGTGAGACTCCATGAAAGAGGTGGCAAATTGTGCGGCCTATTCGAACGGGTGGTATGACTCTTGTAAAGAGGTAAAGCAACCAATCATCATCATCAAAATCCCAGTATTTTGCTCTAACATGATTACTACTATGAATAGAAGCAATATTGTCTTATTGTCATACCACTGTTATACCAGCACTTTTGTAATGTTGTTTTTCACAGAGAACTGAAGGAAACATTGCATTATTGAGGCTCAAGTTTTACATGGCAGCACTACTCACATTTTCTTTCAGAAAATGTACTTTCTCTAGTCTTATTATCTATTATCTTTTAAAATAACAAATAAAGAAAATAACAGATAAATAAATTAATTAATTAGTTAATTAGTTAATTTTAAAAAAGGGCCAGCTGGTGGTACAGTAGGTATGCTACCCTGTGATCAGAAGGTCGAGGTTCGAATCCAGGCCGGTAAAGTTACCGCTGAGGTACTCATGAGCAAGGTACCGTCCCCAAGCACTGCTCCCACTGCCACCTCGCGGATGGGCTATGCTGAGGTCATATTCTTTACCGCTGTGGTGCACTGTGTGCTGTGCTGCGTTCACAATGACAAATAATCACTCACTTATAAGTGAAACGTGAATCTCTCTCCTCCTCCTCCTCTAAGAGCCGTTTCATTTACCAGAAAGAACACTGTTGTCTTTCAAGTGACTGTTTTTAACGATGATAAAGCGGTTCAGATAATGAATTAACGATAAGTGAATAACTTTGACGGTATCGATGATCCAGTGCTCGTTTCGTCCATGGGAATGAGATGAATGCGATTCGGGAAACACGGCAAGATGAATGTCTTGTTTGTTTGTTTTTAGAAATTGCTGGTCAAATATAAGTGATGTTGCAAGCCTAGCCTATTACATGTATATAGATAACTTTTCCTTTTGTTATTTAAGGTTGTATTTTTGCTCTATTTTCATATTGCAGTAAATTGTAAGCATTTCTAAGCAATTTTTTGGACAAACGTGTCATGGATATACTGCATTTTGGGGGAAAATAATACCTGTTTGTTTAGTAAATGTTTAAAAATGAACATGGGTTTGATTTTTAAAATGTTATTACAAAACTCATGATGAAATATTGAGTTTGGAAACAAAAAATAGTGGTTTTCATGCAAAGAAAATACCTTTTTTCTCAATTTAACAATTGTTGATTTACAGCGTTTTGGAACCAAACTCTTCATTTGTTCTAAAGCGAGAACAGTTTTTGCAATGCCTCCCCATTTACTGTATAAAAATTGCTCCCAGCATTATTAAGTCACAAAAACGTGCCTAATGTCAAACGGCCTCATTCTTTCAGTTTTTACATGACTACATGACTACATGACTCTTGAGAATATCTCTGAATAAAACCACAAATGGTGGATTATCTACTAATGATGTATGGTATTTCTGAAGTGTAGACAAAATAGAAAAATAGCGAACCGAACCGAACCGAAAACTGTGACCCAAAACTGTAATACGAACCGAAGAGTGGATTTTGTGAACTGTTCCACGCCTAATGAGCATATGCATTATCTTGTATCTTTTTTCCATTTAATTTTTATATAACAAAACACTGGTGACAAATTATTTTTAACAAAATTTTGTTAATAGTCTTTTTGGCCATTCCTCAGACAGATTTACCAATATTCTTCAATACCACAGTACTACAGCTTTTGTTAGCTGCACATAATTGATAGAACTGGAGGGAGTAAACTTTACACAGTCAAACACACAGCCTCTAGCCCACAATTATTCTCCACTATTACTACTACTACTACTACTACTACTACTAATAATAATAATAATAATAATGACAATAATAATAATAATAACAATATTAACAAATAATTTTAATAATAACTAGATTATAAAATAAAGCCTTAAATTATAGCAAGATTCTTGAAACTAATGCAGAAATGTGACAGTAAACAAATCACTTAAAAATAGCTTTGTCAGTAGCTCACACTAAAACATTTATAGTTTTAACTCACCAAGAAAAAGCGAGGATCAGTGAATGTTGTATCTTTAAAGACAAATCATGAAAAATATTTATTTTCAAGCAAATCTTCAGCTATATGAAGTGAATGTCCTTAATCCAGTTACAAGAATTTCAGCTAAAATAACGAATCGTACTTAAAGACTGTGCATTTCAAACTCACCTCGAGTTAGCTTCTGTATGCAGCAGACAAAATATTCATGCACTGCAGAGCAACACAGACCTTGAAACACTAACTCACTCCCACTTGATAAACAGAACTCCTTAGTGTGACATGATAGCATATTTGGATGAAAGCTTTCTAGATTTTATAATGGTCATTGTGTGTTTGCAGAGTTTTCATTACATGTCAGGACCATTGATACTTTTATATTTATATTTATATTTGATATTTATTTGAGATCTCTCAGCTCATAGGTGACGTTTAAAAGACACAGATGATGAACTGTTACAACTGAGCAAAAATGTACATGTAGGTCTGTTAAGACCTATGTTATCCTGCCTATATATGCTATTTCCCAGTATCGTTCTATTTTGAATGATCATGGCCAACTGAAAATTTCGTGCATGTGTCTGCAGTAATAATTATAATTTTGTAGTAGGACTGCAATGACTAGTCAACATAAACAACAATGACGATTAGAAAAAATTATGTACTTGAAATTTAAGTGTCTTTGCATGATATTTGTAAATTGCAATGCACTATAGGAAATTCTGGGAGAGCTATTGCTACCATTGCTTCTGCCATGAATGGTATTCTGGACCCAAGGTAGCAGGACTGCACTATAGGAAATCTGGGAGAATATCATACTATTGTTTAGCATGACGGAAATGAATGGTGTTGAAACATCTGAATGTGTGGGAACATTTTATGAAGAAGGCAGAGCTCTGGTACTGCACAGATTTATTTTCATTTATTTTCAGTGAATGGGCCCCTTCATGCTTTATGTTACAGAATATAACTGTCTCTATAATGTTAGTACAATGTTTTTCTATATTAGCTTTCACTTCCGTTAGCGAACAATATATTTAGTTGACATATTAAGTGCTTTAGAAAATAGTGAATTACAGTAGTAGCTACCTTGTTTTATATTCTTCCCAGTTTTTGCTCACGTTACTCTAGAGCAACGTGAACTTGCTCATGTTGCCGCAAATGACTTTAAGTGAATTACCAGTTTAATATTGAACTATTTTTACCTTAATGTTGCTGAGAGGATCCACTAGTATAGGGACTATTTTTATATCTTTACTTCTTTTGGAAATGACTAATTAATCTAATTGCTTTACTGTGTATTAAATGTTCATGCACCCGTCGTCCAGAGGAGGATGGGGTCCCCTTCCGAGTCTGCCCGGGCCAAGGTTTCTTCCTATTAGAGTGAAGCTTTTTCTTGCTACTGTCGCCTACAGGGCTTGCTTGTTGGGGTTTAGGATTTGTTATATGAAGTGCTTTGTGACAATGACTGTTACTAATTTATTTGTTCCCTACCTGGTCGATGTTTACAATTCGCTGTGGTTTCTCTGTATTCAGGCTCTTATAATTGTTCTGGTTTCTTCTTATTAGAGAATTTGTCACAAGGCACCTGCTCCGCTGCTGCCAGTAGTTGGAATGGGACGCGCTGGTCGTGGCCTCAGCAAGTTATTTGGTTTCACTTCAAGCGCCCACTCTGCCATTAGATTCAACCTGGCCTCCTTCTGATTCTCATCGCATCAAATAACTGTGAGTACTCCAGTTATTGTATTCTACCCTTTTGTTAGAGTGTGTGTCAAGTAGAACATGGATTATTGTGGTAATCTCCACTGTAAGAGAGTTCTTATATCAACTCGCGAGGCTTTCCTGCCTACTCGCGCTCTCAGCCATATTTGGGTTAACCACCACGCCACAAGCGCTTAACGAGTAGCACCATTACATCCCAACCAGATCACCGTTTAATTGTGAAAGTGTGGGTGATTCTGGCTCATATCCTAATCCTCAGATCATCAGTCCGACACTCCTGATAAAGTTAGTTCGCTTTCCGCTTTTCTCGTCAGATCCTACCAGATCACTGACCTTAATCTGACAGAAATTAGTTGTGTTTTCTAAAAACGTGATCGTAAACTAGTTAATTCATACGGAATGTTATTTCTGTCTCTACATGGTCGCACGCTAATAATTCTTGCTCTCTGTATTCTGGGAGAGTCTCGTTTCGATGCGCCACAAGATGCACACACACATACAAACACAGTGAGTATACTCAAGCAGTGGACAGAGAGTGCATAATGGAAAATATGCCACACAACCATTTGAAATTCAGATTTAGTTCAACAACTACACTGCAAAAAATAAAAATCTGTGCAAGTGTAATTGACTTGAATTCAGCATTTTAATCTTGTTACACCATTTTTGATTTATTTCTTCTTGGCAAGGCTGAATATTGTTTGTATTATTTTGACTTGTTTCAAGAAAAATTTATCTTGAGTTATCCTACCTAGGTAATACAACTAATTTTTGAAGCAGTTTTTTCTTAAACAACCATTGGTAAAAGGAGCGTGTTAACAGTCAGACCGTGTATATTTTTACTTGTTTCAAGAGAATTGGAGAAAAAACTAGTATATTCTGCTTAATTTAAGTTGTGTATGCTTAGTCTTTGAGTATTTTTTCTTGTTTTAAGAAATCTTTTAGCAAGTGCAATTTTCTTTTTGCTGAACTGGCAGAAAATTTAGTTGAAATAAAGTATTTTTTTCCCAAAATAGTACATTTCTTATTTTAAAGGCATTTTTGCAGTGTGTTCTTTCTGTCTCTACAGGGTCGCAAGTTTACAATTCTCCTTAGCTCTCCTTTGCTATTTGGGGTTCTGCCCCGATGTGCGCCCACAGATACATACATGCACACACGCACGCATGCATAACCATCAACCTCCGTGAACCACGGTGTATAGAGGAATGCAAGTTACAGTTAATGAAGGAACACATTGTAAAAAATCAGTATCAGAAAATAGGAAAAAGAAAAAGGATAATAAGAAAAAGGTACCAGAATCAAGCAAAATTATCTGCCAATATAGTGAGAAAATTTATCTTGTTAAGATCTCCTAAAACAAGAAAAAAAATCTTTCCCTTTTTAGCTTGTTTTTAGCTTTAATATTCTTAAAATAAGCGAAGTTGTCATGAATTTCTTAACTCGTAGTGGAGAGCATGAGAACCTTTCAGTTCTCTTAATTAAATTTATTATTTCATTTTAAGAAGTTCTTATAATCAGTATTTTTTTCTTAATAAGATAATTGTAGCCACGTTTCTAAAATTAGATTATTTATCTCACAATATTACAAGTCTAGTCATAGGTTATTCTAAACAAAAAAAACAAGATTTTTTTTTTTTTCATTTTAAGATTTTCTGGCTTGTTAAGTTTTCATTTTTTGCAGTGCACTAAACTAGACTTCATATTCAAGCTGCATTACCATCAACATCAAGAGTGTATTAGTCAGGGCTGCCAACTTTTCTAAAAACCTGGAGTGAGATTTGATAGAGGAGACTATACTCCAAGGTACATGCAGTCACACAAGATGGAGGGTATGTGGTGTTTGGGGAACATTGTAAATAATTTTATTTCTTTTTACATAATGCCTTCTGCATTCTTGGTGTGTTTTCTGAGGGGCATCCTGCTGAGTTGGACAATACTCTACATTCTACACAGCAAAAAACATTTGTTAGGGTGTGTGAGAAGGCTGGGCCTCCCCAGAAAAATCTTTTTTATTCACTCAGGGACACATTTCCTGCATTCTGGTGGATTTTTGGATGGCTTGCTAGAGATGTGCAACACTTAAATTTATTTTGATTCATAGCCAACATTCTGACTCTGCAGGGCCTTCACAAGTAAACCTGAGCTGAGCATTCAGCTTAGAGTGACCAACAAAGCACCAAGTTTGGACTTAGCTGCATCTTGTGTTTATTCTAAATTTTATTGGAATACATCTTACCCATTCTCAGTGCTGTTGGGCCTAGGGCAAAACAGTCTTGATCCACAGTGCTTTTCTTCTGCATACATCATGACATATTCTTTAATTTCTTTAAGTTTTTTTTTTCTTTAACAGGGCAATTGAGACATAAATAATTAAAATATATGTCCTATAAATGAACAACAAGCCCTGTGAAGGAAATTTTTAATTATCCACCTTAAAGTGTGATTCCAAAGTATAATCTCTTAGTAATAGGAATGTGCTGATGGTTGTGGTTTTGTTAAGGTTCTCACCTTATGGATGGTCTTAGGTTAGTTAAGCAAGTTTCTTGTTTATCTAGTCTGGCTGGGCAGATAGCAGAAACAAAAGAAACACAATAGATAAGAAGTCCTGTTTTCCAAACTTTGTTGAATAGATCAGAAGAAGTGCTGATGACCAAACCTTGTTGAGTAGATAAGAAGGAATGCTGACTGACCAAGGACTCTTTGTATTACACTGTGTGTTGATGTGTGTAGTAGTATAAATGACTGGCTATATGAAGGGGCACATCGGACGCTCTCTCAGACACTCACAGAAGTGCATGAGACTCCCCTTCGCAGAATTAAATTTTTTTACAACTGGAGACTCTTGATGTTTGTCTTTATTTCTGACGTCTGAGTTTAAATATGTACAGAAAAATCCACCACAAGTTCATGTTTTCAATATCTCTTTGCATCTGTCATATTACTCTACTTGTTTTATTTCCAATGTGGCTTTAAATGAACGGTAAACGGCTCTAGAGTAAACCTTTGAACTAGACAATCGGATCCGGGTCCTGCCTGAGCACCGAAGCCGCTTTGTTTTTTTTCTCTATATATTTTTTCAGTTCAAGCCACATGTGATTGATCAACTACATGATGCGTGGTAGTGTCAGTGTGTCCACACTGAGCAGGAGGAGGCAAGCAGGAGAGAAAGGAGAAAGAACAGGGAGGGAGGGAGGGAGACATGAGAGAGAGAGAGAGAGAGAGAGAGAGAGAGAGAGAGATGCTACAGAGACAACACGTTTCACTGTAAATAGTTAAAAGTTGATAAATATTATGCATACAATCAAAGAATGGATTTTTTGTCAACTTGAGATGGGTTTTGTTTTGTATTTAAAATTAAATTTTGTAGCTCTCTGTTATAATAAGTATAATAAGCCCACATAAATAACCTTTTTGATATATTATATGTTTTGTACTTAGTAATTATGGGTAGACGGTACGATCACAGCAAGAAGGGCCTATGTGGAGTTTGCATGCTCTCACCATGTTTGCATGGGTTTTCTTCCGGGTGCAATGGGTTCCTCCCATAGTCCAAAGGCATGCGATATAGGTTAATTGGTGACTCTAAATTGGCCCCATAAGGTGTGAATGTGTGTGTGACTGTGTGAGTGTGTGTGTGCCCTGCGGTGTGCTGGCGCCTGCCCAGGGTTGTTCTACTCTGTCGTGAGTCTGGCCCGTCCTCAGCGACCCTGTGTTGGGGATTAAGTGTTCAGAGAATGAATGAAGGAATACCGTAATTTTACACATAGTTTTATTCTTGGTAATAAATTATTTTAGACAACAAAAAAATCTGACGAGCCACTTGGGAACCATAAGAACCGTCCTAATAGAGCTGGATTTCTCATCACTAATAGACAAATAATGAGTGAATTCTACTAGGTGTGCACCCTAATATGCCTATAATGTGCATGTTCGTAATGAGGTGCTCTCCCATGCTGCTTGCTGCGAGGACAGCCGCTGCGGCAGTATAATGATTTAGCATGTACAAAGTTTCCATATGCTTTAAAGGTTCTCACAACACACACTAAATGAGTATGAAACATAATTTAAAGGTTAAGAGCATAAATACTCCACACACTGGCCTAGATTTTACTATTTTACATACCTGTCGGGGATACTCCTCTCAAATACCTTTACTACTTCTTCTGACATCCTCTAGCTCATTCAGCTGCTGCCGAGTGGTGTCACAGGGCATGTCATCATGACATGAGTCAAAGTAAAGTTGTAAGCCATTTTATTAACAGAACTTCAAACAAAACCGGTACGAGGGCCACAAACAAAACAGAACTCTTCTTTGGAACCTTGAAAACACGAACAGCACGCCGACATGGGGAGGGTAGTGTGAAGGTGGATCGACAGGAGACACTGGGAAAACTGAGCTTATAAAGGGTAAGAGAAACAATGAACAGGATTAATCAGACGAGGGAAAACCAGAAAAATCTGAAAATGTATATTTACACAAAATCCTGTTTTGTTTTAGCGTATTTGCTTTCTATTTATTTGTTTACTATTTTAACCACATTTCCCATGGCACTTCGGTTCTTCCTCTTATAAGCGTCGCTAATAATTTCTGCACTTCTTTTCATGCTGAGCACGAAGAAGGATGGCACAGTATCGTTGATAATCTTATCTTTATTTTAGTAATCCTTGTGTATTTATATATATATATATATATATATATAAATGTATATATATACTGTATATAAATTAAGCTTGTGTGCCACGTATGCTTGTCTCCCTTCCTTTTTCCATGTGGGAGCAGGAGCAGAACAAGTTTTCTCTGGGGCGTAATAAACGGATCATCCAAAAGCGGAACGCGGATCGTTTATCTTTCAGTGCATCCGACTTACACACCAGAACCATTGCCATAACACAATGGCAGAGGTGACGCCATTTGCAACATGGTAGCGTGACTGGTTACAGTGGCATCTGCTGGCCGCTTAGCAAAGTCAAAAGCGGCCTGTTATGGCCAAAGTCCAGGGGGGTCATGACAGAGTGCAGTGTTATTAGTTGTGCCACCTACCATAGGGGAGTGTTTAAAGGTATGAACACCTCTCTGCCAGTCTTAGCCAATATGAATAATTAACCTCTTAAGCCCGAACGTGACGCCATCATTAAAGGCTTTGGGTAGTGGGTAAATGTAAAACAAACATGCGTACATCACCGCCACCGATAGAATCTCGCATCTAACAATTTCAAACAACAAAATCCACCTAAACATAACACAATTACAACACCAAACACATAAATAAACAAAGAGCAAAAACACTGCATAGGTATACGTGGAAGAAATACGGCTGTAGAATCTATACTACTATACAACCATGCATGACCAGATTATGTCGATAGCCATATTACCACTCTCCAATTAAAACTGACCGAAACAGCAACCAAAAACTTCATAACTTCACAAAGTTATAAACAAGATGATATGCCTTACCTTTGATGTTTTGTAATCATAAATCACATTCAAGTCAATAAAATCCAGACGGAACTGTAGACCATCTACACTGAACCGTCCGTCTTCAGAGTCCGTCTGTTGCTTAGGAGAGCAACAAATCAGATCCAGATTCAGCCCCCTTTTCTCGCAGACTAGCAGTGTTTGGCACCCTGTGATTGGTGAATGATGTTGCTGACGATTATTCAAGAACTGCCTCTCAATACTATTGGCTCTTCAGAGTAAAACAAGGTGTGAACTGTCCAAATAGATCAATCGGTTTCTGAGGTGTAGCTCTGCGTATCCGAAGAGTGAGAAAACTGGAGAGAGCGCGATTGCGCATAGAAGCGCAGATCACGCAGTAGACGAGAAGGGCTGCTTTTTCCTTTCTTTTGTATGATTCGTAACTTCAGAAAAAAGATAATGATATAAGAACGGCAGGCAAGAATAAAGCAAATTTCACTTTCACTGAGTGATGTACTGACATGCCGCTACCACAGTGGAGCTACTGCTTATCCTAGGAATCTTCAGGCAGATAAAGATGCCGATCTCCCCATCAACAGAATGTAGATCCAGAGAATAGTGAACATCAACATCTGCTCTCACCTATCAGAAAGGTGAAAGGCCACTCTAGCAAACGTTCTAAACAATCACCCATTTATTGCAGAAATTGTTAGGTCCCACTGTGTCTCACTTCCAAAAAGAATGAATATGAATATGTATTTTTTAGGCGAACATGATTTTTTTGCCATGTTCTGCTGTGTGCCATCTTCCTTTATTCTGAAACAGTAACATGTATTCTGATGGTTTGCTGAGATATACGCATTTTTAGAGCAAAAAATCTGTAAAACAGTCTCAGGGCTTAACAGGTTAATCTATCTCGAGTGGAGTTTGTCAGGCTCAACCCCTCGATCAGATAGATAAACAGATTTTGTTTTGGTGTAAGAAAAGGAAGTGGCATGAGACAATGTAGAAGGCAGTCAAAACAGTATTTTTTTGTTCTCACGCTCACTGCGTGACAGTTGGCAACATTTTCAGTGGAGCAATCAAGGCAAGACCTGATCCCTCTGTATGTGAAAGTACTTGTGAGATATTCTGTGCACAAAAACAGAAGTAAAAAATTTATACGGCATGTTATTTCTGTGTCTACATGGTCACACATTTACAATTCTCCTTTGTGTAAATATAGTGGTATAGCTTCCACTAAAATAATAAATGAATAAATATTCGATAAATATACTTATATGTTGAGATTTAAAAAAAAATGTAATTTCCAAATTCATATTAGTTGAAAAAACAAAAAGGTGATTTAATTTAATAAAAGGCATACAAAATCATTAGTTTTATTTTGTTTAATATTTAGTTCGTATTCTAGTCTACTTCATAAAATAAGTATCCTGCAGCTTTACATAGGTCAGTAGTTGTGTCAGCTAATCAATAGGTAGGCGTTGTCGCCAAATTGGGATTAGACGAAAAGAGCGCAAGAAGAGTAAATTTTAGCAAGACAGAGCCAGAACTAATGGAAAAGAAAGAGAACTTTAGACATTGTTAATTTAGTTTTTCCAATGGGAAATATTTTGTTACTTCTGTCTATGTTGATAGGCTGTGGTTATTTTGGATGTTTTTCTGAGTTAAACCAGTATTGCTGAAAAGTCGGGACCCAGAATGCTTTCATGAGCGAGCCACACGCATCTGAAAAGAACCCAAACTACCACATTGTATCGACTGGATTCCGTGGTTTTCCTTTCGCTGAAGTCAAGTTGAATCGACGGCAGTTTGTTTTTTGGTGCAAGTGGATTCACACCGCGGTAAGAGGAGAATTATTTTAACCGCAACTTTTTTCCTTTGGATGACGTGGACTCCACACTGACTGCTTAACGTGGTCACTAGCTGAGATAACTCTACACTTGTGGGACTAATTTGAATTGATTCTTTTGATAATTGAGTCACACCTACCATATCAATGTAGTGCTGTTCTGAGCCAAAATGTTGAGAAATTAAGCTGTTTCCCTTTTATGCTGTTTAAATAAAGTCGGTTAAATGCAGGTCTATTTTTCACTTTTTCTTTCTTGTAAACAGTAGTTAATGTCTTGAATCTAGTAGGTAAAATGTCTTGAATCTAGAACAGTATTACTTTTGTAGAGCTTACAATAAGGTAAATACACTTGAGATGATGACAGGATGGTAAATTATGGCTTATGGCAAAAGGGCACTGCCTAATACGAGTCAGGAATGCTAACTTCAAGACATTTTGTCTCAAAATGCCAGTTTCCAATCTTATTTCAAGTTGGTGGTGACTTAAATCTAGAACAGTGTAACAATTATAGAACTAAAAATTAGTTAAAATACACTTGAAACAAACAGGATGACAAAAAATAAAATGCTACTTTTGAGGGCAAAATACTATTTTTGAGCATGACAAGCTTATTATGAGACACAATATTAGTAAAATATAGCTAAAAATGAGTTTTCCCAGCTAATTTCAAGATCATTCATATCTTGTAAGGCTTAAATATAATGTCTTATTTTAAGAAATCTTACCAAGACAAATTTCACTTGTTCCATTGGCAGATTTTTTTGCTTATTACAAGCAAAAATATCTTGTTTTAATTTTTTTTTGCTTATTTTTGGAGTGGCCTTTTTTCCAGTGTAAGTGCTTGTGATTAAGATAAAGTTAAACCTAAGTGTAAAAGTGAGCCAACTTAAACCGTCAACATCCGTGAACCAGAATGAACCAAATGCATTATTGCGACGCGGCTCTGAGTGGTGCACAGGGGATTGTGGATAAAGTAGTTCTCTCCCTGAAATGCCAAAAGCAACTCCTTTTATAGGACAAAATGAGTGCAAATTGGCTCAAAAATATAACTTCAGTAAATTCAAACTTCACTATTTCTTTATTGTCAATTAATCAGAATTTCCTCAATTTTATAATGCTAGTGTAAGATCCCAGCCCAGACCGAGGGAGGAATCCATCTCACCAGAAAGGCCATCTGACCAGGACTCCAGTTCCAGACCTTCACAACCACCTCAGTTTACCAGATCAAGGTCACCAGAATTCTAGCCAATTACATTCACAGAACCTGCATATAAGGCCTTTCATGTACCACCATTCTTTGCGAAGTATTGTCATGCCTAGTGCTACATACCGAAAATAATAATAATACATTTTATTTCTAAGGCACCTTTCAAGTCACCCATGGACGCCATACAATTACAAATAAAATCATTGTTAACTCTAAAAACAATATAGAACATGCCTCACAAAAGACAATAATACAGTACAGACAGGATACAGATAAAACAAAAACAATTGTCACGTGTGTGAGAATAGAAAATGATCTTCTCCCCCGATGGGAGACTCAGGATGATGTATGGAAAGCCAGTAAAAAGAGATGAGTTTTAAGTAAAGTTTTGAAAGTTGAAAGCTCAGTGCATTGACGAAGTGCAAGAGGGAGAGAATTCCATAATTTAGGACCTACCACACTGAAAGCCCTGTCTCCCATACTGCGCAGATGGGTGGAGGGAACAGAGAGAAAATGGGCATCAGTGGAACGTGGAACGTGTACGTGTGGGTTGGTATAAAGTTAAGAGATCAGAGAGATGACTGTGAAAGGTTATGTTGAGCTTTGAAAACCAACAGAATGATTTTAAATTGAATGCAGTATTGAATAGGTAGCCAGTAAAGCTGGTGTAGAACAGGGGTGATATGTTGCCTGGGCCAAGTATATGTGAGAACAAGTGCTGCAGAGTTTTGTACATATTGAAGCCTACCTAAATTCTTAGCTGGAATGCCAAATAGTAGAGCATTGCAATAGTCTAGCCGAGAAGTTATAAAGGCATAAATGAGAGTCTCTGCAGAATTATAAGTAAGCGATACACGTAATCTAGAGATGTTCTTGCGATGGAAAAAAGACGTTTTGGTGATGTGCTTAATGTAGGAATCAAAAGAAAGAGTTGGGTCCATGATGACTCCAAGATTTTTAACTTCTGAGGTAGTAGTGGTAAAATATCCAGGAATAGACAGGTTCAAATGCTTAATCTTCCCTAAAATGGGTGGTGTGGCAATCAGAATAGCTTCAGTTTCATCATGATTAAGTTTAAGAAAGTTTTGTGTCATCCAGGTACTAATGGCAGTGAGAGAATCTACCAAGCTAGAAGGAGGAAGTAAATTTGAGGGCTTTGAGTGGATGTAGATTTGTGTGTTGTCAGCATAGCAGTGAAAATTCAACCCATGCTGACGGATAATATGGCCAAGGGGAAGAATGTAAATAAGGAAAAGAAGGGACCCAATACAGAGCCTTGGGGGACTCCATGTGTACATGGTGTCCTGTGAGACCTGAAGCCACCAATGAACACAAACTGTTCCCTGCCAGTGAAGTACGATTTAAACCAGGAGAGTGGTATGTCCTTAATGCCTAAAAGAGTTTCCACATGATTGAGTAGTATATTATGACAAACTGTGTCGAATGCAGCAGTAAGATCCAACAAGAGAAGGAGACTGACATGACCCGTATCAGCCGCTACAAGCAGATCATTGACGACCTTGACCAGGGCCGTCTCTGTACTATGCTTAGCCCTACAACCAGACTGCATTTCTTCCCATAAACGTACTCGGTTACTAACGTAACCTTGGTTCCCTGAGATATGGGAACGAGTACTGCATTGTAGGACGCTATGGGAAAAGTTCTCTTTTTCCTCTTCGCCTTTTTTTTTTTTTCCAGTCACACAGTGCAACTGCACGCTGATTGGTTCGTAAAAGTTAATCAGCACGAACCAATCGCTTGACGGCAGAGTTTTACCGGGTACCGGCATTTGCATGGGGCGGCTCCAACCGGCTCTATAAATGTGGCCATTTTGCCGTCAAGTTCAGATTTTTCTTCGAGTGAAGCATATCTGAGGCGTGCAGCACATGGCATGGCAAGGAACGCAGTACTCGTTCCCATATCTCAGGGAACCAAGATTACGTTAGTAACCGAGTACGTTCCCTTTCGATATTTCACTCGTACTGCATCGTAAGACACTATGGGAACCAGTACAATCCCGCCGTGCCATGGTGGGGTGCGACTCAACATGGCGCCCATGGGGAATCCCAGGGGAGTGTCAAAAATTACACCAAGCACAGGGCAAGCCGCGAAGGGGCCTCTGTGGCTCGGGCGTCACCCCGCCGGTGCCCGGGTGGGCCCGAAGTTAGGGACTTGTACCGCATGGGTCAAGTAGCCCATAAGTCAGTCAGTCAGTCCAAGACGGACTCAAACTGACAAAATTCTGGACTGTAGAGCAGGGACATCCAGGTTGTAGAACCTGACAAATGTGGACAGCGAGGACCAGCCGGCCGCCTCACAAATCTCCAAAATGGAGACCCCGCTAGACCACACCCAGGAAGAGGCCATGCCCCTGGTGGAGTGGGCTCTGACTCCGATGGGGCACTGCAACCCCAAGGAGGAATAAGCCAATGCAGTGGCCTCCACAATCCACTTAGAAAGCCTCTGCTTCGTAACCGGAAGGCCCTTGGCCCGGTTACCAAAGCCTACAAACAGTTGTTCCGAGCTCCTGAAGGAGGCAGAATGCTCCACATACGCTCTCAGGGCCCTGACGGGGCAGAGCAGGTGCAAGTCCTGGTCGTTCACCGAGGCGGGCAGGGCAGAGAGAACTACGACCTGGGCTCTGAACGGAGTTGAGAGCACCTTAGGCACATAACCCAGCCTTGGTTTCAGGACGACTCTGGAGTCGTTTGGCCTGAATTCCAGGCAAGACGGGTTGACAGACAGGGCTTGCAAGTCACCCACACGCTTGACAGATGCCAGTGCTACGAGCAGGGCAGTCTTGAGCACTTTCAAGCTTGAGGAGCGCAGAGGTTCGAACGGGGCCTCTCTCAGGGCCCTCAGCACGGTGAATAAGTCCCACAAGGGGAGCGTACGAGGGCGCGGGGGGTGCAACCGCCTGGCGCCTCTCAAAAATTGAATAACCATGCTGTGCCTGCCGACCGAGCGCCCCGCAATAGGGGCATGAAAAGCCACTATCGTCGAGGCATAAACCTTGACGGTCGAGGGAGAACGCTGTTTGTCCAGCAACTCCTGCAGGAATGATAACACCACCGAAACCTCTGAGGAGATCAGATCTACGTTCCGGTCTTGGCACCAAGCTGTGAATAGAGCCCATTTTAAAGCATAAGTCGCTGCATGGACGGGGCTCTAGCTTCAGTCATGGTGTTCAGGACGCGCTCCGGGAGTCCCAAAGGCGTCCATTGAGCGGCCAGACATGCAGGGCCACAGCTCGGGCCGCGGATGCCACAGCGAGCTGTTCGCTTGAGAGAGGAGGTCTCGTCTCAGCGGAATCGGCCACGGGGCTGTTTCCAACAGCTGGAACAGCTCTGACACCCATGTTTGGTTCCTCCAGAAGGGGGCCACCAGGAGAAGCCTGAGTTTGCGCTCCCTGACTCGTCTGAGTACCTTTGGTAACAGAGTAACAGTAATCCGTGCTCCTCGTAAAGTAAAGTGGGCAGTGAGAGTTGTCTTCAGAGGCGAAGAGGTCGACTCGCGCCCTGCCGAAGGTATCCCAAATCCTCTGAACCGCGAGGGGGTGGAGCATCCAGTTCTCTGACGAGACATTGCTCCTTGACAGCATGTCTGCCCCTTGGTTCAATTTGCCCGGCACGTGTGATGCCCTGAGCGAGCGCAGGTTGACCTGGACCCATACCAGAAGGCGTTTCGCCAGCGCCTAGAGGCGCTTCAAGACAATTCCGCCTTGGTGATTCATGTAGGACACCACAGAGTGGCTGTGCGAGCGCACCAGCACATGGTGCCCCTTCAGGTCTGGCAAGAAGGCTTGGCAGGTGTGGTACACTGTGAGCATTTCAAGGCAGTTGATGTGCAGCGCCGCCTCCTCCTTGGACCAAAGGCCAGTTTGCCTTCGCACAGCGCCCCCCAACCCGTGTTGGAAGCATCTGTCGAGACCACCTTTCTCCTGTGTGCCACGTCCAGGCGCACCCCTTGGGCTAGCCAGCAAGGGTCCCTCCAGCAGGTCAGGGCTGCGACGCAGGCCCGAGTCACCGTTATGCAGTGGCGCCCCTAGAGCCACACCGCAAATGGAACCCTCTGTTTCAACCAGAACTGGATGGGTCGCATGTAAAGCAGACCCAGCCGAAGAGTGCCACGTCCATGTATCTTTTAAAAGTGCGGGGAGCCATAGATAAACCAAACGGAAGGACCTTGTATTGATATGCCACGCCCTCGAAGGTGAATCTCAGAAAGCGCCTGTGATGGGGGGCAATTTGGATATGAAAGTAAGCGTCTTTCAAATCCAGAGACATGAACCAGTCCTCGGGGCAAATCTGCGCGATGGCCGTGGCGGGACTCAAACCCCTCTTCTTCCTGGTTGGGCATTCAGGAGGACTTCTTGGGCACTGGGTCCATGGCGATCTTGGGCCGGGGACCCGTGCGCTGAGGGAAAGGGAAGCATCTTGCAGAGCGTGAACGTCTTCTCTCCTGATGCTCCTTTGAACACGGATCCAGTGGGGGAGGGGTGGGAGCAGCGGGCTGCCAAGCTGGCTCAGACCTGGGGTGGCTGGCGGCAGATGACGTGCTGGAGCGCTTCGGGAGGAAGTGTCGCATTGCTTGGCATGACTTCTGAGCTTCAGTAAAGCACTCAGCGAACCCCTCAACCGCTGGACCGAAGAGGTCACCTGGAGAGACGGGAGCATCGAGGAACGGGACCTTGTCCGGCTCCTTCATCTCCGTGAGCATCAGCCAAAGATGGTGCTCCAACATCACCAGGCTCGACATAGAGCGGCCGATGGCTTGGGCTGTGGCCTTAGTAGCGCGAAGCGCCAGGTCCATCGCACTCCTCAGGTCGTTGAGAGAAGCAGCGTCGAGACTGGCTCCCTCTGAGGCGAGCATCTTCGCCTGAAAAACCTGCAGGACAGCAATGGAGTGGCATTGAAAAATGCAGTTGTTTTAATGCTCTTTCGAAATAAGCTCTTTTAGAATTCGCCGGAAGCGGCAGGGGAACGGCGAATAATTGCTGGTTTCCAGCTGCGTTGCTCGATCGATGGCAATTGCATTCAGATCAGAAGAGTTCAGCGAGGAAAATATCCAAGGCTGAAGAGAAGAAAAATCTGAACTTGACGGCGAAATGGCCACATTTATAGAGCCGGTTGGAGCCACCCCATGCAAATGCCGGCACCCGGTAAAGCGGCGCGGCCATTGGCCTCTTAAACTCTGCTGTCAAGCGATTGGTTCGTGCTGATTTATTTTATGAACCAATCAGTGTGCAGTTGTACTGCGTGATTGAAAAAAAAAAAAGGCTTCAGAAGAAGAGGAAAAAGAGAACTTTTCCCATAGCGTCTTACGACGCAGTACGCGTGAAATATCGAAAGGGAACTATAATTCGTTAAGTGATCCTGTAACTGTAAGGCAACAGTATGCTCAAGAAGTTTGGCAATGAAAGAGAGATTAGAAATAGGACGGTAGTTATAGAAAGCGTCAACTGCAGTCCCAGGCTTATTACAGGGGTAATAACTGCAGTTTTAAAGGAAATAGGCCTGTGAGGAGGGATGAATTTATTATCTGTCCAATAACGGACAAGGAGAGCTCTAGGATTATTCTGACCATTAGTAATAAGTGAGGTGCAGTAAATGGATTTGGTCTTATCAAGAGACTCCTTATAAGCAGTTCGTGGCATAACGGTAGGGTGTTCGCCCCGTGATCAGAAGGTTGCAGGATCGAATCCAGGGCCAGTAAAGTTACCACTGAGGTACTCATGAGCAAGGTACCGTCCCCAAGCACTGCTCCCCGGGCGCTTGTTAGCTGCCCACTGCTCCTTCATGGATGGGTTAAATGCAGAGGTCACATTTCGTTGTGGTGCACTGTGTGCTGTGCTGTGGTGTGTTCACAATGACAAATAATCACTCAAAAAAATAATAATAATAAGCCAACACATGGTCTTTGTAAGCTTGAGCATGCACAGATAGGCCAGTACTCCTCCTATGTCTCTCTAATTGGCGTCCTGCTGCCTTCATTTTGCGCAGCTCCGATGTGAACCAAGGAGCAGATTGGAAAAATGAGACAGATCGTGTTTTCAAAGGAGAAAACTAGTTAGGCACATTGGAAAGTTGTGAGTTATACAGTAACACTTTATCGTCAAGGCTTGTGTTAACAAATGCCTGATCATTAAAATGGGATTGCAGTGTAACTAGTAGCTCTGACGTATTAATATTCTTGATGTTTCTGTAGGTAATGGAACATGTAGTGTGACAGTGATGATGAAGCTTAGGAACCACTATATTAAATAAAACAGCTATATGATCAGAGACAGAGAGATCTTTAAGACAGAGATCAGTCGGAAAAACACCATGGGAAAAGACAAGATCTAATGTATGACCTTTTGAGTGAGTGGGAGAGTTTACATGTTGTGTAATCTCTGCATCATGTTGGGAAAATTATCAGCAAGGTTGCAAGTATTTGAGTCAATATGAATATTAAAATCTCCCAAAATCAGAATAGATGCATATAAATGGGTCAGTGAAGATAAGAGCTCCATAAATTCATTAATAAAGGTGGTAGATCTTTTAGGAGGCCTGTAGATGAGCAAGAGAAGCAGTGGTGTGTTCGCAATGAATTTTAGACCAAGACATTCAAATGAGGAAGTATCATGCAGGGACACACTCATGACTTACACAGGTACAACATGGTACAACACAGCCAGCCCTCCGCCTGTTGATCGAGGTTGATTTATGAATTTATACCCAGATGGAGTAGCTTCATTTAACGCCATAAACTCGTTTGGAGTTTGCCAAGTCTCCATTAGGCACAAGAAGTCAAGACCCATATCAGAAATCACATTGTATATATAAAGTGTTTTCTTATTAAGAGATTGACTGACTGTTTTTGGTAGCTTTTGTAATGATCACTGGGCATAAGTTGTTAAAGTCCACAGTTTGCTTGGAAGCAGCATTGTTCCCATCACAGGACCAGTTCCAGATAGAGTCAATATTGTTGAGATGATGATAACGGGAAAGATTCCTACGTGAGTCCCTGTGGCGGGTATTCAGGGCGACGGCAAGTAATGTCATAATGTTGGTGCTCTAGAAGAGCATCAGGTAGTCCATATGATTTCCTTCTGAGACGGAAACGGATGAGACGGATGAGAAACTCCGATGTGTATTTAAAAATCATGATTATTGAGTTCATTGGCTTCTGGTAGCGAGGCTCATGGTAGCACTGACAGTTTAACCACGACCCAAACAAAATGAGCCAGAATGACACAACCATGAGACGCATTTGAAAAGTGATTAAACAGTCCAAGGTGAGCTTCAGTGGTGCAGCCATTTCACGCAGCAACAAGTTAATGCCAATATCTAGCCACAACAGTCGGTTCTATTACATTAGCCAACACGCGCTATCCACAAACACTTAGGGCTGGCGACACCAGCAACCAGACCCCACAGTGCAATAGTATTACCAAGAACTCACCCACTAATGAGCATGCGATCTCTGCAGATTGCCATGAGAGGGCTTGGTCACTGGTCAGGCAAACAAGGTTGCAGTAAGTCCACAATCGCAAACCAGGACACTCCAGAGCCAGAGCCTTCATCCAGGCCCACAACGACAGAGAACAAAGCACTATCCAGGCAGCAGGTATGATATCCAAGCCAAAGTCCACAAAAATAATCAGGAGCCAGTTGCGCTGCTAGCTTGAAAGTCGGCAGCTCAGCAGCTCAACTCAGCGAAAAAAAAATGCTCAGATAGAATAATGTCAAATGAAATTTAAAGGCGATTTCAAATCTTAAAACAATACTGCATAACAAATAACCAAGCAGAACAAACAAGCAGTGCAGAAAAATAAATAGAAAAATTAAAATAAGATAAGAGCTATGGCAGCCCAGCACGCCAGCATTTACCATGACCCGGAAATTGATGGAAAATTGGTCAAAAATAGGAAAATAGAGCATTCCTTGTGTTTGCCCATCTATGTTTTGACCCTTGCTCTCTGTTTTTGGACTACCCCTCTGTTTCTGGCAATTTGGTTTTATTTGCTTCATGGACAGTGTTTTCTGGTTCTTACCTGTGCTTTAATAAACTCTTTGCTTTTTGCCAGTTTACCCCTGTGCCTGTGACCTGGTTCTGTCAACTCTGCGTTTGGGTTCACCTGCCGGTCATTACAGCTAGAAAGTAATCAATATGAAAAAAACATTTATGTTCTGCATGTGACATCATGCATGACATCATACCTATGAGGACATCCATGACGGATCGCATGGATCATGGCAATCAACCATAAGAACTGGTGGCTGTCCATCTACTCTCACCTTTGCAGCAAACAGTTTTACAAGGTAAGTTTCTGTTGACAGTGGCGCAGTGGTTAGCGCTGCTGCCTTACAGCAAGAATGTCCTGGGTTCGAACACTGGTGACGGCTCTCCCAATGTTCCTGTCAGCTTTCTCTGGGTGCTCTAAATTGGCCCAAGATATGAATGTGTGTGTAACGGTGTGAGTGTGTGTGCCCTGCGGTGTTTTGGCGCCCGCCCAGGGTTGTTCCCCACCTTGCGTCCGTAAGTTCCCAGGATAGGCTCCAGTCCCATCTGCGACCCTAGTTGTGATTGAGAGGTCCAGGTAATGAATGAATGAATGAATAAATGAATGAGTTTCTATTATTAGCATATTATGTACTTCATTAATCAACAAGGCTGAATTTAGCTTCTTAATAGCCAGCTATTTGTTTATGTTTTCCCTGTATTTATGCATCACCTATGTCTTTGCAAGCCTTTTTATTGGAAAAAAAAACAAACATAAAGGCACGAGGGCCAGAAGCAGAAAAATTCCTCTTTTGGAAAAACAGGTAACATGCCAACCCCGGGATGTGGTAAGGGTGGACAGACAAGGAACACAGGGAAAAAACCAAACCTATATAGGGGAACAGACACAAGGAACATGATTAATTAAACAAGGGAAAATCAATGGGGGGGCAAACTAGAAAATGAGCAGAATTAACTAAAGGAGTAACCAATAGAATCTGGGGCTGGACTGAAACATAAGCCACACAGGTGAGGATTTTAATGAACACTGATCTACTGATAAGACACAATAGGAAGGCAAGACAAGGACAAGACAGACGGGGCCATGGGACAGAACTAAATACAACAAAACCAACTAAACAGCGGCATCTGCTGGCCACTCTGCTGAGTTTGAGGGGGCACTGGAGATCAAATATCCTTAGGGTAGAACCAGGGCAGGCAAGTTGGGACAGTGAACAGACAGGTGTCCTGTGGCGGACCAGGGAGCAGATAGGGGTCCTGTGGCAGATCTGGTAGCAGACAGGGGTCCTGTGGAAGACCTGGGAGCAGACAGGGGTCCTGTGGCAGACCAGGAAGCAGACATGGGCTGTGAGGCCTCCTCAGGAGCCGACGGGGGCTGTGAGGCCTATCTTCAGACGGGGAGCAAATGGGGGTCTGAAGGCCTTTGCAAGAGCAAACAGGGGTCAAGATTCAAAATTCTTTATTTGTCACATGCAAGTTATACAAGTACAAAATGCAGTGAAATGTATCCTGATCCACTCCTGACTGCAATTAGGCAGAATTTAAAAAATATAAAATAAAATTTAAAAGTAAAATAAAATAAAGTCACTGTACAAATTTGAATTGAAAAGGAGATAAGGGAAAGGTACAAATAAATAAATAACTGTTCTTATATACAAGATGACAGGTGCAGTGTGACTATTTAAAATGGCTGTTTAAAGTGCCGAGTGCAAGTGCACAGCAGTGAACAATGTAGTAAGTAGCAAACAGAGGAGGAGTATGTAATATTGGACAGAGAAAATGGCAGACACTATAAATGATCATAAACAATATGATTGAGAGACATATGGAATGGCAATAAGGCTTTTAGAGAAAAGGCATGTCCTGGTTCAGAAAACGGATGGCCTGAGGAGAGAAACTCCTCCTGAGTCTCTCTGTTTTGGCCATGATGGTGCGGAACCTTCTGCCTGATTGCAGAAGATGAAAAAGTCCATTGCTGGGATGAGACAAGTCTTTCATAATCCTGATGACCCTGGTCCTACATCTCTTGGTGTAAATATCCTGCAGGGGAGGGAGAGCTGACATGCAGCAGCGCTTCGCTGCTTGGATCACTCTCTGGAGGGCTTTCTGGTCCTAAACACAGCAGTTCTCGTACCAGGACAAGATGTTCTGTGTGATGATGCTCTCCACAGCGCCAGAATAAAAAGCTTTCAGAATGGTAGGGGAAACCCCAAACCTCCTCAGCTTTCTAAGGTGGTACATATGCTGCTTTGCCTTCTTGACATTGATATGTTCAGCCCAGGTCAGGTCCTCAGAGATGTAGATGCCAAGCTACTTAAACAAACACACCTTCTCCACTGGAGCACCGTTGATGGTGAGGGGTCTGTAGTGGCGTTGTCTCCGGCTGAAGTCCACCACTAGCTCCTTCGTCTTGCTGACGTTCAGCTGGAAGCAGTTTTCATGACACCAGAGTGCCAGGTTCTCCACCTTGTCCATGTAGGCCGTCTCATCTTCATTGGAGATTAATCCTAACACCACCTATCATCCGCAAACTTGACAATGTTGGTGGAGTCGTGAGAGGCCGCACAGTCTGAAGTGTAGAGTGAATATAACAGTGGAGAAAGCACACACCCTTGAGGAGCTCCTGTGTTGGTGGTGATGCTGCTGGAGACACCTGCCCACCTGCACCACCTGAGATCTGCCTGTGAGGAAGTCCAGCACCCATGTGCACAAGTGGTTGTTGAGTCCTAGGTCTCTCAGCTTAATAAACAGTCCATAGGGCACTATTTTGTTGAACACGGAGCTGTAGTCAATAAACAGCAATCTCACATAGTTTCGCTGTTTCTTGTCCACTTGGCTGAGGGAGGTGTGTAGGACGTGGGAGATGGCATCCTCTGTAGATCTGTTGGAGTGGTAGGCAAACTGTAGTGGATCTATAGTGCTTGGGATGGAGGAGGAAATTATGTGTTTTATCAGTCTTTCAAACACCATCATAACTACTGATGTCAGTGCAATAGGGCGGTAGTCATTCAGGCATGAAGGTTTGTTGTTCTTGGGCCTGAAGACGTTTGCAGAGCAGACGGGGTCTGAAGGCCTTTGCAGGAGCAGATAAGGGACTGAAGGCCTTTGCGGGAGCAGACATGGGGCTGAAGGCCTTTGCGGCAGCAGACGGGGCTAAAGGCCTTTGTGGGAGCAGAGGAGGCTGAAGGCCTTTGCTGGAGCAAATGGAGCTGAAGGCCTCTTTGGGAGCAAACAGGGGGCTGAAGGCCTCTTTGGGAGCAAGCAGGGGTCTGAAGGCCTCTTTGGTAGCAAACAGGGGTCCTCAGTATTCTGCCTGAATGACTACCATCCCATTGCTCTGACTCCCAGCATCATGAAGTGCTTTGAGAGACTTGTCATGGCACAGGTGAAAAGCAACCTCCCCCACTCACTGGACCCGCTGCGGTTTGTTTATCAGGTCAACTGAGGATGCCATATCCACTGCACTTCACATTTCCCTTTCATACTTGGACAAAAAATACACTTATGTTAGATTGCTGTTCATAGACTTTAGTTCAGCTTTCAACACCATCATTCCCCAAAGACTGTATGTGAAACTGAGTGAGTTGGGACTGAGCGCCTCCCTCTGCAACTGGATACTGGATTTCCTGTCAAAGAGGCCTCAGTCCATTCGAATCGGTGACAACATCTCCAGCACTATCAGACTGAGCCCAGGAGCTTCTCAGGGCTGCATTCTCAGTCCACTTCTGTTCACTCTCCTGACCCACAACTGCACCACCCTGCACAGCTCAAACCACATCATCAAATTCACCAACAACATGACCGTGGTGGGGCTCATCAGCAACAAAAATGAGTTGGCATACAGTGATTAGAGAACAGTGAGAACAACCAGTCACTGAATGTGGACAAAACCAAAGAAATGATTGTTGACTTCAGGAGAACTTGCTCCACCCTCACACCACTCAGCATCCACAGTTCCACAGTTGAGACTTTAAAAAACACCAAGTTCTTGGAGTTCACATCTCAGATGACCTCAACTGGACCACCAACACCACCTCCATCACCAAAAAGGCCCAGCAGCATCTCCACTTCCTGAGATGGCTGAAGTGAGCCAACCTCCCCCCTCCCACCCTCACCGTGTTTGACAGGGGCACCATAGTGTTCTGACCAGCTGCATCTGGGATCTGAGGATCATGGGAAATGTAGTTTTCTGCAAAAGCATTTTATAGGCCAAATTGGTTCAAAATGACAAAGTTCAGTATTTTATTTTCAATTGATCAAATTTTGATCAATTTTGATCAATCAATTTTGACATTAAAAAGTGGTATCGGTCCATCTCTAGTAATTATGGTCAGAAACAGGGATGTACACAGGAATTTTAAGGGGCCATTGCTCTGACCTGAAAAATGCCCCCCAAAGAAAAAAATCACACAGACTGTATGGAGAACTGAAAAATTTATTAATTTTCTAAAAAAAGCAAAATCCTGTTTCCCATCAGGAAAAAAATCATCAAAGAGGGATCCCGAGCAGTAATCACAGTAGTAAGACTCTACATGAATGGTGAATTGTTCCGCGACAAAAAAATCACCCCTTGGCTCTACTAAATCACTTCTTCTAAGTAAGGTACTCCTCCAACCAAGGTAACAAGTTCATTATCCCTAAAATCAAGGTTTGAGCATTTAATATTGGCTACTTGCGCACGCATATGGTTTATTTGCATGTTAGTAATGACGGGTCACGAATTACCCCCTAATAACCCTCAACCCCTGTGTTTAACTTGTTTAATGTTTTATTGTTGTCTTTTTTCCGTTGTTGTTATTGTAACGCATTGCTACTGACACACGCTAACACACGACGTAAGCACCATCATTCTCATATACATATATGCATACTCACACACGCACACAACTCCTCAGTTAAAGTTCAACTGAACTTCATACCCATAGGCACTTACACAATTACACACACTTACAAACTGCAAGGATGACACACCGGATAATTATATGCATGCTTTTTGGCACTGCGCTCCAGTCAAGGAATTTTGGGAGAGGACCTGTGAAAATCTATCAGCACACCTAGGGCTTACCATTGTCTCCCTGTCACTTTGCCTGCTCGGGGATCTCACTAACATTAATATAGAAACTAATCAATCTTGCATGCTTTTTACAATACTAACCATTGCTTAAAAAAAAACCAAACTGGGGGGCACACTGGGGGGGTGGGCCTGGGGTGCCTCTGGTCCTGTCTGCGCCATGCACTGGTCGGAGGAGGGTTGGGCTATAGGCTCTGTTGGCTGGGCTCCGTGGCTTTGACCATCGGGGAGTTGGCTGCCCGCATGCGGTGGGGTCAGGCCCACCCGGTCCTGATCCCCCGGTGGGGGCGGGTCGCGGTCGGCCACTGGAGTACTCAGCATCGGGCCCTCGGTCACCGGGGGGGCCTGGGTGGTCGGGGGGTTGGGCAGATCTTCATGATGTATCTGGATGGACATGCATAGCACTAAAAATTATAAAGAGAATGACAGAATAATATTACCTTATCACCCATCCTTTGTGGTCAAATGCATTCCACTGTTTCCTTGTTAACTGAAGAACCATGTGAGAGCAGCTCGCGCCGTCTCATTTGCCTCGAGCTCAGAACTTTCTTTGCACACGACACATAATCAAAAAAGAGTCTTGAGTCTTGAGATGTCTTTCGTCGTCTTTTCTTTACTACAATTCAAAGTTTTACAAGCAAGAGATGAATCCCTAAGACTAAAAAGATACTTTATGTGGTGTTACGTGAAGGTCAAAAAACTAACGCTCCCGAGCTCTCAGCTCTATCATATTCAATGTGAAAACTAGTTCTTTTACATCTTTTACTAGTTCTTACATCTTATATACATCATATATACCTCAGATTACAACACGTAAGGCATGTATTACTTCTATTGTTACATACTAGTACATTTAACGTGAGTCGCATAATAGAATTCTATTACGTAACACTGTACATGGAAGGTTCCAGAAACATTTCTCTACTTTCTATTGCAAACAACTACAAAACATTAAATCACACATTCATACACACAAAATGGCTCTAACATCCCGGCCCCTAATTGACTAGGCATTAGCATATCAATTACCAACCTAAATTCAGAGCCATTAACGGTTTTTTATCTAGGTAAGTTCTTTTCCTGGTTTTGTGTCCAACGAGACGAGCTTGGTGATGGGTCTTCGTATGGTGCTTATCTTTACTCAGACCTCAGTGCTGTGAACTACACCTCCTGAGTCTGGCATGACTTTGGTGATTCTTCCCAATTGCCAGGATCTTCTTGGGAGGGACGGATCAAACACAACGACGACGTCTCCTGTCTTGAAGTTTCTCTTCAGCCCATGCCATTTTTGCAGTTCTTGCAGAAATGGTAGATACTCTCGGGTCCATCTTCTCCAGAATAAGTCTGTCATGTATTGGACTTGTTTCCAGCGTCATTTGGCGTGGATATCATCTTCCTTAAACAAGCCGGGTGGCATGTTGGGCCTTTTGTTCAGCTCAAGTATATGATTCGGTATCAGCGGCTCAAGGTCATTGGGGTCATCTGAACTCATAGTTAGGGGTCTTCCATTGACGATCTTCTCGACTTCCCTCAACAGAGTTCTTAGTCCATCATCATCCAACAGTTGTTGCCGTGCGACAGAGTTCATCACCTTCTTTACTGTTCGAATTTGACGCTCCCACACTCCACCTTGATGGGACGCACCAGGTGGGTTGAAAATCCGCTGAACTCCCGCCTGTAGCATGTCTTCATTGATACTGGATTGGTTCCAGCTCCTTAACATCTTCCGTAGCTCCTTCTCTGCGCCGACCAGGTTTGTACCGTTGTCGGAGTGGATGGTCTGAACTGATGATCCCCTTCCACTTTGGAAGTGGCGTAGCACGTTAATACAAGAGTCTGTGTCAAGAGATTTGGCGAAGTCCAGGTGGACTGCTCTGGTTGTTAGGCATGTGAAGAGCACTCCATAACGTTTCGCTTTGGCGCGTCCTACTTTCACCTCAATGGGGCCGAAATAGTCCACACCTGTGCTCGTAAATGGGGGTTCGTTGGGACGCAGCCAGTCTTGGGGCAGGTCCGCCATCTTCTGCTCTCCAAACTTTGCGTTCAATCTTCTGCAGAGGTTGCATCTTGAGATTACGGTTCTCGCCGCTGTGTTTGCTTTAGGTATCCAGTACCTTTGTCTTAATTTGGCTAAAACGTAATTTCTGCCACCGTGCCCTGTGATTTTATGGATGTAACGAAGAATGAGGTGAGATATTGGGTGTTGTTTATGCAGAATAGCAGGATGTTTAGCTTCTTCAGCTATCGCCGATTTGTTCAGCCGTCCACCTACTCTCAGCACTCTGTCTTCCAAGTATGGATCTAGTTTAGAGATTGTTTCGTTTCACATGAGAATTTCCTTGCTGCAGTGCCTTTATTTCTTCAGCGTAGGTTTGCTTCTGACTGTACTGTAGCTCAATTTCAGCCTTGGACAAGTCTTCAACAGTAAGATCTTCCCTTTTCGTGTACGTTTTCATTATAAACATTTGTTGTTAGAATATGGCTCTCTGGGCTAATCTTATACTGTCCTATAGCCTCACCTAACATTTTTCTTAATTTACTTAGGTAACGCAGCTCTTCTCTCAAGCGCAGAATCCAGGTGGTTGCTTTCTTTAGTTTGTGCCAACTGGAGTAATATGCTATAAATCGGTCTGTTGGATCTATGTTGTCTGTCGCTGAACTTGAATGCAGTGTAGCCGCTGATATTTTCACTTCTTCATCGTGTTCTGTCAAGTTGTCTAACTGTTCAGGTTGTTCTGGCCATTCATTCTCGTTCACTAAGAAACTAGGCCCTTAAAACCAGCTCGTACTTGACATGAAGCTATCTACATTCCAGCCTTGCGATGCCAGGTCTGCAGGGTTTTGGGAGGTGTTGACGTACCTCCATTGGGCATGGGTAGTAGCTTCTCTGATATAGGAGACACGGTTTGCCACAAAGGTTTTAAAACGAAGGGCATCGTTCTTGATGTATTTTAGTACCGTAGTACTGTCTGTCCAGAAAATTGAGTTTGTCAAAGGAAGTTGAACCTCTTTCTTTAGTAGTCGATCTAATTTGACTGCAACCATCGTGGCTGTCAGCTCTAATCTAGGGATTGTGATTTGCTTAAGAGAGGTGACTCTAGATCTACCCATCAAAAAACAGATGTGTTTCTCTTCTTGCTCATTTGTTAACAAGAGATATGACACTATGCCATAACCATTCTGACTTGCATCTGAGAAATGATGTATTTGTGCAGACTTCGTGGGTGCCGAATAAGATGGGCTTGAAACATTGATTCACACAAAGTTCTGCCAACTTCTCAAGATCTGATAGCCATTTCTGCCATGGCTTGTCAGGAATCTCCTCGAATCTCCTCCCTTTTCTCTTTATGAAGATCCCTTTTGATGAGCTTAGCAGGTAGGATAAGCAGTCCTAAGAATCCCATGGGGTCATTCACTGAACTAACAACTGAGAAAATGCCTCGCAAGGTGTTGGCTTTTTTGGGTAATTGAATCTTGAATCTGAAACTATCAGAGTTCGTACACCACTATGCCTAGTGCTCATTCTATTGGTATCTTATCGTGTTGCAGGTGTAGGTCTTTAACCTCTTCTGCCTTTTCGCTGTCAGCGATAGAACTCAGCACCTTCCTACTGTTGCTTACCCACTTAGTCAAACGAAACCCACCCCGGCACACAATTTCTTTAGCTCTTTCATAAAACTAATGGCTTTGTCTTCTGTGGCAACCGATTTCAAGCAATCGTCACGTAGAAGTTTTGAAGGACTGTCTGTGTGACCTCTGTTGATGTCTCTGCAGGTGCATCTAATGCTGTTCTTCTTAGCACATACGAGGAGCAACTAGGAGATGACATAGCCCCGAACAGGTGCACACACATTCTGTATTCTTCCACTTTCTTATTTAGTTCTCCATCTGGCCACCATAGGAAGCGCAATAGATCTACATCCTCTTCTGGCACTCGCACCTGATGGTTTCTATATCTGCCATAAGAGCTATGGGCTCTTGCCTAAACCTCAGCAGTACCCCAAGAAGAGTGTTTGTGAGATCAGGTCTCTGTAGTAGCTGTTTGTTCAGTGACATTCCTTGGTATACTGCTGCGCGGTCGAACACAACCCTTAGCTTTTTCTTTTTTGGATGGTACACCCTGTGATGTGGGATAAACCATACTCTGCTATCGCTATGGCTCAGTTGTTCTTCTGGAACCTTTACAGCGTAACCTTTCTTCAGAATATTATCCATAATTTTTTTATAATATTGATAGAAGTCTGGATTTTTATCTAGCTTTCTCTTTAAGTAATCAAGTCTTTTTTCAGCTAGTTTGTGATTGCATGGCATCTTGACTTCATCACTTTTCAAGGGCAGTTTAATGCAGTAGTGGCCATTTGTAAGGCATGCCGATGTCAACACAATTTGCATGAATTGCTTATTTTTTTGTGAAGGTCATCTCTGTCTGACACTGCAGTATGTGATACAGGTCTTTAGTAGAATCTGGCTGCTGAATTTCCTTTGCAGGCAAACTAAACTGGCCGCTTAGGGGTTTTGCAATTGGCTTTGAACTGATTTCAGGCAACTTGTTAGGTTCAAAGCTAAACTGTCTGCTTAAGGGGTTCGCAATTGGCTTCGAACTGATTTCGGGCAACTTGTTAGGTTCAAAATGTTCACTGTTATTGATTTGTTCTTTGTTTATGCTAGCTAAAGGTTTTGGCTTGGTTCTAGACGTTTCTGAGGAGTCGTCTGATGACTCATGTCTGCCCTCACACCCTCTATAGACCTTTAATCTAGCATTTGACAGGGCAAGCTTGGCTTGCATTTGCAACTGCTTCTTTCTTGCTCTCAAGTGAGCCTCTTCCTGTTCCCTTTCTCCCCTCAAACGAGCCTCCTCTGCCCTCAAGCGAACTTCTTCCTGCTCCCTATCTGCTTTTAAATGAACTTCTTCCTGCTCCCTATTTGCCTTTAAACAAGTCTCCTCTGCCCTAAAACAAGCTTCTTCCCTTTCCGTTTCTGCCCTCAACCGAGCTTCTTCTTGTTCCAGTTCGACTTCCTCCTGAATAATCACTGCTTTAGCTTGGAGCCTCATCCTAACCGAGCTAGTACTGGATAATTGAGATGTATGACTTGCAGGACTCCCTGCTCGGCTTGAATGGCTTTTATAACTTGCGACAGAACTGGCACTAGAAATACTGAGGAGCACGACGTCCGCGCGGCGCTGAGGCGGGTGAACACCAGAAAGGTGGTGGGTCCAGACGGCATCTCCGGGCGCCTGCTGCACTGCTGCGCTGACCAACTGTCAGGTGTGTTCACCTCCATCTTCAACGAGTCTCTGGCGAAGTCCGTGGTCCCCACCTGCTTCAAGAAATCCACCATCGTCCCCGTGCCCAAGAACAACAAACCTTCATGCCTGAATGACTACCGCCCTGTTGCACTGACATTGGTAGTTATAAAGGTGTTTGAAAGACTGATCAAGCACATCATCTCCTCCTCCATCCGAAGCACCATGGACCCACTCCAGTTTGCCTACCACTCTAACCGATCTACAGAGGATGCCATCTCCCACGTCCTGCACACCTCCCTCAGCCACGTGGACAAGAAACAGGGTAACTATGTGAGATTGCTGTTCATCGACTTCAACTCAGCATTCAACACAATAGTGCCCTATAGACTGTTTTACAAGCTGAGAGACCTAGGACTCAACACCCGCTTGTGCACGTGGATGCTGGACTTTCTCACAGGCAGATCTCAGGTGGTGCGGGCAGGCAGGTCTGTCTCCAACAGCATCACCACCAACACAGGAGCTCCTCAGGGGTGTGTACTTTCTCCGCTGTTGTACTCACTATACACTTCAGACTGTGTGGCCGCTCATGACCCCAACAACATTGTAAAGTTTGCGGACGACACAGTGGTGTTGGGGTTAATCTCCAACAACGATGAGACGGCCTACGTGGATGAGATGGAGAACCTGGCACTCTGGTGCCAGGAAAACTGCCTCCAGCTGAACGCCAGCAAGACGAAGGAGCTGGTGGTGGACTTCAGCCGGGGACAGCGCAACTACAGACCCCTCTCCATCAACGGTGCTCCGGTGGAGAAGGTGTCCTCGTTCAAGTACCTTGGTGTTCACATCTCTGAGGACCTGACATGGGCTGGACATATCAATGTTCAGGTTAAGAAGGCAAAGCAGCATCTGTACCACCTTCGGAAGCTGAGAAAGTTTCGGGTTTCCCCTGCTGTTCTGAAAGCTTTCTACTCGGGTGCTGTGGAGAGCATCATTACACAGAACATTTTGTCCTGGTATGGGAACAGCTGTGTTCAGGACCAGAAAGCCCTCCAGAGAGTGATCCGAGCAGCGGAGCGCTGCTGCACGTCAGCTCTCCCTTCCCTGCAGGACATTTACTCCAACAGATGTAGGACCAGGGCAATTAGGATTATAAAAGACTCCTCTCACCCAGAAAACAAACTCTTTCAACTCCTGCGCTCAGGCAGAAGGTTCCGCACCATCATGGCCAAAACAGAGAGACTCAGGAGGAGTTTCTATCCTCAGGCCATCCGTCTTCTGAACAAGGACATGCCTTTTTAAGTTCCGCTATTACATCTGCTAATACATACCTCATATCATTACGATAACTTACACTGTAAATGTCCATGTTCTTACATGCTATTACATACCTCATATCAGTACGATAACTTATGCTGTAAATGTCCATGTTATACATGCTGCTATTATATACCTCCTATTTGCTATGATAACTTATACTGTCTGACTGCTATATATACCTCAACTGTGATAATCACTTATACTGGTTGCCATATTTCATTGTCCATATCACATGCTCTACTCTGTCTGCTATGTTCAATGCAGCATTTGCACTTGGCACTTTAAAGGAATCACTTCATTGCACCTGCTCTGTCTTAGCACATTTTGCAATCTCAGGTTCAAACTTGCACAGGTAACTTTATATTGCACACATAACTTATGTTCCTTATTGTATATTGTATATTATAGTTTTTTTTTTTTCATCCTGTTACCCCAACCTCCTTATTTAAGTCATTCTCATGTTTGTAAGTTTGTATTGTATTGTGTCTATTGTTTTCCCTTGTCTATTGCACAGTTATAAGAGCGGATCAGGATACATTTCACTGCTTGTTGTACATGTATAACTTGCACGTGACAAATAAAGAATCTTGAACCTTGAATCCATCAAGTCCTAACTACACCATGACTAAAATATAAACCCCATCACATACAGTTGAGATCAGAAATTTACATACACTCATCATGGGTATGAATGTCATATTCATTTTGGGCTTTTATGATTTATTTGAACCGTTCTTTTTGCAGGGCAGAATGATAATTTGACATACAACCTCAATGATTTTTTAAAACAAGAATTGGGTACACAAGATTGAATTTATTTAGGATTATTGTAGTGTTCTTGTACACAATTGTACACAATTGTCTCTAACGTCCCCTCTAATTGTCTCATCCCCTTGGTATAATGACCACTTACATAGCTTAAAACAAGAGACACGGAAACTAGAAGGTAACAGCGACAAATTAAATTAGTGGTGTTTGAACTAGCATGGAAAGACGCTATGGGAAGCTATAAAAAGGCTCTTAGAGCTGCTAAATCAGAATGCTTCTCATTGCTAATTGAAAATAACAAAAACAGTCCTAGATTTCTATTTAACATGGTGTCCAAGCTGACTAATAGCTAGACTACTGCCCAAACTGTGCCAACATTGTTTTCTAGTAATGACTTTATGAACTTTTCTGTTCAATTAGACAGAATATTCTGAAAACTCAAGTAACTACTGTGGCTGGCCTTTACATGGCAAGTACTAATAATGCAGCCATCTTATTTGAATCATTTACTCCAGTTGACCTGTCATATCTAACGTCTTTAATCTTTTCCTCAAATTCATCTACTTATATATTAGACCCTGTTCCAACAAGGTTGCTCAAAGAGATGATTCCAGTAGTGATTAAACCTCTACTACCAATTGTTAACTCATTTACTCAAATCTCTTAAATTAGCAGTGATTAAACCCTTGCTGAAGAAGCCCAACTTAGGTCCCTTGGAAATGTTAAACTATAGACCAGTGGTTCCCAAACTTTTTCCAGCCACGTACCCCTTGAGACATGTCAGCCTCAGCCGCATACCCCCTGCTACCAACGACTCTTAATTAATGTCTATAAATAGACTGCAATACCGCATGCATAAAAATAGATACTGCACAGTCGATTATTTCTCACCACCAAATGAATTTATTAATATATTTTAGTAATGACACAATTTTAATCACAAACTTTACTTCTTAATACTAGCAGTGTATCAAAAGATTTATTAGAATTAACCATTTTGTCGAAAAGATAAAGACCAGATATGAACTTTCATTAAACAGAACTTTATTTAATGTGATGGATGTGCTTGGGCAGAGGCACACAGCTCTTCAATGTTTGGCTCAATTTGGGAAAGGCTGAGTCTTAAATCGTTTTCCAGACAAAGTCTTGCTCTGTATTTTGTTTTTATGTTTGTTAAAGCAGAAAATCCACTTTCGCATATGTATGTGGTGGTGAAAGGCATCAGAGTCTTGACAGCGCAGGCTGTTCAGTGCGCAGTCCTATCCAGAAATCCGCCAGGATCTTTTGAGCATATTCAACTTTTAGAGATCTGTCTGTGGCAATCTCAATTAGGCTCGAAGTAGGCACGGCGGTGAATGGGTGACGTATCCAATCATTTGACCTGTCCTTCTCTGGGATGTATCGGTGTAACTGCGCCGCCAGCTCCTCAAGGTGCATGTTACAGTCGCGCCTTACACTGTTTGATAGTGTGAGATCATTTGAGCACAGAAAATCATGCAGCACGGGAAAGACTTCTGTGTTGTTTGTGTCCATGCAGTTCCTCCAAAGGTTTAACTTCTTTATCATGGCCTCAACTTTATCTTGAACATTGAATATGGTTGCAGAAACGCCTTGTTATCCGAGATTGAGCTCGTTCAGATGGGAAAATATATCACACAGATAAGCCAGGTACGTAAGGTACTCTTCATCATGCAAATGTTCAGACAGCTCAAGGGATGGTTACTGAAGAAAACTTTAAGTTCATCCCTCAGCTCAAAGAAATGGGTCAGCACTTACCCTCTTGATAGCCAGCGAACCTCTGTGTGGAGTAATAAAGTCTCATGCTCGCTGCACAACGCAGCAAATAAGCGGGAGTTCAGTGGCCTGGCTTTCACAAAGTTAACCATTTTTACAGTGGTGTCCAAAACGTTTCAGACGGACAGGTATTCCCTTTGCAGCAAAAGCCTCTCGGTGGATGCTGCAGTGTATCCAAGAGGCATCTAGCGTGACTGCTTGCACACGCAAAACTACACCTCTGTGTCTCCCAGTAATGGCCTGTGCGCCATCAGTGCAGATGCCAACACATCTGTCCCACACGAGTCCATGTGTGTTCATGAATGTGTCCAGCTTTTGAAAAATATCTACTGCAGTTGTCTTTTCTTCCAGCGGTTTACAGAACTTGATAGTTCCTTCATTCAAATTCAAATTCAAATTCAAATTTATTTATATAGCGCTCTTAACAACAGTCATTGTCACAAAGCACTTTACATATAACTGGCCTAAACCCCCCAACAAGCAAGCCTGAGGCGACAGTGGCAAGGAAAAACTCCCTCTAATAGGAAGAAACCTTGAGAGGAACCAAGACTCGGAGGGGGACCCCATCCTCCTCTGGGCGACCGGGTGCACGAACATTTAATGTACAACAAGCAATAGTTCAAGATCAGTTGTTAGTTATTTAAAGAAGCAAAGATACAAAAATAGTCCAAGGGATATTTCGAATCCCGGGTTGTTGATGGGCCACTTGCAGGACCCTCTCAGCAACATTAAGCTGAAATTAGTTCAGTATTGTGTTGCTAAGTCAGTAGACGTCCATAGGGTCCAATCCCAGTTGGTTTCATGATGATGTCCCCATGGAGTCCTGGTGCGGGTTCAGTGGGTCAGGATCAGCTCGGGAGGGTTGACAAGGTCAAGCGTCAGCTCAGGACGTCTCCGGGACTCCTGGTGAGTTCGGTTGATCAGCGTCAGCTTGGTAGGGTCGAGATGGTCAGTGTCAGCTCGGGGCCTCTCCAAAGAGTCCCGGTGAGGGTTCGGTCAGCCAAGCGCCATCCCAGGATCAGCTCGGGAACAGCTCGGAAAAGAAGAAGAGAGAGGAGAAAGTTAAGTGCCCTAACCTAACCTCCGGCAATGCTAGAGTAGCTTCATGACTGTAGTGCACATATACGAGGAGATGCGCCAGGCCAGCCACATCCGTGGACTCGTCCAGTTGTATTGTGTAAAATTCACTATGGCGTACATGCTGAAGTAGCTGCTGTAAAACATTTTCTGACATTGCATTGATGCGCCATAAGACAGTATTGTTTGATGATGGAATGGACTGTATCGTCTTTTTTGCCTTTTCCCCCAACATTGTCCCTACTATATCTAAAGCAGCAGGGAGAACGAGGTCCTCCACAATAGTGTGGGGTTTGTTGGTTTTAGCCACTCTGTAACTGACCATGTAAGATGCTTGTAGTCTGTTTTTATTCATAGGATCTGGCACTTGAATGCAGGTTTTACTTGTTGAAAGTGATTTTAGCTGTAGCTCAAAATATTCTCTTAGTTTACTTTCAAATGGGGATGATTTGTCTCTAAATGTCTGCGCAATAGTGAAGGTTTCACTGAGTTGTGAGACAATACTTTTGCACAATTAACACATTGTGGCCGGGAAAATCCACCAATATTTATACATGTGAACCCCAGCGAAATATAATTGCCATCATATTTGCGCTTCTTTGATGAGGTTGTGTTACAGTTCAAGGTGACATGTTTTCTCCCACTTTGAGGCTCCGCATCAGACCCTGCATCACTTTCCACATGACTGTCTCCAGCTATGCTAGCCACTTGGCTAGTAACCACAGATACAGCCATGCTAGCATCCTAATCTGATGAACACATTGTTGTTGAACAATCACCTGTGCGGTCACTGGCAAATGCATCTTCAGATATGAGCTGATTGGTGGTAATGGCCGGTGTCTTGGTGGTAGGGCGTTTTTTTCTTGTTAACCATTTGTCCATTTCGGCACTGCACTGAATGCTTGGAGGCAACTTCGACAGTCGGGTGTCAGTCAATTGGGCAAGTCACGCCCATGTATTTTGTCAGTGCAATTTTTTTTGCTGAACACCAGAGGATGGTATATAAACATGTATTTTATAGCCACATCAAACTGTATTAGTGCAAATTTAGGCTTTTTGAATTCATGATTCCCTCTCTTCCTCTCTTCTCCAGCACATATCTCCACCTCTCTAGCCTTTCCTCTACCTGCGCCCTGTTCTCACTGCAGATCACGTCATCTGCAAACATCATAGTCCATGGAGACTCCTGTCTAATGTCATCTGTCAGCCTGTCCATCACCAAAGCAAACAAGAAGGGTCTTAGAGCCTATCCTTGATGCAGTCCCACCTCCACCTTGAACTGCGCTGTCACTCCTACAACACACCTCACTGTTGTCTCACAGTTCTCATACATGTTCTGCACCACTCTAAGATACTTCTCTGCCACTCCAGACCTCCTCATGCAATACCACAGCTCCTCTCTCGGCACCCTGTCATATGCTTTCTCTAAATCTACAATGACACAATGCAGCTCCCTCTGACCTTCTCTGTACTTCTCCATCAGCA